>QRFJ01000082.1:0-137256 GCA_006176705.1 Cocos nucifera
CTCAAAGTTCGTGAAGGTATCTCCAAAATATGTGCTAAGCATCGACACCATGTCTCTCACGATGCCCTCTAGATGAGATGCGCGCTCCTCAGCCTGATCTATCCACATTATAGCATGATTTGCCTATACCAATGCTGCATCAAGCTCCTCCCAACTAACGACATCGAAAGCCTATGAAGAGACACTCACCTCTGACCAATAGCTGATCGGTATATGTCCGGGCTTGCATCAGATCCTCTTAGAGTATTCAGGCCCCAAGACCTAAGACAGATGGTCACAGGGGCCAGAGGTATCCAGGCCCTCGCTTGTGAGCGCATCTAACTGATCCTATAATTATAAATATAAATAAAATTTTATAAAAAATGCTATAATACTAATCATATATACTAATATATTTAATACTTACAAAAATTCTTTCGATCACGGCATTCATCGGCCTGTCCTTCTTGTCCGTATGGCTGGATCGAAAGATCTCGTTATGGTTGAACATCACTCCATCTCTCATCAGCTATAATAATGGATTAGTTTATCAAAAATATAAAAAAAAATATTAATTTAATTTATCTAATAAGATTTATAATTTATTATCTACATGATTGGCCATAGACTTATAGTCGAGAGTGTACGTATACTCCTGGGCTATCCGATTCTGATGGAAGATAGCCTAACAAGTATTTAAATAAATAATAAATATTTTAAAAAATATTTAAATATAATTTTAAGTATATTAAAAAATTTAAAAGTTAGTAATTTTACCTCAAACTCCTGGCTCCTCTAATGTGTAATCATCCTCTCCCACTGACTCAGAGGACAGTCCTGTATCCAAGAAATAAGCTCCTCTGAAGTGTTTCGTCGGTGCTCGAGCAATTTTCTGTGGAGGTTGACCTTGTAGCCCCGATACAACTCTTCAATCTTCTTCAGTCGGACATCTCGAGCTCTCTCATAATCAGGAAAGTTGTATCTTATTTGCACAAAATTATCAAAAGTCAGTTACAAAATTATTCTAATCAAACATAGTGTAAACATGTAAAATACATAAATATAATTAAGATGCACTTACCCATATCTCCTCCCACACCTGATCTCTGACAGTACCATCCATCAATCGCTAGTCTCTAGGCTCTACGAAAATAATGTCTGACCGCCTCACAAGCACTCCAAAAAAGAAATATATCTTTCACGCGATCTTTCCTACTGGCCTCCCCTTCGAATCATACTATACCATCATCTGATGCTGGCGGTTCCACACATGCGTCATACATGTGGGATCGTAAAATATCCTACTGGATGATGCACCTATAATGAAAATACGTTATATAAATATATAAGTATACAAATACTATATAAAAAATAAATAAATAATATAATAAAAATATATACTCAGATGTCGGTGGAGTAGCATGCATCAAAGATGTGGATGATGGTAGAGGCTCAAATGCCAGTGGAGTACTAGATGCTGTCGGTGGAGTAGATGCCGATGGTGGAGGTTCCTAAGCAACTGATGCGGAGGTGGATGGAGTATGCTCTGACTGCTCCTCAGATGCTAAACTCCGCGTAATCCATCGAGAGATAGGGGTGAAAGCTAGATGGTATTTTGGTGCCATCGTGACCTGCAATGTTAATGAACATTAACCAATATAATATGTTGAACAATAATCAAAGATATGCCTAGATACCATTCATACAATTATATATAAATATACGTATACCAAAGATTATGTACACTAATCAATTGATGGGTCTATCGCTATGCAATGCAATAAACAAAAGCAACAAGATGGGAGTTCTCTTAGCTGCCAGCATGGCCCACAGCATGACCTATCGGTATGATACGACCTAAGGCACGAACTATCGGTACGGCATGACCCAAGGCATGGCACGGTCCAAGGCATGACATAGCACGATACGGCCCAAGGTAGGACACGATCCACGGCATGGCATGGCATAGTCCACGACATGGCACGACATGGCCTACAGGCATGGCTCAAATGCAGAGCTCCGCGTAGTCATTTGAGGGGCGGAGGTTGCGACCTATAGGCAACAAATTTAATATTTTGAACAATAATATTAGAAACACATCAATAAATAGACTCTAATAATTTATACCAAAATATTGAAGTCATCACCTAGTGGCATCTACAATATGCACATCACCATCGCTCCTAACAAATGTGTGTGGGACCTCGACAGTACCAGATAAGTTTTATCCTAGACTGCCCATCTTCCACTCAATCTCCATCATCGACGAGGTCGGACCCCCTCCCTGATCCCTCTCTCGATCTCCCTCTCTCCCTCTCTTGATCTCATCCCTCGTCAGTGAGGTTGGACCTCCTCCCTCCCTCTCTCCCTCTCTCGATCTTCTTATCGGCGACGGCGGCGAGGCCGAACCCCTCCCTCCCTCTCTCTCTCTCGATCTCCCTTACCGATGATAGTGGAAAGGCCGGACCCCTCCCTCCCTCTCTCTTTCTTAGTTTTGGGTTTCAAAATTGGGTCTGGATACTCGGGATCCATTAGGATTCGGATTTGGTACTTTAAGTATGAATCAATCGGATATTCAGATCTAGACCCAATTTTGAATATTCAGATTTCGATCCGAATCTGACCCATTGATAGATCTAGTTCAGTGATTAATAAATAATACTATAAAATTAAAATAAAAAATATACCTACAACTATAGAGAGGGGGTCGCACCAAAAGTTTCGAGGATTGCCAGCGATGGCGCTGGAAGAAGATGACAACGCTAGAGGTAACCTACGAAATAATAGTAAGATAGTGAGATAGAGAGAGAAGAGAGAGAATGAGAAAGAGGAAAGAGAGAAAGAGGGAGAGGGGGCCTGAAGGGGCACCATGATGGGGAGGCCAAGGGATGGGGAGGGCAGGGGGTGGGCGACTGAGGATGGGGAGGTAGGGGTCGTGGCGGCCGGGGATGGAGAGGGCAGGAGCGAGCGGCCGGGGATGGGGAGGGCAAGGGCAGCGGGCGGCCATGGTCGGGATGGGTAGGGCGGGGGGCAAGCGACGGCGGCTGGGGATGGGGAGGGTGGGGGACGGGCGACCGAGGATGGGAAGGGTAGGGGCAAGCGACAGCGGCTGGGGATGGGGAGAGGCAAGGGTGGACAGTCGGGGATGGAGAGGGTGGGGGGCGGGCAGCCGTGACTGGGGATGGATGGAGTCTCACCGACATGGAGAGGAGGAGAGAGAGAGAGAGAGCATGCATGGAAAGAAAGAAACATTGAGGATTTTTAATCTAACCTATGACAGCGATTTTTGAACCGCTGCCATAGATCTATGGCAATGATTATGGTAAATCATTGCAATAGATCTATGGTAGTAGTTTATAATCACTGCCATGGATCTATAGCAGTGATTTTTAGTAACCGCTATCGTAGGTTAGAAATAAATTTTTTTTTATTTTTTTTAAATATTATATAGTTTTAAAATTTAATGCTCATCTTCATCGTTCATTATCTAAATAATTATTATTAGAGTGTCATCACAAAAGATCACCTCGATCCGATGGTCCTAGCTTCATCGATCAAAAAAATTTGATTTCAACGATCACGAATGATGATGCGATGACTGATAGATGGAGATCTTCGATCGATCTAAAAATTTACAATGATGATCTCGATGATATTTGTAGCATACTATCAAAGTTTTACTTCAATCGAATATCATTATCATAGTAAATTTAGTATAGAATTATTTCGATCGTTAAATTAGAAATAAATGATCAAATGGCTAAACGGCATTCAATTACGAGATAATTTTTTAGTTAAATTATTTTTACTATAATTTTAATCATTTTATACAATGATGATAGTAAAATTTAAATCATTTTCGTATGAACTATTCATGTTAAACAGATATTGTAAAAGCATGAGCATATATATATAACAACCAATGAAGTTTAAGAATGGTTATCAGACGGCGTATAGTTTTAGATCATTCTTAGTCTCACAAGTTGAATTTTATAATCACCACCATAAAAAATAATTAAAATTATAGTCAAAATCTTTTATAAAAAAATTATCTCATAATCGGACACCATCTGATCCTTTGATCACTCATTTATTATTTAACGATCGAAATTAATCTATACTAAATTGACCAAGATAATGATATCCGATTGAAGTAAAATTTTGATAGTATGCTACAAACATAACTAAGATCATCATTGCAGGTTTTTGCACCTATCAGAGGTCTCCATCTATCAGATCATCGTATCATCATTCGTGATCGTCGAAATTAAATTTTTTTGATCGATGAAGCTAGGACCATCAGATTGAGGTGATCTTTTGCAAAGATACTCTAATGATAATTATTTAGATAATGAATAATGAAGATGAATATTAAATTTTAAAATTATATATTATTTAGAAAAAAAATAAGAAAAAATATATTACAATGATTACAAATAACCGCTGCCATAGACCGACGTATGGCAGCGGTTATAAGAAACCATTGCTATTGGTCAGACATATGGCAGTGGTTACAAAAAACTGCTGCTATAGGTCCAATCTATAGCAGTGGTTACAAAAAATCGCTATCATAGGTCGGATATAGATCAGATCTATAGCAACATTTTCTTATAACCGCTGTCATAGACTCTATTACAGTGGTTTTAAAAATCGCTACCATAGTATGCACTGCCATAGGCTTTTTTTGTAGTAATGAAACTCTATCTAATAGAGTTTGATTTCAAAATAATTAGCCTATTTAGCTTGGTCCACAATAAGCTTGCTCTATAAGAAAGAAAGAAAGCAAGTGAGCATGTGTGAAGGGCCTGGGAGAAGTGGATTCCACGAACAAATAAGAGGAATAAGGCATGGGGAGGGCATGGGAGTCCAAGTGATGCAAGGAGAGAAGTCCTAGTCTCACTAAAACTTTTATTTTGACTTGGTCAAATAAGCTATTTGAACCAAATAAAATCTAAATTAATTCAACTCAATTAGAATAGGTCTTAGTCTAATTAAGATCTTAATTAAATCAGATTAAATTAAATATAATTTAGATTTAATTTTTAATCAAATTAGAAATTTGGTTGATACTAGTCCTAATTAAACTAGGACTAGTTCTTTCTTGCAATTGGCTTATCCAATAAGTCAATTGGACTTGATCCAATCAAGTTCAAATCAAATCTAATTAAATCATATTTAATTAAACTTAATCTTAATTTTCTGACTTAATTAAATTAAGTTAATTAGTAATCTAATTGCTAATCGATCCTCCTGCAATACTTACACTAGATTAAACACCAATCGTATTGATCATTTAATCCTAGAAAGATTCTTAATCGTTGATCAACCATCCGATCGGATCATGAACTCTAATGTGTGTGACCCCATAGGTCCGAACTTAAGTCAGTAGCATAGAAATAAATTTTTATACCAGTCAAAATAATCATCTAGTAATGGTATCTGATGATCGAATAGGTCGAATATATAGAACAACATCCTTAAAACCCATGTGGATATAGTTTTCATATAATTCATTCTGTTGATCAAAATGCTCGTAGGACACTTGAGAGTTAAACTATCAACTCTGATCAGGCTATCTATATTATATTTCAAAATACCAAATTCATCTTATGGATTATTCTGACCAAGATTTTGCTATATTGAAATACAGTGATATATTCTAATCCAACTCTTAGAGTAGTCAATTCCATCTTCATCATACACCAACTTTGTGAGTACTTGACTATGTCCAAAAGCCTTCCATTATTGAATTAAAAATTCAGTTAATCCAGTACCAAAGCACAGTAAGTTGCTTGCAAGCTACTGAGGTGATCTCAGATCTAAGAGATATTTATATCTATATCCCATCAGAGACATTCTCAACAGTAGAATGCTCTGAAGTTAACCATGTTCAGTGATGATGTATCCCTACATCTCATTTATATGCCATACCAGTATCTCCACACTTCTTGATTAAAAGGATAACCAACCTATATGGCATACAATAATCTATGCTCGATAGATGCTGTCATCCTTATTAACAGCCTATCATTTGATCGTGAATAGTTTTAAGGACTAATCAATAAATTCTCTCTTTATCGAACCTAAATAGTCCTAAGGAGTTCATCACAATAATGGAGTTCGTTAGAAGATGAAAACTTATGATGAAAATATTAAAAATATATTTTATTAATTAATAAATTAATTATAATTATAATATAGCTCAATTATTAATAGGCTGATGATTGACTTTGGGATATATTTTTCAATAATATGGTCTTGCATGAACTATTATGTTGATCTAATCAAGACTAATTAAACCAGTTGATATCTAAGGTAAATCAGATCGGTAGTCTTTAATTAGCAGTCCACTTATCCGACCATTTTTGATGGTATCTAAGGTAAGCTTTGGAAGACCCTCAGACTGATCAAACTTACTTGGTCTCTTAGTAAAATTATGTTTTGATTGGATCACTTGACTATTCAAGCTGATCTATGTCAACTAGGTAAATTAGTATGACTAACTTAGGTGCTCCTAGACCAGCCTATTAATGGTCTCCCTTAAGCTGACTTAGTGAAGTCAGTAGAAAGATCATGACAAGCTGGTTCATCTAACATTTTCTCTTCTTTAAAATTAAATTTTCTAAAATTATTAGATTTCTAAAATAAAATAGTTATTGTGATAACTAGATCATAGCCTCTCATTAAGTGGGTGATAATGGGTCCATTAGCTAGATAATCATTGGAGGCCCAAAGGCCTGGTGTTTATCGGCTGATGGGATTATCATTCATGATATGATTTCTTGACCGTATCTTTCTAAATGGTGGTTAGGTTGACCAACCAAAGTTAGGCTTAATGATTCATTAAAAAAATGATCAAGTATAGTCATGTTAATGGTTGGACCTAATCGGATCTTTTCAGTAGAGGCCAAAGCCTACTGATTAGGGACTGAGATAAAAATTTAATTACTAAAAATTATTTAAAGAAATAATTAGTTATGAATCTATCCTTAGATGTACATGGATTGGCCAACCAAAGTCGAGCTCATGTGCAGTCTATATGGATTCTAATATCCACTAAGAAATTAGGATAATTTTTCGAATTGAAGGTAGAGGCTATGAGTTTGAATAAAATAGTGAAAGAATTTTTTGATTAAAGTCCAAATCTTTAGGTATAATAAATCAATTACTAATTAGAGTATGATTTTTTTTATGCAGATATGGTCATTTTTCTATCACTTCGATCTTTGTTGGACAATGATAAGTTGGTGGGACCCAACTTCGATAGCTGCTATCAAAAATTAAATATAGTCTTGGAGTATGAATGGATCCTGCATGTGTTGACGGATCCTGCACCTAAGGAGCCAAGTATCAATGCAAGTGGAACAATCAGAGACACTTACCAGAAATGGCTTAATGATCGAATTATGGTGCACTACATTATGTTGGCTACCATGAGCAATGAATTCAGTCGCAGATACTACTACAAAAAAGAGCTACGATAGTGGTTCGTAATCCCTATCGTAGTCCAAAAATCGCTGCCATACACTATAGCAGCAGTTTTCTAACCGCTGCTACTGTGGCCATCGCCGTAGCTCTATGGCAGTGGTTATTGTAGTGGTTGTTAGAACCGCTGTCATAGATAGTCTATTGCAGTGGTTTATAAACTGCTATAATAAATCGACCTATAGCAGCGATTATGTAACCGCTGCCATAGGTTATCTATAGCAGCGGTTACATAACCGCTGTCATTGATAATCAATAACAACGATTTCTTAACCACTATCATAGATCTAATGCAGCGGTTGGCATCATTTACATTAGAAATCTATGATAGTGGTTGGCATAAATATGGCAATGATTATAAAATCACTGTCGTAGATCTTGAATAATTAAAAAAATAAAATTTTTATTTTTTTATATATTTTACCTAATAAATATAGATATATAATATAAAAAATATATAAAAATATAAAAATTATTCTAAAATACTAAAATTTTATTATCAAATAAAATTTATTATAAAATTTTTTTAAAAAAATAAAATACATTAAAAGTCTCCTAAATCTACATCATCATCGTCATCATCGTCATCGAGAGCCGGAGATAGAGCTGGAGCTGGAGCCGAAGATGAAGCTGGAGCTGGAGCCAGAGCTAGAGCTAGAGCTGAAATATGGGCCAACATATCCTCGAAGCCCGAGACTCTAAAATGCATGTTGAGCGTCGACATCATCTCTCACGATGCCCTCCGATGAGATGCATGCTTCTTAGCCCGATCTGCTCGCATCGCAGCATAATCTGCTTGTGCCAACACCTCCTCAAGCTCCTCCTAACTGACGACATCGAAAGTCTGTGAGGAGACGCTTGCCTCAGACCAGTAGCTCATCGACATGTATCCGAGCCTGCATCAGATCCTCCCAGAGGGCCTGAGATAGGTGGTCATGGGGCCCAGAGGTATCCGAGCCCTCGCTTGTGAGTGCATCTAACTGATTCTGTAATTATAAATTAAAATAAAATTTTATGAAAAATACTATAATAGTAATCATATATACTAATATATTTAATATTTACAAAAATATGCCCGATTGCGGCATTCATCGACTTGCCCATCTTGTCCGTACGGCTGGATCAGAAGATCTCGCTATGGCTGGGCATCACTTCATCTCTCACCAACTATAATAAAGAATAAATTTATTAAAAAGATGATAAAAAATATGAATTTAATTTATCTAGTAAGATTCAAAATTAATTATCCCTCTATGCATACGATTGGCCATAAACTCGCGGCCTAGAGTATGTGTATACTCCTGGGCTGCATGATTCTTTCGATTTTGATGAAAGATAGCCTAACAAATATTTAAATAAATAATAAATATTTAAATAATATTTAAATAAAATTTTAAGTATATTAAAAAATTTAAAAGTTAGAAATTTTACCTCAAACTCCTGGCTCCTTCAATGTCTAACCATCCTCTCCCACTAACTCGGAGGATAGTCCTGTATCCAAGGAACAAGCTCCTTCGGAGTGTCTCGTCAGTGCTCGAGCCATCCTCTATGGAGCTTGACCCTATAACCCTGGTACAACTCTTCGATCTTCTTCAGTCGAGCATCTCGAGCCCTCTCATGATCGAAAAAGTCGTACCTCCTCTGCATAAATTTATCAAAAATTAGTTACAAAATTATTCTAATAAAAAATATATAGTATAAACATATAAAATGCATAAATATAACTAAGATCCGCGTACTTATCCATATCTCCTCCCATACCCGATCTCTGACAGCAGCATCCATCAAACATCAGTCTCTGAGCTCTATGGAAATGATGTTTGACCGCCTTACAAGCACTCTAAAAAAAGAATGCATCTTCCATGTGGCCTTTCCTACCGACGTCTCCTCCACATCATACTGCACCATCACCTAATGCTGGTGGTTCTACATATGGGACCATGAAATATTCGACTGGATGATGTACTTGCAATGCAAATATGTTATGCAAATATATAAGTGTACAAATACTATATAAAAAATAAAGTTGTGCTAATATAATAAAAATGTACACTTAGATGCCTGCAATGGTAGAGACTCAGCTGCCGATGGAGTAGATATCGTCGGTGGAGTAGATGCCGATGGTGGAGATCCCTGAGTAGTTGATGCCGAGATAGACGGAGTTTGCTCCGACTGCTCCTCGGATGCTGAACTACGTATAATCCGTCGAGGGGCAGGGATGAAAGCTAGATGGCATTTCGATGCCATCGTGACCTATAATGTTAATGAACATTAATCAATATAACATCGTGACATATCAAATTCTATTCACTCAAAAGTTGAGCCGACTCCGTGCCTGAGACATCCGGCTAGGGTCCTCTCCCAGCCGGCTCGATCACGACCCAAGCTGGCTCAACTGCGTATCCAAGCCGGCTCGGCTGTGTGCTATCCCCTCGATCACTCCCTCTCTCTCTCTATCGATCTCTCTCATCGGCGATGGTGACGAGACCAAACCCTTCCCTTCTAGCTTTTTCATCTCTTGATCTTTCTCTCTCCCTCTCTCGATCTCCCTCGCCAATGAGGTTGGACCTCATCCCTTCCTCTCTCACTCTCTCGATCTCCCTAACCAGCAAGGCCGGACTCCATCCCTCTCAGTGATGTCGACGAGGTCGGACCCCCTTCCTCCCTATCTCGCTCTCTCGATCTCCCACTCTTTTCCTCTCAATCTTCCTCACCGATGAGGCCAGACCCCCTCCCTCCCAATGATGGTGGCGAGGCCAGATCCCTTCCTCTCTCAAGTATAAACCTATCGGATATTCGAATTTAGATTCGGTATCGATAATTAAAATTAGATCTAAATCTGAATATCTAGATTCTAATCCAAATCCAATCCATTGATAGATCTAGTCCACAGTCACCGACATGGCACGACCCAAGGCTACCACCACGGTATGGCCCAAAAACTATGGCATGTAGATAATTATAATATTTATAATAAATATTTATAATATTTATTATAAATATTTTATAAATTATTATAAATATATATAATTAATAAATAATACTATAAAATAAAAACTACGGCTATAGAGAGTGGATCACACCAAAAGCTCCGAGGGTCGCCGGCGATGATGCTAGAGGAGGATGATGGCACTAGAGGTAACCTGCAAAATAAGCAAAATAGTAAGATAGAGAAGAAAAAAATTAGAGAAAATGGAGTGAGCAGGGGCGACTGGGGATGGGGGGCCAGGGGAGGGGCATAGTGACGAGGGGCTGAAGGAGGCTTCGCATTCGGGTCGGAAGAGGGTCAAATGGTGGTGGGGGGGGTGGGTTCACGGGGCAAAGAAGGGTGGAGGGGGCTCTTGGAGGGGTTTGGTTACGCACCGAGGTCGGAGGAGGATAGAGTGTGGGGGAGGGGTTTCACGGGGGCTGGTGGAGGGTCGAGGGTGGATGGAGGTTCACCGAGGGGTTTCACAAGGGCCGAGGAGGATCGGATGGGGTTCGTCGGAGGGGATTCACTGGGGATCGAGGAGGGTCGGATGGGGGGTTGGGGGTGGGTGGGGTTTCGCAGGGGGTTGAGTGAGGGTGGAGGGGGGTTCGTTGGAGGGGATTTTGCGGAGGGCCGAGGGAGGATTGGATGGGGGTTCGTCAAGGGAGTTTCGTTGGGGCCGAGGAAAGGGTTGGATGGAGGGGTGGAGGGTCGGGTGGGGGTGCGGGAAGAGTTGGGGGTTGGAGAGGGAGGGGGAAAGAGGGCGATGTCGGTCGAGGGGGAAGGAGGGGCGACACCGATCGAGGGGGAGGAGGGGCGACGTCGGTCGGGGGAGAGGAGGGGCGACGCCGATCGAGGGGGAGGAGGGGTGATGCCGGTCGGGGGGGAGGAAGGGCAACGTCAGTCGGGAGGGAGGAGACTCATCGATGACAAAGAGGAGGGGGGAGAGAGAGCGAGAGAGATCGAGTGCGCATGAGAAGGAAGAAAAAATTTAAGAATTTTTAACCTAACCTACCACAGCGATTATCGAATTGCTACCATAGATCTACGGTAGCGATTATCAAATCGCTACCATAGATCTATGGCAGTAATTTTTGATAATCGCTGTCATAGATGAAAAATAATTTTTTTTTATTTTTTAAATATTATATAATTATAAAATTTAATGTCCATCTTCATCGTTCATTATCTAAATAATTATCATTAGAGTGTCATCGTAAAAGATTGCCTCGATCCGATGGCCCTAGCTTCATCGATCAGAAAAATTTGATTTTGATGATCACGAATGATGATGCGATGATCTAATAAATGGAGACTAGTTGTATCATTTTCAATGCCTTGATGCAGGATGGTGCCTCTATCACTAATCTTGCACTATACATGATCAAACTGATAGAGTGATAGAGCAAGCTCGACTTTTTCTTGCATAAGTAGCTTGGCAAAGATGCAATACTGAACTCGCTGCCCAAGTTCTATCTTTCATTTCTCACTCATTTTAGAATGACAAAACCTAAAGTTGACTACCATGAATTACTGAGGTTGCTTCAGAACTTTGAGAAGGATCACCAACTCCATAAGAAGTCGATGAACTTAGTGGGAGGTTTGTCTTCTAGTTCTCGATTCTTTAGAAAAGAAAAATAATAAGAAGAAGAAGGATAAGAAGGTGCAAGTTCAGACTAGGACATCTGTGCAGGGCCAGACCAGAAAGATCAAGCCCGATAAGAGTCAAGCTAAATGCTTTTTTGCAAGAAGTGGAAGCACTAGAAGAGGAACTATCTTCAGTATATTGCCTTCCTGGATCTAAATAGATAAAGAAAGAAGCAAGTAGTTACTTGACAAGATATTTATATGATAACTCCTTACAATTTATCTATTTATGATATTACTGATTGGATATTGGATACCGATAGTTCTTACCATATTTATAATTCATTGCAGGGATTGCAGATCAATAAGAGATTCGAGCAAGATGAAAGATTTCTGAACATTGGAGATTGAAAATTAGTTTCAGTTCTAGCTTTAGAAATTCTGAAACTTGTATTTGAGTTCCATACTATTGTTCTTAATGATTATCATTTTTATCCCAATTTCTTTTTAAATATCATTTTTGTAGGCCTTTTGGTCAAAAATGATTATAAAATTTTAATAAAAAAATAAGTTTATAATATCATTATGAATGGTGTTACTATTTTTTATGGACATTTGAACAATAGTGTGTATATGCTATTATAACCTGTTTATGTAGTTTATTCAACTGACAAGCATCCTAAATTAGATAGTATGTCTAGCACTATAGGCTAGATCACATAAACAAGAACAAGATAAACAAGTTGACTTAAGAGAAAATTCTCAAAGTTAGTGATTGTAAATCACTTCCAATCTATATTTTCAATCTTCTTGGTAAAATGACCAAGTCATCTTTTATTGAAAAATGTGAGAGAGCCACTGAGCTCTTAGGTCTAGTATATACTGATGTATATGGACCAATGAGCATAAATGCCAGAGGTGGATATTTCTACTTCATCACTTTCATATATAATCTATCTAGACATGGATATATTTATCTGATGAAACACAAGTCAGATTCATTTAAAATATTCAAATGATTCCGAAGTGAAGTAGAAAAATAAACTAGAAAGAGTATTAAAACTCTTCGATCTAATCGAGGAGGGAATATCTTTTCGATGAATTTTTTTATATATCTAGAAGATAATAGAATTCTCTTTCAATAGACTCCTCCAGGAACACCGTAGCATAATGGTGTGTCTGAAAGCAGGATTTGAACTCTGCTAGACATGGTCCGAACCATGATGGATTTTGCCAGCTTGCCGATATTCTTCTGAAGATATGCACTCGAATCAGCTTGCTATCTATTAAATAAGATTCCAAGTAAATCTATAGTTAAGACTTCATATGAGATATGGATAGGACGTAAGCTAGAACTTTCACACCTTAGAATTTGGGGATGCCTGGCTTATGTCAAACGGTTAGATATAGATAAATTTGGATCTAGATCTGATAAATGTATATTCATGAGATATCCAAAAGAGACTAAAGGATACTATTTCTACCATATTGATGTATAAAATATGTTCGTCAGTCTTAAGACAATCTTTTTAGAAAAAAAGTTTCTTGGTGAACGAACTATTGCCTCTATGGTTGAACTTGATGAAGTTTAACAAGTAAAAAAATTGATACCTATAGCTGAACCTGAGTTGGATTTGATTAGATCAGATTTGGAGCCTAGTGTACCTATACCATTAAGATGATTTGGTAGAGTACCGTGCCACATAAATAGATACTCTGATTTCTTGATTCAGGATGGTGATCCCATCAAACTCGATGAGATCGATAAGAATCCAATCACCTATATGGATACTATGCAGAGATCTAATTATGAGAAATGGCTTGAGACCATAAAATTCAAAATGGAGTCCATGAAGATCAACGATGTGTGGACATTGGTTGATCCATCCGAAGGGGTTAAATCCATTAGGTGTAAGTGGATCATCAAAAGGAAGAGGAGTGCAGATGAAAATGTAGAGATTTATAAAGTCCGTATGGTTACCAAGGAATATCATCAACATTATGGTATTGATTATGATGAGATGTTCTCTCTTGTGGTAATGCTCAAACCCATTTGGATAATGCTTGCGATAGCTGTCCATCTAAATTATGAGATTTGACAGATGGATGTAAAAATAACTTTTCTAAATGGAGAGCTGATCGAAGAGGTATATATGATACAACCTGAGGGGTTCACATTCATAGATGAGTCCAAGATATGCAAATTTCAGAGATCCATTTATGGATTGAAGCAGGCATCTCAGAGTTAGAACATGCATTTTGATAAGATGATCAAAATATATAGCTTCATTAAGAACGAAGAAGAGCTCTGCATTTACAAATAGATAAATGGTCCAATAGTGGTATTCCTTATCTTGCACATGGATGACATTCTCTTAATAGAGAATGACATCCCCGCACTGTAGAAAATAAAAGTCTAGTTGTCATTATAATTCTCCATGAAAAACTTGGGTGAAGTATCCTATATCTTAAGGATGAAGATCTATAGGGATAGATCTAAAAGGATGCTTAGATTATCCCAGTCCACGTACATAAACACAGTGCTGAAGAGATTCAGCATGGAAAATTTCAAGAAGAGCTATCTCCCGATAAGTCATAGAATTTTTCTATCTAAGAAGGATTGTTCGACAACTCCTGAAGAGAGAGTGTATGAGTAGTGTCCCATATGTTTCGGTGATAGGATCTATCATATACGTCATGATATGTACAAGATCAGACGTGGCATACTCACTAGGAGTAGTGAGTAGATATTAGTCTGATCCTAGAGAAAATCATTGAAAAGTGGTTAAAGTCATCTTTAAGTATTTGAGAAATACTAAGGACCAATGGTTGGTTTGTGATGAGTCAGATCTAAAACTTATGGGCTTTACAAACTCCAGCTTAATCTGACCAAGATGACAGTAGAAGCATATCAGGATATATCTTTACTCTAAATAGTAGAACCATCTATTGGAAGAGTTTTAAGTAGCATACTATGGCAGACTCTATTTATGAAGTAGAGTACATCGCAGCATCAGATGCCAGAAAAGAAGCTGTATGGCTGAGAAAGTTTATCACTGAGCTCAAAGTAGCACCCTCCTTAGATGTCCGATCCTGCTCTACTACGACAGCATTGGTGCCATAGCTCAGGCAAAGAAACCAAAGGCACACTGGCGGACGAAGCACATTCTATGCCACTTTCATCTGGTTGAAAAGTTTGTGGATCGAGATGACGTTGATCTTTAAAAGATCGACGAAAAGAAAAACCTGATCGACTTCTTTACTAAAGTTCAGACGATAAAGGAGTTTGACAACCACAAGTCAAAGATAGATATTAGATACTGTGCCGAGTGGCTTTAGGATAAGCGAAAGTTATTGTAAAAATATCCCAAAGCCAATCATCAGTCTGTTGATGATTGAGCTATATTATAATTATAATTGATTCATTAATTAATAAAATATATTTTTGATATTTTTATCATAAGTTTTTTATCTTCTAACAAACTCCATTGTTGTGATGAAGTTCTTAGGACTATATAGATTCGATAAAGAGAGGATTTATCGATTAATCCTTAAAACTGTTCACGATCAAATGATAGGCTGTTAATTAGGACGACAGCATCTATCGAGCATAGATTGATGTATGCCATATAGGTTGGTTGTCCTCTTAACCAAAAAGTGTGGAGACACTGGTATGACATAGAGATGAGATGTAGGGGTACATCATCACGGAACATGACCAACTCCAAAGCATTCTACTGTTGAGAATATCTCTGATGGGATATAGGTATAAGTGTTCCTTAGATCTGAGATCACCTCAGTGGCTTGCAAGCAACTCACTATACTTTGGCATGGGACTAACTAAATTTCTAATTTAGTAACGAAAAGCTTTTGGGCACAGTCAAGTACTTGCGAAGTCGATGTGTGATCAAAATGGAATTAATCATTCTAAGAGTTGGAGAAAATGTATCACTGTATTTTAATATAGCAAAACCTTGGTCAGGATAATCCATGAGATGGATTTGGTATTTTGAAATATAATGTGGATAGCTTGATCAGAGTTGACAGTTTAACTCTAAGATGTCCTACAAATATTTTGGTCAAGAGGATGAATTATATGAAAACTATATCTACATTGATTCTAAGAATGTTGTTCTACACATTTGACCTATCCAGCCATTGGATACTATTGCTAGATGGTTACTTTGATTGATACAAGAATTTGTTCTTGTGCTGCCAACTTAGGTTCGAACCTATGGGATCACACATATTAGAGTTCACAATCTGATCAGATAGTTAATCAACGATTGAGAATCATTCTAAGATTAAATGATCAATACGATTGGTGTTTGACCTAGTACAATTATTGCAAGAGGATCGATTAGTAATTTGATTGCTAATTGGCTTAATTTGATTAAGCCAGAGGGTTGATACTAAGTTTAATTAAATATAATTTAATTATATTTGATTTGGACCTGATTAGATCAAGTCTAATTGATTTATTGGATAAGCCAAGTGCAAGAAAGAACTAATCCTAGTTCAACTAGGACTTGGATCAACCTAATTTTCTAATTTAATTAAAAAATTAAATTAAAATTAAATCTAATTTAATTAAATCCTCAATTAGATTAGGATCTAACTTAAATAGGTTGAGTTAATTTTGGTTTGATTTGGTTTGAGAAATCATATTTGACCAAGTCAAATATGGAATCTTAGTAAGACTAGGATCCATCTTGCACCACCTATATCCCATGCCTCCCCATGCCCACTCTTCCTTTATTTTTGGTGACAAATCTTCTCTCTTTGGTCTTCATGCACACCCTCTCCTCTCCTCTTTTTCTCATATAGCAATTAGTTGTGGATCGGATCAAAAGCAGGAAGTTTGAATTTGATTTGAATTACCTTTGAATAGAGTTTTAGGAAACTAAAACTCCTTCCATGCATGCCGCACTCCTCTCCCTACTTTCTCTCTATTTTATTTGGTGGAAAAGAAGGAGTTTTGTGCAACAATTGGAGGTGGCCCATGCCTAAAACAAAGGAGGGGGAGTCCAAGTGTTGGGCACCCCAACTAGTTGCCATATTTGTTCTTTCCTAGTCTAAGAATTTGACCCAACAAGGACTCCTCTATATCTCATTATATAGAATGAATTTTGAGTTGATTTTTGGACATATTCCAAATATTAGAGAGGGCTTTTGGGCATGTGAATACCAAGGTAAGAGACCTATTGGGCATTGGGTTTTCATAGACACTAATCTAGGTGTTTAGGTGAGAGAACAGAGAAGAAGAAGAGAGTCTTCTTCTAGGATTGCTTTGTTCTTCTCTTCTCCTCTTTTTTTTTTGAGATTATTTGAGAGTGTCTCAGATCTGAAATTTCTTCTCTTTCTTCTATTCTTTGGAGGAGTCTAAATCTAGAAGAAGAAAGCATCGGATCGACTGTCGAAGAAGGATCAGCACAGTACTAGCATATTATGCTGATTTTCTGCATAGAATTTTTGATCGGAGTTCGTGGGCTCATGTGGACATATCTTAGTGTCCGAACATGTGTGTGGCTCAGAGCATCATCCTCAAGCTTGGATCAATAAGTTAAAATGTCTAACTTACACAGATAATATAGAGTTGATCTATTATTACATACTTGCATTGATGTAGTATAGATGCATGTTGATATGATCAATATATTTTTTTATATATTTTTAATTTTTTATTTAATCTCATGCCATAATCATATAATAGAATCTTAGATCTAGAGATTCTCTATCTTTTATAAATAAATTTTGATTTATTTTAGTCTTTTGTTGCTCGATCTTAAAAAAGTTTCAAGATCTAGTCCTAAAATTCTAGATCTGATTCCTTCAGAGGGTAGAGCTTGAGCCTTACTGGCTAACTCCAGAGAGCCTGCCTTTGTCGTATCTACATTTTGCATATGATTGTCTGCTTATTGATCGAGCATCACTTTATAATGCAAGGCGCTTGGCAACCATTGTGGACTCAATGGCTAGCTAGCCATTAGGTTCAGTCCCAAGACTCAGGTCCGAGTGAAGCAGGCGTTTCGGAACAGACAGAGGATCTCCAAGAAGGTGATGCCCCTTATCTACCTGGAAGTCCCTATCATAAGGTGAAGACTTCAGAGGGTGGAGTGTAGACATTTGGAGTAGAGGGTCCATGCGCATCTCGATGGCTGATAGGCTAGCACCCTCTTTATGATGGGCAGAACCATCCTGTTGAGATCAGTGCTAAGTTCCATGCCAGTCTACCTCTTGGCGAATACCATAGTGCCTTGCTCTACTATTAGGATTCTTGAGCAATAATTCCAGACCTTCCTTTAGGATACTCATCAGGGAGGTCGTGGAGTTCACTTGCTCTCCTAAGATACTATGTGCTAGTCGACCCGTGATGGTGGCCTTGGGATCTAGTTCCTTTTGCTTAGAAGAGAGGCCATGATTGCTAGACATGCGCTCAGATTTCTCACTCAGCCTAACTACTTTTAGAGCAAGATGATGCAGGCTCGTTACGGCCACTAAAGCTCGAGGTTCCAAATTCAGAGTGAGCATAGATGCTTCTTTTTATGAACAAAGATCTGTGCCCGTAGCCCGAACCTTATGGCTCAGGTCAAGTGGTTGATCGAAGATGGTGCCACGGTTGATGTGAGCTAAGATTCCTAGATTTTTAGCTTACCTCTCTCATGTTGGCCAACTTATATCAGCATGGAGGTAGATGACCATCTATAGATTTGCAAGTTGATCATTACCGATGGGACTGGCTGGAGGATTGAGGTTGTCACCAGTCTTTTTGGTGGGCTGCTTGCTGACATAATTCTCACCATTCTGATTCCTCTTTATCAGAGTCAGGATTGAAGGGTGTAGGGTCGATCTTACTGCCCCAGGTTGCTGACCAGAGATCTTGTCAACATGAGCAAATTGGTGCCGACTAGGAGGATTGACATAGCTTGGATATGGAGGGTAGAGGCTCACCCTAGGATCAAACTGTTTCTCTAGAAGGTTGCCTGGGATAGGCTCTCGACGCGTACTCTTCTTGAAGGGAGAGGCATGGAGATTCTGATCATCTACCCAATCTATAGCTTGGAGGAGTCCATGGAGCATGCACTCTTTTGCGATCTTAGAGCAGAGTTGATTTGGAGGATGGCGGGCGTTTAGTCATAAGGAGAAGGCGATGGCCCATAGATCCCCCTCCTTTTGGATTCTATCCATCCAAGTGCTTGTCACAATAGGCCTAGAAACTGCTATTTGGTCTACATAGCCTACATAATAAGAAAATAGAGCATTAGCAACGACATTTTTGCCATCACTAATAATCAATATTAGCGATGAAATTAGTGATGGCAAAATTATCATCGCTAATAATCTTTTTTACTGACAGCTTTAACGATGAAAGTTTAGTCATCGCTAATAGTTATTAGCAACGATAGTGGCGATGGCAACGCCGTCGCTATAGGTATCAGCAATAATATTAGCGATGGCAGTTAGCCATCGCTAATACTAAATAATTTTATTTTTTAATTAAATTTTATTATTATTAGCAATGGTAGATAATTATTAGCGACGATATTTTACCATCACTAATAAAAATAATTTTATTTTTTTAAAATTTGGTTGTAGAATTATTAATAATAAAATTATATTATTAGTGACAAAAAAAGTTGTTGCTAATATTAATAATTTTTTAAAAAAAATTTAAAAATTAATTAAATATTTTTAAAAAATTATTAATGATGGCAAATTAAGCCGTCGCTAATAACCATCATTAATTAATTAATTTAATTATAATTATAATCAATATTTTAAAAAAAATTAAATTTATTAGTGATGGCTTTTTTATCGCTAATAGTCAAAAGTCTGTTGCTAATACGCATTAGTGACGGCAAAAATACCATTGCTAAATATCATCGCTAGTTTTAAATTTTTTTTTCTAAATATGTATAGTTTTAAAATTTAAAGTTCATATTCACCGTTCATTATCTAAATAATTATTATTAGAGTATCATCATAAAATACTATCTTGATCTGATAGCCCTAACTATGTCGATCAATAAAATTTAATTTCAACGACTATAAATGATCGCTTGATAATTTGATAGATAGAAATCACTGATGAATTCAAAAATTTATAATGATGATTTTAATGATATTTGTAGCATACTATCAATTTTTTTTCAATCGGATATTATTATCATGATTAATTTAGTACAGAATGATTTGAACCGTTAAATAAAAAATGAGTGATCAAAAGGCCAAATGGCATCCGATTATGAGATATTTTTTTAGAAAAATGATCTTTGCTACTATTTTGATCATTTATACAGTGGTGATCATAAAATACAAATCATGCATATATGAACGATCCAAAATTATATGACTCTTAATACTTATTCTTGAAGTTCTTAAGTAATTATACTTATGCTTTTGTAAAATCTGCTTAATATGAATGGTTCATATACATGTAGTCTAAATTTTAGGATCACTACTGTACCAATAATTAAAGTAGTAGCAAAGATCATTTATCTAAAAAATTATCTTAATCGAATATTGTTTAGCCTTTTGCTCACTCATTTTTTATTTAACGGCCAAAATTATCCTATGCTAAATTGATCATGATAGTGATGTCTGATTGAAGTAAAATTTTGATCATATACTAAAAATATCATTGAGATCATTGTTATAAATTTTTGAATCCATCGGTGGTCTCTATCTATCAGATCATCAAGTGATCATTCGTGGCCATCAAAATCAAATTTTATTGATCGATATAGCTAGGACTATCGAATCGAGGTGGTCTTTTGTGATGATACTCTAATGATAATTATTTAGATAATGAATAATAAAAATAGACTTTAAATTCTAAAATTATATCATATTTAGAAAAAAATTTAAAAAAATATTAATGATGGATTTTTTACCGACAGCATTAGCAACAACAAGCTTTCCATCACTAATAAAAAAAATTAATTATCTGATAAAAATATTAGTGATGGATTTTTATTTTTAGCAATGGAGTTCCATCGCTGATGCTTTTACCAATGGCACTAATGATGGCAAGTTTGTCGTCGCTAATAGTTTGCAACTTCAAATCAACTGAGAGAAAAAAGTTTGGCTCCCACGCTCATTCTCTTTCGTTCCCGCCCCTCATCCTCCTCTCACCGACATCCAAACCTCCATCACCCCCTAACCCTCCTTTCCTCCCTCCCCATCCCATTCCTCCGACATCCCGCGGTCAAGTTCTTCCTCTCCTCTCTTTCTCTATCCCTCCACTATCGGAGCCCCACCTCTCCTCCCTTCCTCCATCTCACTACCATCGGAGCCCTCTCCTCTCTTCCTCCATTCTACCACCATCGAAGCCCTCCTTCTCCTCCATCCCACCATCATCGGAGCCCTCCCTCTCCTTTCTTCCTCCATCCCAACACCGCTAGAGCCCTTCCTCTCCTCCATCCCGCCACCATCGACACCACTAGAGCCCTCCCTCTCCTCCGTCCTACCACCGTTGGAGCCCTCCCTCTCCTTCCTTCCTCCATCTCACCACCATCAGAGCCCTTCCTCTCCTCCCTTCCTTCGTTCCACCACTCCTTCCTCTATCTCTCCACCTTTGGAGCCCTCCCTTCCCTCCTTTCCTCCGTCCTGACACCATTGAAGCCCTCCCTCCCATCGTCGGTCACCGCCTGTGCGACGGCTCATGGGCCCCTCCTACCTCCTAGTCCGTAGTGCATCCTCTTGCTCCATCGATCCTTCCTGAGCTTGTCCGAGAACTCTCCTCCCCCGGCCCATCACCCCCCTCCAGTGAAAAAGTAAATCCGTGAACATTTCTTTTTATTAAGCATGTTTTGTATTTGGACTCGAGCTGTTCATTCAATTTTAACCAACCCAAATTGATCCGACCTAAAAATCAAATAATAGAAAAATAAAATAAAAATGCACCGAAATAAGAAAGGAACCAAAACCAAAATCAAATCAAGAATTTCGATTTGATTCAATTTTTTAATTTTTTATAATTTTATTCATTTTTAATTATCTATTTTTGATAAAATATATTCAAATAATTATTATCGATTCATTGTTAGCTTGTTATATTATATTTAATTAAATTCAAGATATGTTAAATTTATTGATTGATAATTTCTTACATTAAAAATTAATAATTGATAAATATTGATACATTGATAATTGATAAATCATAAGTCGATAATATTTGATTGTAAATTGGTCACTAAATTATTAATGATCAATTTTATTTTTTAGTGATTGATTTTTTGGTCGCTAAAATTCTATTTTTTTATAATGAATTTCACTTCATCCATCTTTTTTTTAGTTTGTTTAATCATTCATTTTACTTTATATTTCCTCATTATTTTTAAAAAAAACTAACTTCTCTTTCCTTGTATAGAGCTAAGATAGTATTATCATCGAAGAAAAAAATGCATATCAGATAATTTAACTTTAAACAATTTATTTTTTTGCTATAATAATTATTTTATTTAATTATAATATGTATGTAAGTTTGTAACATGGAAATATAATATTTACTTTTTGATTTTCAATACAACGAAGAAAACAGTTATAAAAAATTTGATCAATATATAAGTTTCTAAAATAATATTATATATCATATATCAGGACCCACGGCTATGTGACCAGCTGGGCTCGTTGTTTCAGCCATCATATCAAGTGATTCTATTAGTAAACTATTTTACTTATTTTAAGTTTTCATATTTAAAAGCTTTACATATTTAGACTAAGCTTGAGTCGAGAAAGAGGATTTAGGTACTAAAAATTTAATCCAATCATTCAATTGATGGGCCAGAGTTATCTATAGTTTCGTATCATCGAATAAAATATGTAGGAATAATCTATTCGAAAATCGAAGGAGGAAATCGAAAGATACACCTCCATATTGAAATATACATCTCTATATCGAAACTTATGAATAGTATTTTATTTTTCTTCATTTTAAGATGCTGAAATATCCAGCTCTCATCCACCAGCTGTTAAAGATGAGCAGAAGGATGAGCAGAATGTTACTTAATTTTTTTTTTATTTGTATATAATTTTGATACCCCATTATTTTATGTGTCCTAGTGGAGCAATGAGAAGTACGCCAGTAGGTGGCAGAGGGCCCGGTAGAATCGAGCTACCCAGCAAGATCTGATCAAGCACACGAGCGACTCCATCGACACATATATTATGACTGACAGACTATTAAAAAATCTATACCAAAATTCTTTACTAGAATTATAAAAATTCTTATATATATGCTTTGAATAATTTAATTTTATTATTTACTAATTATAGATATGGTAACTTAATCATCTACCAAGCTAGCTATAGTTGTGGAAGGCCACACGCAGGTCTAGAAGAATTGATGATTATTTAGATTCTAGGTCATGACAGATCGCGCTAAGAATTTCAAACTATATTTATTAAGTTGTTATAGGATCTGATATATATATATATATTAGATCTAAAATATTTCTAAACTATGTAGATGAATTACATGGAGTACATCATTATGCGGTATGGTGATGATCCATCCACTTAGTCCACCCTTGACCTTAAGAGATGGCTCAAGGTCACCGAAGGGGTGAGTAGGAGCTGGGTCATAAAATTTGGCCATAGCTTCGAACCTCCAGTAACAATTCTCTTTGACATCCTCACAGGCCTCGACATCTCATATTTGGAGCGATGTCCATGTGAAGGAGGTTGTGCAGAAGCTTCTAAGCCAGCAACCTTAGAGCATCTAAAATGTCGTCCATGATGCGGTCATGGAGGATCTTCAGGATCCACGACTGAGCGACCAGCTAGGCTCGTTGTTCTAGCCATCTCATCAAGTAATTCTATTGGTAAATTCTTTTACTTATTTTAAGTTTTCATATTTAGAAGCTTCACATATTTAGATTAGGCTTGAATCGAAAAAGAAGATCTAAGAGCTAAAAATTCAATCTAACCATCCAATTAATGAGCTGGAGGTGTCTATAGTTCCGCATCATAGAATGAAATGTGTAGAAATAATTTATTTGATAATCAGAGAAGAGTATCAAAAGATATATCTTCGTATCGAAAGATACGCCTCCGTATCGAAACTTATGAATAATGTTTTATTTTCATTTCAAAATGCTGGGATATCCAGCTCTCATCCACCAGCTACTGAAAATGAGTATGAGGATGAAGAATAGGAGGACGAGGAGGACATTACCTGATTTTTTTTATTTGTATATAATTTTGATGCTTGTAAACTAATATCTCAACCTAAAATTATATAATTTATATTTTTAATATAATATAATTAATTTTATATTTATGATTATATTAAATAGTTATTATCTTTTTTAATAAATTTTAAAAAATATTATTATTTATTAGCAGGTTTTAAATTATTTAATTATATTTTTTAAAAAAATAAAAATTATTAGTGATGGCATTAGTAATGATAGATTGCCTTTGCTAATAATTTTTTAATTTTAAAAATAAAAAAGATATTATCATTGATATTAATGATAAAATTATCGTCACTAATAGTTTTTGAGTTTTGTATAAAAAATTTGAAAATTATTAGCGATGACATTAGCAACAAAAATACTATCGCTAATAGATTTTTATCAATTTAATTAATAAAAATTAAAATTTTTAGCGATAACATTTTTATTGCTAATATCATCGCTAATTAGTTATTAGCAATGATAATAGTTATCATCACTAATAATAATAATTAGTGATAAGAATTTTTCAGATTGGATTTTATGATAGTGTTAGCGATGGCAAGGTTATTAGTGATGGCATATGGACTATTAGTGATGGCGTTTAGCTGTCGCTAATAGTCAGAATTCTTATAGTACTATCAGATTTGACTGTCCAGGAATAGCCTTATTTTTTATCAGGAGGTGGTGCCTACTAGGCGTGTCCTTCAAAGAGCCTACAGCTTAGCTATGGAGTATCGTCACTTCGATTCCATCAAGTTTGCATGGCATGATCCGAGTTTCTATGACTCTCTGACTACGTCTACAGTATCTCGGAGGGTTCTTTTCATTTTGTAGGAGCCTCCATACTTTAGGTATAGAATTTGGTGTGGTGCTTCCAAGCCTTGGAAGGCCATAGGAGGAGTCAGGAGTTGACTCATATTAGGATAGGTGTCATCCTAGAGCTAGGATAGGAGTGGTCCTAAGATAGAGGCAGCATGTAGCTCTCCATGAGCTTGAGATTCAGGTGTGAGAACCTTAAGAGGCTTGGTTAGTGCTCTGAAGATCTAAAAATACAAGATGGAGCAAATAACCAGAGCTAAAAGAAGTATCGGCCAAAAAAAAGAGTTGGCACATAGGTGGAGCTGGCTTGGATACAAGTCAAGTAGGCTTGGACTGAGACCGAGCTGGCTCAGATCGAGATCGAGCTGGCCCTCTCAAGTAGATAGAAAATAATGTTTAAAATTCTATGGCATAAGATGCAGTCAAGCCAGCTCGAGTCTCCATCAAGCCGGCTTGGACATGACAGACAGATCTATATAGGATTTTCTATTTGATCTTGGATGGGGTTTGATCCAAGGGGTTTTAAGGCCTGGTTTAAGAGGTCTTAAGATGACTAACTTATGGTTTGGATTGGGATTAAGTCCATAGGATGAGAGCATGTGAGACATGGGTGTACATAGGCTCAGTGAGTGCTTTCATGTATTGAGTTAGCCGGAAAGCTTTTGGTTGGGCCTAATAGCTATATATGCTTTTGGTTGGGCCTAATAGCTATGTATAAATACATAGATTGTATTAGAGTTTAAGTAAAAAAAAGAAATAAAATGTAGATCTTTTCTTTCTAAACCTCTCCTCTCTCTTTCTCTCTTTCTCTAGGGTTGCCGCCCCAAGATTCCTTAAAAAAACCCTAGAGGGAGAGGCACGTCCCTCAAGCCCTAAGAGGCCCCATCATAGCATCTAGGATTGGTACTGGTGTTTGCTGCCTTCAGAGATTGAATCTATCACAGATCTCCTCAAGTTCATGCACAAGATCAAGGGTTCCACAATATGGTACAGATGAGGTACTATGATTTTCTCTAATATTTGGTATTAGACCTACCGATTATTACAATATTTGGTATAAGAGTCTGGTGGAGCATAGAAGCGAAGAAAAAGTCATACAAGAAGAAATCAAAAATCTACATATCTATTCTACGATATGTCTCAGATCTACTTTCATTTTTGCTATGATTTGGCCAATGAAAAATAGTGGGTTGAAGGTGGAGATTAAGAGGATTGGTAGGAAAGAATTTTTTTTGGGATAGAAGCACTACTACAAAAATGACCTATCGCAACGATTTTCGAAATTGCTACCATAGCACCTACGGTAGCGATTTTCATTAACTACTGCTATAGGTCAGACCTATGATAGCGGTTTTTTTAACCACTACTATAGGTCGGACATATAGCAGCGGTTAAAGAAAATTGCTATCGTAGGTCGGATCTGTAGCAATGGTTACAAAAAATCGCTGTCATAAGTAGACTTATAGTAGCGGTTCATTGTAACCACAGTCATAAGTCATACCTATAGCAGCAGTTAGTAGGAACCGCTGCTATAATCTAATTTATGACAGTGATTAATTATAACCGCTATCATATATATATATATATATATATTATATAATTTTAAAATTTAATGTCCATCTTTATCATTCATTATTTAAATAATTATCATTAGAGTATCATCGCAAAAGGTTGCCTCGATCCAATGGTCCTAGCTTTGTCGATCAAAAAAATTTGATTTCGATAACCACAAACGATGATACGATGATCTAAAAGATGAAGATCTCTGATGGATCCAAAAACCTGCAACAATGATCTCGATAATGTTTGTAGCATACTATCAAAGTTTTACTTCAATCGGATATCGTTATTTTGATCAATTTAGTATAGGTTAGTTTCGACTGTTAAATGATAAACGATTGATCAAAGGATCAAACGGTGTCCGATTATGAGATAATTTTTTTTATAAATGATCTTGGCTACTACTTTAATCAATTTTTATGCTAGTGATTATAAAATTCAACTCGTGAGATGAAGAACGATCTAAAACTATACATCTCCTCGTAACCATTCTAAAACTTCACTAATTATTATGCGCGTGCTTTTGCAATATCTACTTAACATGAATAGTTTATATGAAAATGATTTAAATTTTACTATCATCATCATATAAAATATTTAAAATTATATCAAAGATTATATAACTAAAAAATTATCTCATAATCGAATGCGGTTTAAACCTTTGATCGCTTGTTTCTAATTTAACGGTCGAAATTATTTCGTACTAAATTGACCATGATAATGATATTCGATTGAAGTAAAACTTTGATAGTATACTACAAATATCATCAAGATCATCATTGCAGATTTTTGAATCCATCGAAGATTTTTATTTATCAGATCATCGCATCGCCATTCGTGATCATCAAAATTAAATTTTTCTTATCGATGAAGCTAAGGCCATCAGATCGAGGCAATCTTTTGTAACAACACTCTAATGATAATTATTTAGATAATGAACGGTGAAGATGGACATTAAATTTTAAAATTATATAATATTTAGAAAAAATAAAAAAAAATTATTTTCAATCTATGGCAATGGTTATCAAAAATCGCTGCTATAGATCTACGGTAGTGGTTATAGAATCGTTGTCGTAGATCTATGGCAATGGTTCGATAACCGCTGTCGTAGATCTATGGCAGCGGTTCGATAACCGCTGCCGTAGGTTAGGTTAAAAATTTCTAAATTTTTTCTTTTCTTTCATGCGCGCTCAATCTCTCTCGCTCTCTCTCTCCCACCTCTTCATCGTCGATGAGGCTCCTTCCCTCCGACCGACGTCGCCCCTCCTCCCCCTCGATCGACGTCGCCCCTCCTTCCCTCTCGATCGGTGTCGCCCCTCCTTCCCCCTCCCTCTCCGGCCCCTCACCCCTCCATCCGACCCTCCCTCGAAACCCTCCTTTAGGGAACCCCCATCCAATCCTCCCAAGTCCCCTCACAAAACCCCCCCTCCGATGAACCCCCCTCCACCCTCACTGGGCCCCCCGCAAACCCCCCCTCCCGCCCCTCCATCCGACCCTCCCTCGGTCCCCAGCGAACCCCCCTTCGGTGAACCCCCATCCGACCCTCCTTCGACCCCCGCAAAACCCCACCACCACCACCATTCTAAACCCTCTCTCAGCCGAGTATGAAGCCTCCTTCGGCCTCCTCGTCACATGCCCTCCTCCCCTGGCCCCCATCCCCGACCGCCCCTGCTCTCTCTCTTTTTTTTCTCTTTTTCTCTCTTCTCTATCTCACTATCTTATTTTTATTTTGCAGATTACCTCTAGTACCATCATCTTCCTCTAGCATCATCGTCGGCGATCCTCAGAGCTTTCGATGTGATCCGCTCTCTATAGCCACAGATTTTTTTTTTAATTTTATAGTATTATTTATTAATCATATATATTTATAATAATTTATAAAATATTTATAATAAATATTATAAATATTTATTATAAATATTATAATTATCTGCATGCCATAGTTTTTGGGTTGTGCTATGGCAGTAGCCTTGGGTCGTACCATGTCAGCGGCTGTAGACTAGATCTATCAATGGATTGGATTCAGATCGAAATTTGGATATTCATATCAAGACCCAATTTTAATTACTGATATCGGATCTGAGCCCAAATATCCAACAGGTCTATACTTGAGAGAGGAAGAGAGGGATCCGACCTCATCGCCATCATTGGGAGGGAGGGGGTCCGGCCTCACCGACAAGGGAGATCGAGAGAGGGTGAGTGGGAGATCGAGAGAGCGAGAGAGGAAGGAAGGGGATCGGACTTCGTCGGCATCACTGGGAGGGATGGGGTTCAGCCTTGCCGATGAGGGAGATCGAGAGAGTGAGAGAGGGAGAGATGGGGTCCGACCTCGCCAACAAGGAAGATTGAGAGAGGGAGAGAGAAAGATCGAGAGATAAAAAAGCTGGGAGGGAAGGGTTCGGCCTCTCCACCATCATCGATGAGAGAGATCGAGAGAGAGAGAGAGTGATTGAGGGGATGGCACATAATGGAGCCAGCTCGGATACGTAACCAAGCCAGCTCGAACCGTGATCGAGCCGGCTAGGGGGGGACCCTAGCTGGATGTCTCGGGCATGGAGCTGGCTGTCTTAGGCACAGAGCTGGCTTAACTTTCGAGAGAATAGAATTTAATATGTCATAATATTATATTGATTAATGTTCATTAACGTTGCATATCACAATGGTACCGAAACACCATCTAGCTTTCACCCTTGCCTCTCGACGGGTTACACGCAGTTCCGCATCCGAGGAACAGTCAGAGCATACTCCATCCACCTTGACATCGACTGCTCAAAGATCTTCACCGTCGATATCTACTCTACCGACAGTATCTACTCCATCAATAGCTAAGCTTCTACCGTCGCAGGCATCTGAGTGCATGTTTTTATTATATTAGCATAATTTTATTTTTTATATAGTATTATATACTTTTATATTTGCATAATATATTTGCATTGTAGGTGCATCATTCAGTCGGATATTTTGCAGTCCCACACGTATGACACACATGTAGAACCGCCAGCATCAAGTGATGGTATAGTATGATGCGGAGGGGACGTCGGTAGGGGAGACCGCATGGGAGATGTATTTCTTTTTTGGAGTACTTGTGAGGTGGTTGAACATCATTCCCATAGAGCCCAGAGACTAGCGTTTGATGGATGCTGCCGTCAGGGATCAGATATGGGAGGAGATATGGGTAAGTACGCACATCTTAATTATATTTATATATTTTATATATTTACACTATATATATTTGATTAGAATAATTTTGTAATTGATTTTTGATAAATTTATGTAGAGGAGGTACGACTTCTTCGATCACGAGAGGGCTCGAGATGTCCGACTGAAGAAGATCGAGAAGTTGTACCGAGATTACAAGGTTAGGCTTCACAGAGGATGGCTCAAGCACCGATGAGATACTTCGAAGGAGCTTGTTCCTTGGATACAGGATTGTCCTTTGAGTCAGTGGGAGAGGATGGTTAGATACTGGAGGAGCCAGGAGTTCGAGATAAAATTTTTAATTTTTAAATTTTTCAATACGCTTAAAATTTTATTTAAATATTTTTTAAATATTTATTATTTATTTAAATACTTGTTAGGCTATCTTCTATCAGAACTGAGAGAACTGTGCAGCCTAGGAGTATATGCATACTCTATGCCATGAGTTTATGATCAGTCGTGTGCATAGAGAGATAATTAATTCTAAATTTTACTAAATAAATTAAATTCATATTTTTTATCATCTTTCTGATAAATTTATTCTTTGTTATAGCTGATGAGAGATGGAGTGATGTCCAGTCATAGCGAGATCTTTCGATCCAGCCACACGAACAAGATGGGCAGGTCGATGAATACCGCGATCGAACATATTTTTGTAAGTATTAAATATATTAGTATATATGATTAGTATTATAGTATTTCTTATAAACTTTTATTTTAATTTATAATTACAGGATCAGTTAGATGCGCGAGCGAGCGAGGGCTCGAATACCTTTGGGCTCCATGACCATCTATCTCAGGTTTTGAGATCTAAGTACTCTGGAAGGATCCAATGTAGGTCCGAACACACGTTGATAAGCTACTAATCCGAGGTGAGTGTCTTCTCACAGACTTTCGATATCGTCAGTTGAAAGAAATTTGAGGAGGCATTGGCATGGGCAGATCATGCTACGATGCGGACAGATCGGGCTGAGGAGTACGCATCTCATCTGGAGGACATCATGAGAGATATGATGTCGATGCTCAATGAGTGTTTTGGAGTCACGAACTTCGAGGATATGTTGACCCACATTCCAGCTTCGGCTTCAGCTCTGGCTCCAGCTCCGGCTCTAGCTCCGACTTTCGATGACGACGACGACGGTGATGTAGATTTAGAAGATTTTTGATATATTTTATTTTTTAAAAAAAAATTATAATAAATTTTATTCGATAATAAAATTTTAGTATTTTAGAATATTTTTTATATTTTTTATATTATATATCTATATTTATCAAGTAAAATATATAAAAAAATAAAAATTTTATTTTTTTAATTATTCAATATCTATGGTAGTAATTTTATAATCGCTGATATATCCGTGCCAACCACTGTCATAGGTTCGATGTCAATCGCTACACTAGACCTATGGCAGCGATTAAGAAATTACTGTTATAGATTATCTATAGCAGTAATTATATAACCACTACTATAGATATCCTATGGCAGTGGTTACATAACCACTATGATAGGTCGATCTATTGCTGTAGTTTATAAATCGCTATAATAGGTAATCTATGATAGTGGTTCTAACAACCGCTGCCATAGAGCTATGGCGACGGCCGCAGTAGCAGCGGTTAGAAAACTACTGCCATAGCCAATGACAGTAATTTTTTAGGCTACGACAGCAGTTACAAACCATTGTCGTAGCCCTTTTTGTAGTAGTGAAGGTTTGAATACATGATTTGCTAATCCAACTTTGGTTGGAGGTGGTCTTGGTAGAAAGATCGGGACGTATGATGGGTAGACAATAGGATTCTCTTAGAAGATGGACAATGAGAGGCAATTTGGTAGATGAAGAGAGATCATCCAAAGGATGATGATCGAGAGAAAGCTAAAGAAGCAACTATACATCCTTTGATTGCAGAAAGGTGAAAAAATAGTCAACAAAAGTGACTATACATCCTTCAATTATAGGAAGATGGAAAAATAGTCGAAGATGCATTCAGCAGTTTGATTAGAGCAAGAATTTATGAAGCCTTGGGATGATGGAGATGGTTGATCTATGAAGAGTCGCAGCAGGTTCAGAAGAGATAAAAATCCTTGGTGGTTTTGGAGGTGCCTGCAGAGTTATGGATTATCCGAGATAGGAGCAGCGATGGAGGTCTAGCAAGTCAGGACTGAATGACTGATCTTGGATAAGATTTCTTCTGTAGGGGCATCAGAAAAAGTTGCAATTCAAGTGAAGGATGGATTTTGTGAAGCAAGAGAGGATCTGGATACCTATAAAAAGATGGTGTCGAGCCTCAGGATGAGATAGATGGGTCAGAGCCCAGGATAGTATTTGAGCTATAGTTCCTCTGGGTGAAACTGAAGTGATGGTTGGTACAGAGGCAGAAGATGATGAAATGCTAGAGTGAAATTTCGTAGGATTCAGTCGCTAGTTTTTAAAGAGTTAGATGAGCTCTTAGGTTTTTGAAGGTGCCTATGGGTTATGGAGTATCCGAGATGGCTTTGAAGAGGTCTATGGAGTGCGAAAGGTTTGAAGGGATAGTGAGGGTGTTCGAGGTGCAGTGATAGGCCTAGCAGTACAACGTTGGTTTGTTGGCCTTAGGTGACTTGATTACAGAGTTAGGTTCTTTTGCGGCACCAGAGAACTTTAGTTTCAGATGAAGCATCGAGCAGAGATGGCTTCACAAGTAGAGAGGAGTTTGACATGAGTTCAGGATAGAGGGATGTAGAGGAAGGACTGATATTCCAGCACTAATGTCGAAAATATTGAAGGAAAATCCTGATTTTTCAGTCCAGGTTCATTCAGATCTGATCAGATTAAGAGATATATTTCAAAAATTTTTCTCTTTGATCTCTATCAGATCTGGAATGTTTCAGATCTGATTCTTATTATTTTAATAAATAAAATAAAATAAAAATAAATTAAATTAAATTTAATTTACCTGATTTAGGTAATCCAATTACCCGTTGATGATCCTGTATGCAGCGGAAGGTTCTGGATCTAGCCACGCAAGCACCTAGCCTCTACTGGTATCCACTCAGGATTATCTGAAGATCCTCTTCTTCTCTATCATGTCTCCAAAAATCAGATCTGGATCTGATTTGGAGGATCTTCAAAACTCCTTTTGAAGATCAGCAGTCATCCTTTGCAGTAGTGCAGCCTTCTTGCTTTTGATCGCCTTTCTTTGATCTGGATCGCACCAACCAAGCTCCAAAACTATTTTGGACGTGGAGAGGAGAGGGAGAAGAAGCTTTGGCATGGAGGAGGAGAGGAGAAAAGGCCTTTGGGCGTATGGAAACTCTTAGCCACTTTTTGAGTTGGGTATAGGGTCTTATTTATAGACTAACTATGATCCAACTCCTCTTCTTCCCAACCAATCATAACCCTTTGTGAAATCAGATCTAAATCTGATTGGTGGGAATAGAGTCCCCTGAATTCCTCCTTAGAGGATGCCTAAGACTAGTCAAACTGGATTCTTAGAAGAACTCTAATTAGAATCCAAAAGGAAGGTGGAGTCCTTGTCCAACAAGGACTCCAGGGTGCCTCCAACTTGGGCACACGCCAAGGGTGGTATGCGCCCTCCTCCTTACCAGGTTCTGACAGAGGGACAGGCCCCCACCAGCTCTCCAATAGGTGTGTGACATGTGGTCATAAGTCAAAGTGTCAATGGTCAATGTTTGATCAGTCAAAGGTAGACTTTTGACCAAAGTCAAAGAACAAGAAATGGCAGGTGACCAAAAATGGTAGGTAATATCTTACAAAATAAGACAATATTTTTTGACTTGGACAACCTCCAGTCAAACCATATGAAGGCCTCTAATTGAGCACAAACTTCTTTGGCTCAGATAGGACAACTTATTTATGATAGTAAAAAAAGAACGTTAGATTCAATCGAGTGCTAGCATGATTTTCTTGAACCTAATTGAATCTCATTCAGATCAATTGAACTAGATCAGTTCAATTGATGATCACTAGATTCAAACCCTTGTTTGTGTGATCCAGTTAGGTTCAGTTCTGTATGATAATGGGATATGTCATGATCTCTATCATCGACATCATCGAAACTTCTTTCGATGGATCAAAACTCTTCTGATTCGAACAGCTAGAATGATCGATCATCTAAATCATTCTAATTGCTCCCAAAATCCACCAGTGACACCTAGCAGTATATGGTGGCAACCCATCAGAGCTGAATGCGAACCTCTTGGTGCAGCTACCTGTGTGATTAAGTTCTTCTATCTTGAGCTCCGATCAGATTAGGGTTAAGGTAAACTCGTCAAACCTTAGTTTCTGTCATATGATGCAATCATTCGATTCGAGTCTGATGTGAAAATCTAAATAGAAACTCTTTCTATTATTTCACTCTGCCATGGCCATGGACTTCTGAACTTGATTCTCATGATTATCATAGGGCTGCTCCTCTACCACCGAGGTAGATAGATTCCATCTTGATGCCATCCAGTTCCTACAATGAACATGCTATAGCCAACATACACCTCAGGATTCCATATGGCTAGGAGACCGAGTAATGGTGTAGTCAAACTATAACACCCTCAAGGTGAACTACCGATGCATCTCAGGTCAAAGAACCAGACACACTACTGCAGCATCGAGTCAGTCATTGACGAGAAGGTAGACTCCCTAATGACTACTCGAGGTGGTCACGCTCAGTGCCCTCGTTCTCTAACGAGTATCTATATTCTCGCTCTGGTGTCTCCACACCGTAGACTTAAGACTCATCTACTAAAGAGAAGCGATTGTACACCAACCTTTCAGATCAATCACCATCCTCATGATGATCCTATGGTTGGGAGCATTTTATGAGTTAACAATGATTATTCATGTCTTAAATTTTCAACTCTTGAAAATATGAATTATCATTACCATTAACTCAAAGGATGTATCACAGACACTAAATACACATATGTGATAGAAAATAACCCATTTTATTGATATTAGTCAAAATTATAATTTTGCCCTAGAAATGTATTACAAGTGTCAGCCAATTCTGGCTTCTAGGACACATATATCTAACAAATATATAGTTCCAGATAGAGCGGCATGTGCAGATGGATAATCATAATTCTAAAGAGACCATGTCAGATGGTGCAGCAAATGTCGGTATGGAATGCTGTAGTTTCTCCAAAAAAGTCTAGGACAAGTAATGCAACTGCCAAGTAGAAGGATATCTACAACTCCAAAAGTGGTATCAAGAAGCAAGCCAAGGTCTTCAATAAAGGAGACGATCATTCCAAAGATCACAAAGAGAGCTCAGCAGCTGAAGAAGGATGGTGATGGTAAGGTATGCACAAGGAGCTATCAGAGAGCACATCAATAGTGGGATCATACAGGAGGACATTGCCAAGTATGCCAAGAATTATGTGCACCAAGATAGAGATTATAGGATTTAATATGGTACTCCCAAGCCTTAGAAGGCTACAAGAGAAGTTAGGAGTTGGCTCTGGGGATACTTGAATAGATGTCATCCTAGGGCTAAGATAGGAGTGGTCTTAAAATGAAGGTGACATGTAGCTCTCCACGGGCTTGAGGTTCAGATATGAGAACCTTGAAAGACTTGGTTGGTGCTTCGAAGATCTAAAAATACAAGATAGAGCAAAGAATCAGAGTCAGGAGAAGTATCATCCAAGAAAAGAGGTTTGCACATAGGTAGAGCAAGCTCGGATGCAAGTTGAGCCGGCTCGGATCGAGATCGAGCCAACTCGGATCGAGATCGAGCCAATCCTCTCAAGTAGATAGAAAATAATGTTCGAAAATCTATGGCATGAATGTAGTCAAGCTAGCTTGAGCCTCCGTCGAGCCAGCTCGGACATGATAAATAGATCTACACAAAGTTTTCTATTTGGTCTTGGGTTAGGTTTGATCCAAGAAATTTTAAGGCCTGGTTTAAGAAGTCTTAATTAAGATGGCTAACTCATGGTTTAGACTAGGATTAAGTCCATGAGATGAGAGCATGTGAGACATGCGAGTGCATGAGCTCCGTGAGTACTTGTATGTACTAGATTAGCTAGGAGAGTTTTTGATCATGCCTAATAGCTATGTATAAATAAATAAATTGTATTAGAGTTTAGGAAAAAGAAGTGAAATACATATCTTTTCTTCCAGAACCTCACCTCTTTCTTTCTTTTTTTCTCTAGGGTTGCCATCCTAAAGTTTCTTGAAGAAATCCTAGAGGGAGGGGCACCTCCCTCAAGCCCTAGGAGGGAGGCATCTCGTCATAGCACCTAAGATTGGTGCTGGTGTTTGCTGCCTTCAATGATCGAATCTATCATAGATCTTCTCAGGTTTATGCTTAAGATCGGGGGTTCCACAATATGGTATAGATGATGTATCATAATTTTCTCTAACATTTGGTATCAAAGATGCCATTTGTTACAACACTAGGTTCGTCAAGATCAACTTCGATGGTAGTATCATAGGGGGCGAGGTGGCTCGGGATCAGGCTTCAAAGTTGCTTTCCATGGGGGGCTCATCATTATTTGAGCCATCCATCTCAATGCCGAGCTCCATGCAGTTTGGGCTGGTGTTTTGTATGTGACTCGGGAGCTGAGGGCCGATAGGATCATCATTGAGAGGGACTCGATGATGATCATTGGCTAGATCAAGGAGAAGCCAAGTACCATGAAGCTCACCTACTTCTCGGAGATATCTGGAGGATGCTTGGTTAGTATAATATGGTGTCCATTCAGCATGTGTTCCAGGAGGCCAATGGTACGGTGAATTGAGTAGCATCCTTTATTGCTGACCATTCCGGTGATTGAAGCTAGCACCATGGTGTTGTCTACTTCCGGGGCTTGAGGGATGTTCTTTTTTCTGACTCTTTAAGCTGTACTCGCACCAGAATGGTGTGATCGCCTGCATGTATCCAAAAAAAAAAAAAACAATAAATTGCATCCTAGAACTTCAAAAAGTTCTTCCCTCTCATTTGGCCCAAATCTACATTTATTAGGCCCATGACATGTGTTTCATTATTCTAATTAGGATCAATAAGCATTATAGGCCAAACCCATTTGTAATGTCAGGGGGTGTTTGACATGGCATGATCCATCTAAGATCAAGGATGATGTTGGAAGGAGGTGATGAGATCATCATATTTGGTTGCACTATGATGATCCTATGTGGCAGTAATTTCAAATCACCCTACTCCTCAAATCACCTCCCAACCCAATGATGGGATATCCATTCTCAGGATTAGAAATCTAAGATCACCCCCTAGCGATGATGTTAGACTGATATATAAGAATAAAAATACCCCTCAGTCTCGCAAAAAAAATTGATATATCAATATATCATTAATATATTATATCTGTTGGACAAGAGCTGAGTCAACTTATGATATGTTTGACTTGTAGGGCTGCGACGAATACTCGACATTGTGGCATGGACGACCTAAGATGAATGTTTTGCACGTCATCATCATCATCAATTGATAGCTAATTAATCACTTGAGATCGACCCTCACACGAGATTAATGTTATCAGTGTTACGCTGACACGGTCTATAACCTTAGACGATGTTTGTGTCATCGATATTCTACCAATGAGATCAACTTTATCGACATTTAGTCGATCTTACTTCATTTCATCTCTACTTCTCTACAAGTCGAACTGCCATGCGAAGCGACAAGAAGTTTTTGGTGCGTGGATTATACTTAGTTGGCATTCGATTATAATAGCATTTGACATCCTACTCACGGACAATCGATCCTGAACTAACTGCTAATAATCCACTACTCTGGTCAGATGGCCTCTAACAACCTAACAAGCCTTCTCCCATAAAAAGAAAGAAAAGGAGAAAAAGAGGGAGGACTCTCTAGACTCTCTCTCTAGACACTCTAATGATTATTCTCACTATCTTTTTTATTGTTCTCCTATCCAATTCTTATTAACTTACCCATTAGAGGGTCTCCCGTTGGAGAACCCACCATCTTGTTCTCCGGCATTCGTAGATGTTTTTTGCAAGTAATCAAAAGATTGACTCGCCTCAACCCACTCCAGCTCTTCGAAGAGTTTCAGCTATTGTCCACGTCGGAGAGGTGCAGCAATAATATCAATAATGTATATATTCATATTAATAAATAATATATTATATATATAAATAAAATATTAATTCTATAATAATAATTAATAAATTTTTATAAGATTAATAATTTATAGGACTAATAAATATATTTTTAAAGAATCTATTAATTATTAATATATTAATAAATATAATAATATTTATTTATAATATATTATATATGATTAATAAATATATTTTTATAGAATATATTATGGATAGTTTTGGTATTATATAATCAGTAATCTAAATATTTTATGAAATACCAAATAAGTTACTCTGAATACCTGAGGATCTTTAATTACTGGATCATGGTTTACAAAACGTCGTGATCTTAGATCATTGGTAATCAAATCATCATAGAATTCAGATCATCGATGATTTTAGATCATCATGATGATCCTCTTTGGGTCATCAAATGCTACCTTAAGAAATATCAATAAGGAAGGATGGTTGCAATAAGGCTAGTGGGGACCCTAGGGGATTGGCACCACGCGGTTTGTTGGTTATTTGGGCTTTTCATTTCATTTAGTGTACCTTTTGGATGGTTAGATTCAGGATGGCAAAGTATACAAGAGCACCACATGGTGTCGTTGCTTCTAGCCTGTGGGTTGCCATCACTTCAAAAAGTTGGCTGCTGTGAGCCTTTCAAGACATAAGCCACCAAACACAGATTCCTACAACTAAAGTATTCTAACTGATACAGCCCCGGCTGACTCAATATATAGTTTCGGCACCTCTTTGGATGCGCAACTACTCTTCCATGGATGGAGTCCACTGCAAACCTCAGTTTGAAAGTTCTTCAGGGAGACAGGCAGATTCACCAAAAAATTTTCCAGCAGGTAAAAATATTCATCCTTCTTAGCATTTTACGCCTTTCTCAATCTAACAAATCAGAAATTTTCATATTCTATCTATTTTTATTTGTCATCTATAAATACTTCGATCATTTCTTCAGCTAAGACTCTCACTATTAATCTTTATTAATGCTTGATGTTGGTTCTGTAGCGTTCAGGTGCAAAACATGGGGATAGCAATGAGCTGGTACGCTAACTTGACTTCAAGCTCCATCATCCAAAAATTTCTCTTTTCCCTTTATTCCTCTAGGAAATAACTAATCACGATGGCATCATAAAGATATGGCTTATGGAGTATATTCTTAGCAGAATAGGACTCTGAGCAAGGTGTCCTACATGTTCTCTGGGACCAAGACAAGTGTGCCAGCTGCAACAAAACAGCATGCACTCTGGAAAAAGTAAGATGTACCTCCCAACTTATGTTAGAGAAGTTAAATAAGATTCTTAGCAGTGCTGCTCCCAATTCTACCTTTGTCGTGGGAGACAACAGTGGAGGGAGAGCCATAGCACAAGACCTTCTTCAAGTGCTCTCATGGGGGTGCACCGTCCTTGAGAAAAAAAAAATATTGTGTTCCAAAATCATGTAGAAAAGTGAAAAAATATTTCTTTCCTCATATTTTTCTTCACATGCATATATTTTAGTGGGACACTTTGTAATAAATTTGGAAAATTATGTAGAAAAAATGAAAATTTTGCTCATATTTTCCTCCACTCAGAAAAAATTTTGAATTTAGAGTTATTTTAGAAAACCCATGGACAAAAAAATTTTGAAATTGTAAATTATATTAGGAAGCCACGTAAGAAAAAAAAAATTCCTCCACACCCAAAAAAATTTTGAAATAAATTCGAACTTGATTCAGTTTCATGGCAATCAAAGGTAATAGAGGCCATATATATATATATATATGTATATATATCATCTCTATTTTTTCTTGTGTTTGAAGTATTGGTCCACGCCACATCAATCAAAGTGATTGGGAGGTTTAGTATTATTTTTTTTTATTATTTCCTCAGTTATTCATTTATCTTATAATCATAATAGTTGAAGTGTTGTAATATAAATTAGAAGCATTTGAAGTCTAAAACTTGATTAGTGCAAGTAGGATCGGGTCTTATCATAGATGCTATATGAATCCTCATAATCGACTATTTTTTCTATGCTGTGCTCAATTCTGCTTAATTTTATTCCACGTCATTGACTACTTGATTTTATTTATATTAAATTTGATTTGAGCACTCGAACACGGTGGGGAACTCTAGGTCAAATAGGAAATCAAGTTAGGAATTGCCAACTAGAAGCCAAGTTATGGTAGGATACCAGAATGGTCATCTCCTACACAAACTAAATATAAAAGCTTAAGTGAAATAGGAATGCAGTTTCCAAGGCACCTATATATATATAAGTTCACTTAACCCTTTATTAATGAAGCCATCAGGCTATTGTTAACATTTACTTAATGCTGACATGCCTATAAAACTTCTCTGGACAATTTACTATGGTTTCTGGTTCAAAGGAGGTGTTAACATGCTTCTCTTATTCCTTTTCTGCATTGCAGACTAGACCAACGTTCTTTCGAAATCATTTCAAGCCCAACTTTAACATCCACTATAAAACAACTTGCTATACAAATACAAAAGGCAAACTTGTGCCCTTAGTTGGAAGCCATGTTCATAGTATTTCTTTGGTTTGAAGATCTTACATTGTCAAGTAAACAATTAAATCCAAGCTTACCATTTATTTTCATCATCACAAGCCATATAAAAATGAAACAAAAGAACAAGCACAAAGCTGGAGGAGCCAAGCTTAAAACAGGCCAAAAAAGAAGAAGGAGAAAATGTTGATCCATAAAGCATCATGCCTTTATGATTGCTCTTGTTCCTGTTCGGGCTCGGGTGCTGGCTCTGCCGGTTCTTGCTCTTGCTCTTGCTCGGTAGCACTCCGTTTCACCGAAGCAGCCTTGATTACATGATTGTAGCTTCCCTTCTCCTTGAACAACTGCGCAAAGTGATGTTTGCAGTAGAGGATGCCATCAAGCGCAGCATAGGATGAAGGTGTTAGGGTGCACCCCCCATGAGAGCACTTGAAACAGGTCTTGTGGTATGACTCTCCCTCCACAGTTATCTGCCACAAGAAAGATAAAATTGTGAGAAGCTCTGTTAAGTACCTTATTTAAATTCTCTAACACGTGATGGGAGATGCAGCTAACCTTTTCCAGAGGGTATGCTGTTTTCTTGCAGCTGGCACACTTGTCTTGGGTCCCAGAGAACATGTAGGACACCTTGCTTGGAGTCCTATTCTGCGAAGTAATAAGAATATATTACATTAGCCATGTGTTGATGATGACATTGTGATTAGTTATTTCCTAGAGGAACAGAGGGAAAAGAGATTTGGATGATGGAGCTTGAAGTCAAGTTAGTGTACCAGCTCATTCTTATCCCCAGATTTTGCACCTGAGAACCGCAGAACCGACATCAAGCCATGACACATTCATCAGAAAGAAGTTACTGATTAATACTGAGAATCTTAGCTGAAGAAATGATCCGAATATTTGTAGATGGAAAATAAAAAGTATGTAAAATATGAAAGATTCTCATTTGTTAGGTTGAGAAAAGCATAAAATTCTAAGAAGGATGAATATTTTTACCTGTTGGGAATTTTTTGGTGAAGCTGCCGGTCTCCTTAAAGAGCTGTTCAAAGTGAGGTTTGCAGTAGAGTACTCCATCCATGGAAGAGTAGCTGCACATCTGATGACATGCCCATACAACATATAGAATGTAATTTTAGCCTAATGAAAAGCAACTAGAAAGGCATGCTAGGTTGCTATATTAAGGCCATTGCTCAAAACCAAATCACAACAACCATATAACTTGAGAAATACAAAACCTAGTTTCAGAGTTAAATTATTGATATGTGGCAACAATTATTAGCCATCCCATAACAATAGCATCTTATAATAGCAAATTAACTTCTCTCAGAAAATTAAGATAGCAAACTAGATGCATTTTGAACATTTTACATTTAGATGATGTAATATTGTATTTAAGAATTAAACTTATTTCTAAATTATAATATCAATATAAATAATTCATACTCAATTCTCAGGGGAAAAAAATTTGCGGTCAAAAAACAGCCATAATGGCCAATATATGGTTCTATCAACATCATAATTCATATGCAATGACCATTATTTTGTAGTCCATTATATGTGTTTATATATAACATGATGTAGCTTAAAAGTGTATATAAGGGCCCTCAGTATTAAAATAGCTAGTTAGTTGCAACCCTAGGCTATTTTGACGCATCAAAGCCAACTAGAGATCTACAATATATCACACTATTTTTCTTTCCATTTTTAGACAAAATCATGCACCACGTAGCTTCGAGAAATAACATACAAATGCATGCTTACAATTTGATATATAAATACAGGTTGAGAATTGAGCCTACAGTAAGATTTCCTTTGCAGTGGCTGCACTTGAAGCAGGTCTTGTGATAAGGAACCCCATCCGCCGTCAATAGATCGATGAAATGGACGGTCTTGTCGCATGCCTTACATTTATCCTGGGTGCCACTGAAAGACATGGCGACGGTTCAAAAGAAAATATTCTAGTTGTAAAGGTAGAAGATGGAAGCCCAAGAGATCAAAGCACCAAATCAAGTAGCACTATCTTCTTTATATATTCACGTATTAGATAATACTGAAAAAGAAAGAAAAAAAGATCAGCTGGCAATGGAAGTCCAGTGGCTCTCAATCTGCGGCAAAGAAAAAGCAGTCGAAGGGCGAGAAAGAAGAGAATAGAGAGAAGAAATAAGATGAGGTGAAAGCTTTAAAGAATGAGATTCAAAAGCTAATTTGGTGAAGCGAGATGGAGGAAATATAGGAGAGGGAAGCGGGAGGCTGTAAGCTACAAACCACAAAGACAAAGTCAAATAGGAAAGATAAAGGAACGGTGTCACGTTCCATACTATCCATATTCTATAGTATACCAGGAATCCAAAATTTTTAATGGCCATCACCATTTGACCGTGTCCTAGACTATTTTGTTGCCTAATTATAGCTTCTTCCTTTTTTTTTTTATGGCGTACAAATCTATTTATACATCCAACACGTAGAACACTACCTTGAGAGATCCTTGAGTGCAGGAAATCCCTTAAAGTGGGGAAGACGGCAAAGTCTCATAACTGGCTTCATGGCTTCATCTATTTTACCTTTTTGTTCAAAGACTGGCCTAAATAGAATTGATTGTGACCCAAAAAAAAAACATCAAGAATCCAATAAAGTCTCATTGCCTATTAGTTTTTTTCACTTTCTCATCATCACACTAATCAAATCCGATGTATTACATGAGCGTAGCTCATAATTACACTATATATAAGGTCAACAATATCTCTGCTGGTTCTTTTCTTGGTAAATGATCTGTAGTGGTTCTTTAGTTGATGCAACTCAAGTTTTTGAATGTGTAGATGCAACTGAATCATGAGAAGATAGCATGCCTGCTTTTTCCTGGCCTCTTATATGACTCCATCCAAGTTGCATTCCTTTGACAAATCAAGTAGGAATATCTGATCATGTGTTCCAACTTTTGCCTTATAAAATTTGTTTAGTGCTTCTGCTTCTACCTCTTGCAATCTGAATCTACAAACACAGGCATGAAAAGTTCAATATGGCTTAATAAGCCCAAATCATGAATTGAAACAAAGCAAAACAAAGAAAAAAAATAAATAAAAAGGCTGCTATATAAGTGATAACATAATTGCGAGGCAACAACACATTGGCTACTAGAAGTGATAATAATCACATTAATTCAACAGGAAATGGTGAACCATACAAAATTTTGTACAAAAAAATATTCATTCGAGGATTCGAACCCAGTTAAACCACTCGGCCATCATGATAATAATCATTTTTTTTTCATTGTAATACATCAAATATGGATGTAAGAGTTCATTCATGCACATTACTATTTCCATAATCAATTCTTTCCGGAAAGTTATTTTCTCTTTGATATAAAATCAAAAAATTAAGTATAGTTCATTTTCTGCTTTTGAATATTTTTAAAACGATGCTACCTAAATAATTAAAAAAATCAATAAGTTCTATAATTCTCCACATAAAATTATTTTTCATCATATAGACACGAAAATAAATATTGTTATTTTATTTTTTTATATTCTTAAAACTTAGTAAAAATATTCATAAGTTCCACATCTTTCTATATTATGTAAAAAAAATTTCAAAAAAAAATAAATAAATAAAAAAGAGGATAACCGATGATTTTTTTTTCTATTTACTATAATTAAAGAGTACTATAAAATATAGACGACCTAGATAATTTAAATATTTAAGAAATATCACTAACTATATATATTTTTTAATAATATACTATGTTAATTTTTTTAATATTTTTAATTATAATCCAATCAAACCAATTGATAGAGTGGTCAGATCACTGACTTGGTGACCTAAACCCTTGACCGAGCCGGTCTTCAGTCAGGTTTTTATAAATATGGCAAGAATTAATAGATAGGATTTTGTTATAAATAGGGTAGTAAAACTGATTATTTCAACAAGCCCATTGGATTTAAATCATTATTTTGCTTTAACCTAATGATGGACCATAGTAGCTATGTTAAAAGTAAACGCTTTAGACCAAGATGGAAGAGATCCAACAGGCATCCGGGTCTTGGTGTCCTGTCAAAATGGTATTGTACCCATGGTACCATCCCATTTTGGCAGAAATCAATGTATTAATAAACTGATTAAATATATTAATCCAATGGAGATAAAAAAGAGGAGGATGGCAAAAAAAGATGAATCATGAAACGTGAAAATTTCAGCAATACAATGCAAGAAGTTGATTTTCACAAATCATGTAAAAGAAGAATCACAAAACCTGTTAATTATTGCCCCACGAAAAATTTTGTGAAAGTAGCAATCTTCAGCAAAAAGGTTTAGTAAATAAAAGCTTATTGTGTAAATATTTATTTACGGAACCTCAAAATGAGATGTTAGCTAACAAAGCCTTATCCCATCAATCTAGTGTTGAGACATGAATCAGATGTTAGCTAACAAAGCCTTATCCCATCAATCTAGTGTGGAGACATGAATCAAATCTAAGCACATTACAAATATTAAAAACTGTAGACCGAACAGCCACAATATACACACAGGCCACCTAGATGAGAAGGCAAGTCATCTGAAGAAGGATCAACTTGGCAAAAAACAAAAGTATGACACAAATTCTAATGCACAGGATGGAGAGAGGAGGGGGGGGGGGAGGAAGGGATCTCTGGAAAGACCTCAAAGATGCTATATTGCAACAAGTTTTTTGCACGATAACAGTGATCTTTGAGAAAAATATTTCATTCAAGTTATAAAACAAAATTAGATAATTAATGATGTTTATGTTGATGATCGAATCAGATGCACACAAGCATTCTTCTCTGCCTCATCTAAAAAAAGACAGCGAATTCCTGTTAAAGTAGTGGAGGTTATTTGAATTGCAGGTTATTTTCAACTCTCAGTTATTTCATTTCATATAAGAGCTTCTTTATTGATGGTGAGGCATCTACTCACCCATGCAGAATGATGCCAATTGAGCAGATTCTGCTAGGATAGGATTACAGTTTGTGTACATGGGTCTCCCATGCAACCAACTGACCGTAGTATCTTACCAAAGAGAGACAAAGAGGTCATCTATGATCTAAAAATAAGGCAGGAAACAGAAAATCCACCAATTATATGCATTAGCAATGGTATCTTCTGGACACAACAAAATGCGCTTTTGGTGCTTATCCTTTTTTCCTATAAGCCATTCCTCGTAATTTTTCTGATTAGTATGTTCTTTATAGGATTAACATCAAGTATAATATCAACTGAAATCCAATTTTAAGGTAAAACACTACTGTGCGTTACTGAAGGACAATTTCATCAGAAAAATTCATCAGAAAACATGTTTCTGATGACTTTTCTGATGGATTATCATCGGCTAGAAAAAATAATATCAGTAATTTTTTCTGACAGATTGTATCCACCAAAAAATATTCTGATGGATTTATGATGGATAATTCGTCAAAAATATACTTTCCACATTCTCCAACGAATGTTATTTTTCTATTAGAAAATATAATTATGATAGAATATTTTAACAGATAGTCCATCAAAAAAAAAATTTAACAAACTATCTATCACAAAATTTTTGATAGAATATCTGTCAAAAATTGATCATCATTATGTTTGAATTTTGTTCTATTGATTGACAGATAATCTGCCAAAAAATTTATAGATGAAAAATCAGTTAGAAATCCATCAAAAATCCATCACAAATTTATAAACCTAAAACGAATATCAAATTTAATAATGCAAAATATTAAGATTCGCCTATTAATACTCAATCAATTATATATCCAAGATCTAAAGTTTACTATCAAGTGCATTAAAATATATTAAATATTATATAATAAAAATTCTTCACGTATTTATAAAAGTGCATTACATATATAAAACTTAAATTTAAAAGATTCAATGTCTAATCAATCAGCAGCTAGAGAATCATTGTCATCAGAAGGGGGAGGCAAAAATTGGCCTAAAGGTGGTATCTTCATGCCCCCTGAACGTGCCCAAGTTTCAAATAAGTGAGGAATCTAGGCCATTATCTAAGATATAACTCGTACCTCAACTCATACCTCTTTCTCGATAGTCTCTGTCTGCACGCACTCCTCCATTCATTTGTTAAGCATCTCCTCAAATTGCTCCTATGTTCAATTAGGCTGAGATGATGAGCTGTCCGCCTGCATACAAGAGTAGGATGCAGAAGGACCTCTAATCCAAAGCTATATGATTGATCCTTATTAGGGCCTTCAATTGCTTCCACCCATACATCAACATCAAAAGAAGGTTGCAACGAGGTATCATCACCATTCTTGGCTAAAATAGTCGATGCATAAGACTACTGCAAGTATAATAAATATATAAGCTTTCAAGTAGTAAGTAACATATCGAAATAAAATAAATTAATGACTCACAACAACTTTGTTTAACTTGGCATTGACATATTCTAACTTTTCTTTTAGTGTATGAGTGCGGCTAAACAACTCCATGTGATTCGATTCTCTATCATACTCTTACATCTATACTCAACAACATATAATATTTTACAAAAGTAAAAATATTTAAGACCAAATAGTTAAAATAATTAAATTATATTTATAACTTATTAACTCACCATTCTTTTTTTGTATGCCACGATGGGTATCGAACTGCTTGAATATTTGGTAATGGATCCCTCCTTCTCTATCATATGATTAGCATAGCTAGCTTCAAACTTCTCTAGCTTTTTTTTTTATTCAATAATCATCAATGATGAGCTTCTCCTATATGCCAGGTTTCATACATTTAGGACCTAATCCTTTGCATGCCTCCATAGAAACCTTATAATCTCGGCCCTTCTCTTCCTTTACTATATCTTTTGCCTTTTTTCGTTCTTCACTAAGAATGCTTCTAAATTTTTCAGATGTTGCCATATGATAAGCTCTAAGAACTTGTACATGCATATCTAGAGTCCATATATATATAGCCTATTATCATGTCAATAAAAAATTATAAAATAATAAACAGTAGTGATCTATATTATATAACATAAACATTTATATATGTATTTTACAACTCACTTGAAATCGTCGCCAAATCTCATATTTGGTGCGTTCTGGCACCAAACTCCATATAGGCCAAGGATCGGAGTATAACTCTTTGATTGTGGCTGTGATTGCTCTGATGATCTTAGAATCATAAAATCTGCATAATTGTTCATGTAACATCAAAATATAATACTAATAATATTTATAAACTAAAAGTAATTTAATCATCGCATACTTTCCATCCTCTACGATGATATATTGCCTTGTTGATGGATCTACAGGCTCTAGAGTGTCTTGATTTAGCCCTCTTATCCTAGATGATGTAGATGGTAGCGGATTGGTCTCTAGTATTTGATCTAATGATAGATCACTATCTCAAATATTTATAGGATAAGTAGGACCATCTGCAGTATTAGTGGTATCATTTTGTCCTTGGTGGTTAGGAGAAATATCCTGCAGGCCCCTGTGTCTTGATATAGGAGTGCCCTAAATGCTTTACGGGTATAATGATGGCCTCCTACTATCCCCATCAATAGAAGTAGTATGATGATGGTGCGACACTCATTCTCTACCACCTCTCCTGCCTCCTCGTGAGTTGCTTGCACCACCTCGTATTACCATACTATTTAAAAAAATATATTATTAATTAAATATAATTGAAATATAGTAAAAATTATATAATAGCAATAAATATCATAATAAAATATGTTAGTTGATAAAGATAAATATTGACTAAACTTGAAAAACATTCCTAAACATTTTTATAATACATGGTATAGGTTAAAATTATCTAACAAAGATAGTAATTTAAATCAATATATTTTATAAAAATCTAAAATTACATACATCATTTTTACAAATTAATGATCATCACTATCAGATAATTCAAACTCATTTTCTTCCTCTTTAGTCTTATTTTCTTCAATAAATTCCTCTTCTTCTTCCTCCTTTCTATCTTCATCATCATATTCTTGTTCCAATTCTACTGTCTATTGTTGTAGCTATCTTAACTCATCTCTGTCAAGTTTTTGATACATACTAAAATCTATATGAAGATCAACACCATCAAGTGCATCTGTTGCTTCAACTGGTGCTGGAATAGGCATCTCATCCTCTTGATAGACATCGTCAGTTGTAGCTATATTTCTTTCATTGATCATGGCAACTGGGATGTTATATATGCTCCCTACTCTAATTTTGCAGATAACCTGCCAATCACATCTTGCTCTCCTCCTTGATGGGTAAGTTATGTAATAAACTTGCTGCACTTATTAAGCTAGAACAAATAGCTTGTTTATAAAAAGACGTAAATTATATCAAACTTTAATAAGATCATGTTTATCAACTTTAATCCCTCTCTCTGTATCATACCAATCATATTTAAATAGTACCACCTTATTCCCAACACCATAATACTGTAGCTCTATAATTTCAAGTAACATCTCGTAATAATCACGTTCATAATCATTATAATAGCTTCCTTTGATACAAACTCTACTATTCATTATTTTTTTACTTTGGCCATAGTCAATTATCTAAAATTTGAATCTATTGACAAAGTATCCCTTATAGCTTTTCACCGCCTGTGAGGGACCTTGCGCTAAATTCATTATATGGTCATCAAATCTATTTTCAGTTGTGTTTTCCTATTCAATATAAATATTAATAAATAGATAATCCATATATGGATAAAAAATAATTTTCTTTGAAATAATTATTCACTAACCATCTATTTTAACCAACTTACAAACTCCCGTTCCCAAGATCTTTCCATCTCTTCATCGCTTACCGATGGATAGCATGCCCTTACATAATCATCATATTGCCTATAATTGTATAAGAACTCAATTAGTAGCAATAATTTATCTTTCTAATGAGATAATCACTATAGAGGTACAAGAATTTATACACTTACTCGATAAGAGATCCGAGCTCATCACAATTTAGCGAAACATAAATATGTGCTGCATTGTATTCAAAATCATCCATGTACCTATGAGATCCTATCAAACCAAATGATAAACCATGATTAGAGAAAATAGACAAAAGTCCCACAAGCCCCTCAGCTCCCCTATCGTCATTCCATGGAACTCTATTCAATCATGTTTGAACCTCCAGTTCAAAGTAAAGTGAGCAAAATGTTAAAATTTTCTCTATATTATAAGCTTCACAAATTGATACCTTGATACAAGTCTTATTTCATACTTTTTTATTTTAAATAGAATATATACCTGAATCATAAATAAAATAATTATCCCAACAAGTTAGCAAAGTATACAAATAATTAGCTTATCCAATTACTTCAAAAAAAATTATAATTACTCAATTATCAACTTTATCTTTCAAATAGATACATCCAATAAAACTAAACAGGTCCTCCAATTTTAGCCTCATAAGCAAAATATACTGACAAATGCTCCATTGAATTAAAGAAACTTGAGAAAAAGATCTTCTCTAATTTACACAATGTCTCTACAATGTTTTTCTCCAACATCTCCATATGCTTAACGCGTAAGATAATAGAGCATAAGTCCCTAAAAAAAGGCTGAGCTCGATCAATGCATCCCAAACAGGAGTTGGTAATAAATCACCAAAAGCAATAGGTAACAATCTCTCCATAAACACATAATAATCATGACTTTTTAACCCATAAAATTTACATTTCTTTATATTCACACAATGGGATATATTTGAGGCTTAGCTATCTGGGAACTTCAACTCCTTAACCTAATTACAAACATCAATTTTCTAATCTCTAGTCAAATTGTAGGTGGCCTTAGGTTTGTATACTCTTTTATTACCATCTTGTTGTAACTTCAAATATGAATGTTTACAATATGTGGCAAGATCCAACCAAACTTTTATATTATCTTTAGTCTTCTATTTAATATTCATTACTATATTCAATATATTGTCAAAAATATTCTTCTTAATGTACATGATATCTAAATTATGTCGAATGAGATTTGTGTGCCAGTAAGGTAAATCCCAAAAAATACTCCTCTTCATCCAATTATGTTGGATACCGAAATCAAAAAAAATTTGTTTCACTCTGAGTACCAAATATGATATTAGGGAGATTCTATACTTTTTGCAATAACTTATCACTAGATAATCGAGGAGGAAGAGATTTTTTAATTGTACCATTCTTAAAGGTATCCCGCTATTTTCTCTAGAAGTGATTAATAGCCAAGAACTGATGGTGACAATCAAAAAAAGATGCCTTTTCATCCTTCTCTAAAGTAAATACCTTAGTATATTTCATATAGTAAGGGCAAGCTAATTTTTCATGTATGCACCATTTTGATAGCATACCATATGCAGAAAAGTCACTGATTGTCTATAAAAGTGCTGCTCTCATTTAAAAATTCTGCTTCTAATGAATATCATAAGTGTTAACTCCTGTACTCTATAGCATTTTTAACTTATCAATCAAAGGTCTAAGAAATACATCGATATACTTGCCTGGACTTTTTGGTCCCGGTATGACCATATTTAGGAATATGTATGATTGTTTGAGGCATATCCATGGATGCAAATTATATATGATTATAATCACTAGCCAATAAGAGTAAGAAGTTGATGACTGGACAAATAAATTAAACCCATCCGTATATAGTTCAAGTCGTACATTTCTTAGATTAGAGGCAAAGTCGGGATGGATTCGATCAAAATGCTTCCACACCTCACTATCACGTAGATGTGCTATAGTACCATCAATATATATACTTATTCACGGTATACTATATCATATGCTCAGTAGTTTTTAAAGACATGTAAAGTCTCTGAAGTCTCTTTATGAGAGGAAAGTAACGCAAAATTTTATAAGATATACCTTTCTCCACGGTGCTGTAAATATTTCTCCTTAGTTTATATCGAGGATGTGAACAAATTGAGCACACTATCTTATTCTCATCTTCTTTATAGTATAACATATACATGTTAGGACAAATATCTATTTTTACATATCCATGTCCAAACTTTGCAACCATTTTTTCTATCTCATAGAAGTTAAATGGCAACTTCTCATCCTCTAGCAACATATCTTTTACTATAGAAAAGAGACGGTTATAACAACTCTCGCTTATTTTAAATTCAAACTTATAATTTAGAAGCTGTGAAACTACAGACAGCTTCGTGTGCTTTTGGCAATCCATCCATAATAGCACATCAGCATCTTCTAATAAATCATAAAATTTAGCAGTTTCTGAATTAGAAGGTTCATAATCAAACCCAATCTCATCAACTCTATCTATAGGCCACTCATAATCATTATCTACTTCATCCATTACCATTGTTCTATATGGATTCAGATCATCTCTCACATATGTATTCTCATTTCTACTTGTTGAAAATTCTTCAGGCATCCATTGTTCTTCATAGGATTCACCATGTGAAAGCCATATAGTATATCTTTTAGCAATTTTTTTTTATATAACTATACTCTCACTTCATCATGAGTACCTCACTTTTGATTGCGATAATTAGAGCATGAATACCTTATTTTGTTCTTACTCACATACATAGATTAAGAAAAAATAAAATCAAAAAATTCTTCAACCCCCAAAATAAATTCAGCATTTATATATCCATTCGTTAACCGATTATACATCCAAGTAAGGTTTGCAAACATTTTAGTTCTAAACTAATAAAAAAAATATAATAAATATCATATATTAATATAAAAAATAAGATAAATAACATAGAGTTTCATTAGATCACATTCTTATTGATATTACATATACAATAATTAATAACAAACATCGACATTCCAAATATTACACCAAAAATATTACATCACAAATATTACATGATTTTGATAAATTTAGAATATCAAATATAATATTGATAAATATTACATCACATAGAATATTAAGAAAAATATTTTGGCACTTTATATTATTGGCATTTACATCTGACTCCTGCTCTTGATACACCTGAGAATGAATAAAAGGACAGTTTATTATAGATTAAAGCTTAAAACAATATCAAACACCACATCAAATCATACCCAGAACCTTTTTTTTCATCTTCCCTTTATTTTTGTTGATTTTTTCGCTATTGTTTCCTAAATTATCTCTGCTTTTTCCATCTTCAGTAGATCTGAAGTACCCAAAATCCAGTAAGGTATCTGGCTTCTACCAAGATTAAGCTCTCAAAAACTCAAGGGACAAACTCAAACTGCCACAACTCACATGAATTCCCATATCCTTCAGATCCCCAACTGGAACCTAATAAACCCCATTGCCCTCTCTCAAGTGCTCTCCAATCTCTGAAAAAGAGAATCAAAAGAAAAGAAAAAGAATAGGAAAGAAAATGAATGATCAATCTATATGGGAAAAGGTTTTACCATTTAATTTTTTCAGTATTTCTTTTGTTTTCGTTGATTTTTCCACTGCTTTTCCTTGGATTTTTTTCTGCTTTTTCCATCCTTAGCAGATGAAAACTTCCCTAAATCTAGCAAAGGATCATGCTTCTATCAAGACTAAGCTCTCAAAAACTCAAGGAACTAACTCAAACCGCCATAACTCACACAAAATCCCACATGCTTAATTGAAAGTCGAAAAGCTTTCAGAATTAATGACATTAATTCCTCAAAAATGTCTCCCATTGCTAGCCAACAAAATGGGTGATTCATTCCAATAAGTAACCCATAGAAGGTCCTTTTTTTCTGACAAAAGAAGTCATCAATATTGTAACAATACTAACTCTATCACCCACATAAGTCCCTAGATATTTTATTTTTATTTTATTTTATTTGAGGATAAGGGAGGTCTAAGATGCACCACCTGATCTTTATTTTTAGATCAAAGAGGCCAGAAAAGATCCAGCAGAACAATGCAAAGCAGTTATTCTATGTATGATCCAGTCAACATGATGATGATTGTAACTATGAAGCAATTGATACTGCAATCTCAAAGGGGAAGTCTAAATACGGTAAAAGAATATTGAACTGAAACAAGAAGAAAGGTTCTGAAATATTAGTAGCATATGCAATAGCAAGAGGTGATAACTTCTTGGATCATTTAAAGCATCTCATCATATGATAGCTTCTATTCTTACTAAAAATAACATGGAGAAGAATCTACTAAGAAGACAAAGTAGAAAACAATCATCATACTTCCGTACAACTGGAAACTTAAATAAAGGAACTTAACAACCAACCATTCTGAAGTTATTGGGAAAATACTAAGAAAAAAAGATTATGCTCGAAAAAAAGAGTTTCTGAAATAATTGAAAAGAAAGAAATTGATACCAAGTAAATAGATATATGGTAGATCAAAACTCCCCTAAACCTAGCAAAGGATCAAGCTTCTACCAAGATTAAGCTCTCAAAAACTCATGGGACCAACTCAAACCGCCATAACTCGCACAAAATCGCACTTCTTCCCTTAAAAACCCCAACCAGAACCTAAGAAACCACTCCACTCTCTCTCAGGTGCTCTACTTCCCCTCAGATATCCAAAAAAAGAGAATTAAATAAAAAGAAAAACAAGCAAAAAGAAAAAGAAACTTGGGAAAAGCTTTTACCTTTCAAAAGTCTCGTGATCTTGCCTTTGTTTTCGTTGTTTTTTGCTTTGTTTCCCCAGGTTGATTTTTATACCCTTTTCCACCCACAAGAGTCTCAATCATGTGGGAAGCTTGAAGTGGCTGAACAAAGCCTTTGGTTTTCCCTATTTACTATTATAGGAAAAAGCTATGGTAACGATCGGTGGTTGTTAACCTAAAAAATCTCTATTATAGATTATGACAGTGATTAGTTAACCATTGTTACTGCGGCCATTGTACTAACCACTGTCACTATGGCCATTATTATAGCTTTATGATAGCGGTTATTATGGTAGTTATACAAACCGCTACCATAGACTCCTTATGACAGCGGTTTTCAAACCGCTACCATAGGTCAATTTATGACAGTGATTTTGTAATCGCTGCTATAGGTCAGGCTATTGTAGCAGTTTCGTAACCACTATTATAGGTTATAACAGCAGTTTTATAACTGCTGTCATTAACTTATAACAGCAGTTTTCTAACCACTGCGATAGGTGATGGCAGCAGTTGGCACGTAACCTACGGTAGCTTTGACACGCTTACAGCAGTAGTTTTATAATCGCTATCGTAGATTTTGAATAATAAAAAAATATAATTTTTTTAATTTTTATTTTTTTACCTAATAAATGTAGTTCAATATATAACACAAGAAAATATTATAAGTATAATAATATTTCTTAAATGCTTAAATTTTATTGTTGAATAAAATTTATTATAATATTTTTTAAAAAAATACATCAAAAGTCTCCTAAATCTACATCGTTATCGTCACCGAAAGAAAATGGAGCACGAGATGGAGAAGCTGGAGCTAAAGCTAGAGCTGAAGGGGTTGGAACTAGAACACCGACCAACATATCCTCAAGACCCATGAAGTCAGCTTCAAAATACGTTTTGAGCCTCGTCACCATAGTGGTCACGAGACTCTATAGCTGAGCGGTCTGCTCCCTAGCCTGAGCGGCCTGCTCTCTAGGATCTGCTTGCATCCTAGTTTGAGCTACCTATGCCAATGCCTCATCAAGCCGCTCTCGACTGACGACATCGAAAGTATATAAAGAGATGCTCGTCTCATATCAATAACTCGTTGGCGTATGTTTGAGCCTGCATTGGATCCTCCCAGAGTGCTCAGGCCCTAAGACCTGAGATAGATGGTTATGGGGGCTAGAGGTGTCCAGGCTCTCACTCGCGAGCGCGTCTAATTGCTTCTATACTTATAAATTTAAATAAAATATCATAAAAAATACTATAATACTAATCATACTAATATATTTATTACTTATAAAAATCTTTCGATCGCGGCATTCATCAACCTGCCCTTCTTGTCCGTACGGTTGGATCAGACGATTTCGCTATGGCTGGGCATTACCCTATCTCTCATCAGCTATAACAATGGATCAATTTATTACAAACAAGTAAAAAAAATATTAATTTAGTTTATCTAATAAGATTCAAAATTTATTATCTCTTTATGCACACGACTGGCCATAGACTCACCATCAAGAGTGTGCGTGTACTCCTGAGCTACCTGATTCTTTCGATTCTAATGAAAGGTAGCCTAAAAAATATTTAAATATAAATTTAAGTATATTAAAAAATTTAAAAATTAGAAATTAAACCTTAAATTTTTGGCTCCTCTAATGCCTAACCATCCCCTTCTATTGACTCAGGAGATAGTCCTATATCCAAGGAACAAGATCCTTCAAAGTATTTCATCAGTGCTCGAGCCATCCTCTTTGGAGCTTAACCTTATAGCCCAGGTACAACTTTCTAATCTTCTTCAGTCGAGCATCTTAAGTCCTCTCATGATCTGAAAAGTTGTACTTCCTCTGCACAAAATTATCATAAATCAGTTATGAAATTATTCTAATCAAACATAGTATAAACATATCAAATGCATAAATATAATTAAAATATACTTATCTATATCTCCTTCCACACTTGATCCCTAACACTAGCATCCATCAATCGCTAGTCTATGGATAGTACTGGAATAATGTCGGACTGCCTCACAAGAACTCCAAAAAAGAAATGCATCTTTCATGCAATCTTCCCTACTGGCCTCTCCTCTGTGTTGTACTACACCATCACTTGATGCTGGTGGTTTCACACATATGGCATACATGTAGGACCGTGAAATATCCTACTGGATGATGCATCTGCAATAAAAATACATTATGCAAATATATAAGAGTGTACAATAACTATACAAATAAATAAATGACATAATAAAAACGTACACTCACTGGCCATGGGATCATGTGAGATGGATGCTAGTGAAGACTCATCAATGGGTGGAGCATGTGCTGAGATGTGACGAATGCTGGAGGCTCAGATGCTAGTGGAGGAGTAGATGTCGGTGGTCTCTAGACAATCGATGTGGAGATGGATGGAGTATGCTATGCCTACAACTCAAATGTAGAGCTTCGCATAGCCCATCAAGAGGTGGGAATGAAAGCTAGATAATATTTCGGTGCCATCGTGACCTACAACGTTAATAAACATTGATCAATATAACATGTTGAATAATAATATTAATAGAGCATTAATAAATAGATTCTAACTAATTGGAGTCTATTTAAATCTTACCATACTTTTACATCATACTCTGTTGATAGAAAAGATCAAGCGGATATGCTTTAGATTTTGAATAATAAAAAAGTATATAGATTTTTTATTTTTTATTTTTTAATCTGATAAATATAGTTAAATATATATAATATAGGAAAATATTATAAACACAAGAATATCTCTAAAATGGTCAACTTTTATTACTGAATAAAATTTATTATAATATTTTTTTAAAAAAATACATCAAAAGTCTGGTAAGTCTACATCTAAGTCATCATCACTGGAAGGAAATAGAGCATGAGTTGGAGGACTAGAGCTGGAGCTGAAGCTCAAATATTGATGGAGTAGATGTCAGTGGTCCCTGGACAGCTGATGCGAAGGTAGATGGAGTATGCTCCACCTACGACTTAGATGCAAAGCTTCACGTAGACCAAAATGCCTGGTATGTGGTACAACTTCGCTTGAAGGGGGAGAAAATCCTCTGTATCATGTACTGCAATCTATCGAATATCTACGACGAGCTCAACCTATTCATGTAGACATATTAGAAAGAATAATCATTTAGATTAACCAAAATGAACTTTTACAAACCTTAACATTCATTTTCAATGCAATATTTTCTAGATACTACTTATTTTTTCTACTAGATACATGCTTTAGTAAGTAGCATTGCTAATAATGTTGCTTATCAAAGCACATATCTAGTAGAAAAAACAAGCAGATGTAACATTTTCTAGATACTGCTTGTTTTTTCTACTAAATATGTGCTTTGATAAGTAGCATTGCTAATAACATTGCTTACCAAAGCATATATTTAGTAGGAAAAACAAACAGTATCTAGAAAATATTATATTGAAAATCAATATTAAGATTTGTAAAAGTTCATTTTGGTTAATCGAGATAATTATTCTTTCTAATATGTCAATATAGATAGGTTGAGCTCATCGTAAACATCTGACAAATTACAGTACATGATGCGGAGGATCTTTTTTCTCCAAGCGGAGTTACGCCGCATACCAGGCATTTCAATCTATGTGAGATGGTATTTCGATACCATCATGACCTACAACATTAATGAATATTAACTCATATAATGTTAATGAACATTAACGCATCTTACGACCGTCGACAAGGTCCAAAATCTGCCGGCAAGGATTTTCTTATCGACTAGCATGGCACAGGACTATCCATGATCGCTAACACAGCATGGTTCAAGACTGCTAACATAGCCCAGGGCCGTCCATGACTATCAACACAATACGGTCCAGTCCAGAATCCACTAGCATGGTTCAGAATCAACTGGCAGGAGTTCTCTTATCCATCGACACAATCCACAGCCAATGGATAATTATAATATTTATAATAAATATTTATAATATTTATTATAAATATTATAAATATTATTATAAATATTATAAATAATTAATAAATATTATTATAAAATTTAAAAAAATAAAATTATACCTATGGCTATGGAGAAGGGATCGCATAGAGCTCTGAGGATCATCGACGGTGGCGTTAGAGGAAGATGACGGTGCTAGAAGTAGCCTGCGAGAGAGATACAAGATAGTGAAATATAGAGAGAAAAGAGAGAGAAAGAGGAGAGAGACAAAGAAAGAGGGAAGAGAGAGAAAGATCTAGAAAGAAAGAGAGAAGAGAGAAAAAGAGAAAGACGGAAGAGAGAGAAAGAGGAAAGAGAGAGAAAGATCTAGAGAGAGAAAGATAGAAGAGAGAGAATGAGAAAGAGGGAAGAGAGAGAGAAAGTATGGAGGTGGCGGGTCAGGTTGAGGGAAGAAAGGAGAGAGAGAGTAGTGAAGGGGTGGGTTGTGCCAAGGGAAGAGAGGAGAGAGAGAGTAGGGAAGGGTCGAAGCTAGCAATCGGGTTGGCTGGGGAAGAAGGGGGAGGCAATGAAGGTGGCAGAGCTGACAGAAGAGCCGACCAAAAAAGGAAGAGGAGGGGGAGGTGGTGGGGCTGGCGGTCAGGTTGACCAGGGAAGAAGGGGCAAGCAAGGGAGTGGCAGAGTCAGCGGACGAGCCAGTCGGGGCAGAAGGAGGAGGAGGGGGAGGTGATGGGGTCGACGGTCAAGAAAGAAAGATAAGGCAAGGGAGGAGGCGGCACCACTTGGGGAAGAAAGAGGAGGCGAGGGAGGAGACGACACTAAGATCATCATTATAGGTAATCAATTTTTTTATTTTTTTCTAAATATTATATAATTCTAAAATTTAATATACATCTTCATAATTTATATCTAAATAATTATTATTAGAGTGTTGTCAAAAAAATTTGCCTCGATCCGATAGTTCTAGCTTCATCGATCAATAAAATTTAATTTCGATGATTACAAACGATGATGCGATGATCTGATAAATGAAGATAATTGATAGACTCAAAAATCTGTAATGATGATTCTGGTACCATTTGTATCATACTATCAAAATTTTACTTCAATCGAATATCATTATCATGATCAATTAAGTATAGGATGATTTCAGCCATTAAATGAGAAATGAGTGATCAAAGGACCAGACAATATCCTATTATGAGGTAATTTTTTAGATAAATAATTTTTGCTGCTATTTTAATCATTTTTATGATGATGATTATAAAATTTAAACTGTAGATCTAAGAACTATCCAAAACTATATATCGCTCGATATCCATTCTTAAACTTCTTTAGTAATTATGCTTGTGCTTTTGCAAGATTTACTTAACATGAATAGTTCATACATAAATAATTTAGATTTTATGATTATCATCGTATAAAATATGATTAAAATTATAGGTAAGATCATTTAACTAAAATTATCTCGTAATTGGATACCGTTTGGCCTTTTGATCACTTATTTCTCATTTAATGGTCGAAATTATTCCATACTAAATTAACCATAATAATGATATCCGATTGAAATGAAACTTTGATAGTATGCTACAAACATCTCTGAGATCATCATTATAGATTTTTAGATCCATCGGTGGTCTTCATCATTTATAATAACCGTAGCTATAGGTCTGATTTATGATAGTGGTTATACGTAATCGCTGTCGTAGAGTCCATGACAATAATTTTTAAAACCACTGCAATAGTAAGTGTTATCATGGCCCCATTTTGTAGTAGTATTTTTCTCTATTTATTTTCATCTTTAGGAGTCGGGTGGGAGGCTTGAAGCAGCCAAATAGAGGTGGGATGATGTGATGCTTGGAGCGGCTCTAGGGTTGTGGGCTGGTGAAGTCGGAGTAGTCAAATAGGAAATACAGGAGGCCAAGAAAACTGTGGTTTTTAAGTTGGTGAATATTCAAACAGTATAAAAAGTCTATCAAGTATCACATAAATCAATTCTAATTAGGTCTCCATGATCAAGATAGTAAATAAATTAAGTTTAATTTTTTTATTCATCTATTATAAATATATTTTATAAAAAATTTAAAAATATATCTTAGAATTTATTTTTAAACTTATGATGTTAATTTTTAAATAATTATCTATCATAAAATCTATTTTTATTTGTTAACATATTTCTAACCATTTTTTCATCAAAAATAACTATTAGTAATTTAAAAATTATCAAAATTATGCTTCTGACAGAACTTTTCATAAGAAATATTACTAACAAATAATTTATCATAAAATCCATCATAAATATTTTTTATATTTTTTTTTTAAAACATTCTAACAAATTTTGTAATGAAGATATTTTTGATAAATAATCCATCAAAAATTTATCAGCAATTTTGAGACATCAATTATATTTTCTTGCTCCTTTTATGATGAAAATCTATCGGTAATTCGTCAAAAATTTTTGATGGATCTAGATCATCAGAAAAATTTGTCAATAAAGCTCTTATTTCTAGTAGTAAAATGGGCATTGTTGCTATTTCTACTTCACAAGGTAGAGTAAAACATTAAGAAAATCAAAAAGAAAGAGATGGATAACAAATCTACCAAACTAGGATTTGAAGTGCAAGTGATCAGGCTATCAACCTCTGTTTTCTATGTTAACAAAACTCTGCTTGAAACTCATAGCATATAAGGTTGTACGGCTCAGTTTCAACTTTGGATTATCTAAAACATATATCAAGCATCATTATGCTTTTGATAAGGTAGCTTACCCTTTTTTCCAAAAGTGGCATAATTCTATGTATTCTGGAAGAGCCTAAGGTTGCGTTTGGATGCTAGTTGAAGGGGGGATAGCATAAAGTTATCAAGCCACCCAGCCAAAGACCACTCAAAAAAGTGGTAAATAAACATTAAAGTAAATTACAAAAATCCTCCTCAAATTAGGTCAAAATTATACTAATATGTAGTAGTTTAAAAAACCTACACCGACAATCTTAACATTTATTACAACCTCCTGGACCGTTAGAAAACCTATTAATGGTGAGTGGGACTCAGCATAAAAAAAAAAAAAAAAATGAAATGACCTAAATGCCTAAATGCCCTTCAATAGAGGAAATAAAGCCCTCTTCTATAAAAAGAACCCTCTCCTTCTATTCTCAAAAGGCCCTTGTCTTGCTCCGGTGCTTCTAGGCGAGGATAGCCTCATTTTCTGATGTCGCTAGGCAACGACAGCTTTTTTCTCTAGTGCGCTTCTGCTCTCCAACTCTAGGCAAGGACATCCTCCCAAGCCACCCACCTTTGAGGTTCTCCCCTTCCACACTCTCCATCTATGAGGGTTGCCTGATTTTTCCTTTATAATGTTATAGATGTTCAAAAAATATGCTCTAAGGAGGATTTCTCATTTTTTCTTTGATTATATGAATTTGATCCTAATTAATATAGAGTTACTTTCCTATTTTGATGTTGTATGCTATATCTTGTTCTGAACTTTTGAAGGACATGGTATACAGCTCCTAACCGAAAGGATGCTTTATAAAATAAGCTTTTTATAGGGATAGGGTCAGGTTAGGACCGGCTTGCTTTATAAGAGATAGGCATAATATAGCAGAGGTCAGGGGTTTGCTAATACATTGCTCCATAAAATTCTCACTGTTGCGTCTAAACATGCCGCAATCACCAGCAACTGATATCAAGTAAGAGGAAAGATTTGAATTGGTAATGGCATTCTTCAATTTAATGATAACCAACTACTCCTCTAACAAATATCCATCTCAAGTTATTATAGTTCATTTTGGACTACTTTAGCTTTATGCATATGTCTCTATATATTTTGTGTATGTGTGGACTTAGTAGGACAATAGCTAGCATTTCAATATAACTCAATGTAATTGATTGAATCTAACTAGATATAGTATAACATGATTGTTTTTCTCTGTGCAGTATATCCTAATGTCCCAACTAAGTGCAAATTCTCACAGTAGCTCATCTTGACTTGAGTATTCCAACAGAAAGTGCCATTGCGGTTGCATAGCCTTAATAAAAGTTTCGGCTTCTCAAAAGAATCTAAACAAGTTGTATTATTATTGATTGGTATTTGCCTATAAATGATCAATCAAGAACTCACTCATTGATATTGGTTGATGATTTGCTTCAAGAGATAAGATGGAAAATTAGTGATTTAAGGATGGAGTCAAAAACTTGTATTGCAAAATTAAAGAATTAGATGAGAGTAGTGCTATGATGAATAGGCTGTTAGTTGGAATGATAGCACTACTTGTTTTTATAGTTATGTTTATGTTTAAGTGACCTATTATAGTTTGAAAAAACTTGTTATGATAATGAATATTGGACTTAAATTTTTATGATATAATTTTAGCTTCAATATAATGAAGTACGAAAGCTAAGAAGCTTTTGTGTTCATGTTTAGATAAAGCTTATGATTGTTTTGTAGCTCTTGCACTTATGTTTTGTTTCTATGAAAACTCTATATCAGATATGATCTCTTATATACTTCAAGGCTAGTTACTGTGATCAAAATGAATGTAAGCATGAGAATAGGTAACTTTATAACTAAACATTGTTTAAGGGCATTGTTAAAGTTTATAGATGTCAGATTTATCATTGAACAGGGAACCACTGAGTAGGGAATCATAATGAAGAAACATGTAAGAGCAAGGAATCATGATGAAAAAATGCTCGCATTTATTCATCAATCATGTGAAAGAAACATGTAAGAGTAGAAAATCATGATGAAGAAAAGGCTCACATTTTCAACTGCGCACTCCGTATGTTCTCATGCATTTACATGTAACTATAAGTATGAAAAATCGAATAAGGTAATATACTAGATCCATTTTCATACAATTACATGAGCAGGACCCTCTGTAATTGAACATTATTTAAGGGCATTGTTAAAGTTTATAGATGCCAGATTTATCATTGAGTAGGAAAAGTAAGATAAGAAAATTAAGATCAAGAAAAGGATTGCATTTATTCATTTTTCACATAAAAGAAACATATAAAAGTAGAAAATTAAGATCAAGAAAAGGCTCATACTTTTAGCTGCATTAATTTTGCATCTTCTCATGCATTTACATGCAACTATAAACATCAAAACCAAGTAAGAATAATACACTACATCCATTTACATGCAATTATATGAGCCAAACTGCTTTATGACAGTACCCAACTTAATAGATACATTCAATTACATACATCCAGTATACACTGTTTAGCATCAACTATACTAACATCAACCAAGCTTAACAGATTTATAATTAACATCAACCATATCACCAACTATTATAAAAGGCTACAATGCTTGCATAAGGCTACAAAATAGTGTAATTAATTAGATCCACATTGTCAAATTTATAATTAAGATCCATATTATCATGATTACAATCCAGTGTAAAACAACATATACTCAGCAAACATGTACCAAACATAATTACATAATATAGTTTTCTATTAATTTGATGAAGTAATACATTAAAAGCAGACAAAGTGCATAACCAAACATGCACAACAAACAAAGTGTTGACAGAGCCTATGCCATCAAAAGAAGCAATCCTCTTAACCCAAACTGACAATCCTCAATACTACTATGCTAGCTTCCAATGAAATATGCAACCCTTCCCCTTCAGTAGATCCAAAGCTCCCCCTGCTAACTTCTCGTGGCCTCACTCTTATGCTCGATTCATTCTTGAAAGAAGATGCACCCCTTGAAGTAGATTGTCCTCCTGAAGTAGGTCCAGACCTTCCTCTTAAGCTAAGTATTCCATCATAAATTTGAAATTACTAGGATCTTTCAGCTTGGCTTGAGGAGTGTGCTTGTGCTTTTTTCTACAAAAAAATCACCATATAATGATGTAAGAAATTTTGTGTTTTAAATGAACAAAAGAGATACATAATTCAAACCATTTTTGCCATAGGGGCACACTGGTAGGTTCTCTTATTATAGCCAAATCCCCTGCAGTTATCATACCTCATTGTGGTGGATCTCTTCCTCTCAATAGGTTCACCTTCTTTCTTTTTTTCTATTTTTTCTTGGGCTTCTAGGCAATCTTTTGAGAGGTGGCGGCTGCAATTCTCATCATTATTCCTTAGATCAAGATTTACATTCGGCAATGGATAAATCACAGAACTATAAACCTTCAAGTATTTTTATACTGTATAGCATTCATCACACAATTTTTCTAAATTTTCTCTTGTATACCCCATACATAGCACGACATGTTTGCTTGGCAATCCAATGATCTCCTACTCACCACATGTATAACTTCTTAAATTCAAATCAACAACAAATTTTCTAGTGCCTTCAAGTACTTCAAACTCTTGCTTGCTTGCTAGTATCAACTTACAAAGCCTTGATGCTTGTGCATTTTTATCCAACTTAGTCCTAACAAATGAAGTTAATATGCTCTCTTAAGTACATCCATTTGCATATCTTTTTTGTAGTTTGCTCATTAACTTCATTCTCATATTCTCAAGCAATTCAAGACTTAGCTTACTCCTAAACTTTCCCACCTATTAATTAAAGAACTCACACATATTATTTGTAATGTGATCACTCCGAGCTTCTGAACAAAAAACATACCTTACCTATATTGATATATAGGGGTATTTTCATCATGTGTTCATAAGCCTCAATATCATGCTCCTTCATTCTTTTCATTGAATCTTTAAGTAGCAGAGAGTCATATGCTTTCACAACATTCCAAAAGTCAAACCTCAGCAACAAGTTAGGAAACTTTGATCTGGAATTGCTATACAAATGCCTAGCACAGAAATAATGGCTGGCATTAAGGAATATTTCTGGAACTAGCTCTACCAAACCCTACATCCAATGCATGGAGACATAGCATGACAAATCAGCTCAAGATTAAATTTAAGACTACATACATAAACATTAGAAAATCCTCTTCCTCCACTGAGCAAAGAAAGCAGAGTATATATCTTTTATAAGTTAAAGGATAAAAGAGTTATAAGCTGAGAGCTCTTTAGATAGCAAAAGCAATCACATTCTAATGGACATGATAATTAAAACCAAATTATGCTATCAATCAATTTTTAAGCAAATTATAAGTTAAAGGATAAAAGAGTATATACCTTTTGCTTATCAGACATTATAATAAATGTGCAGTCTATTGTACCACCATCAATATAAAGATATAGATGCTCTAAAAAGAATCTCTAACTATCCTTGTATTTTATTTCTACCACAGCAGAAGCTACAGGAAACATTCCCTTATTCCTATCAAAAAAAACTGCAGAAAAAAGTACTTTACCATAAGGCTCTTTTAAATGGCATCCATCCAACCCTAAAATGGATCTGTAACCCTCCAAATAAACTTTCTTTATTGCCTCAAAGTATATAAATATCCTTTTAAACATGGGAGGCTCTTTAGAGTGTAAAGACCTCTCATGTGACTAAATATTGATAATTAAACCAAGATTCTTACCTCTCATGTGACTGAATATTGATAATTGAACCAAGATTCTTTGTCCGAAATAATTCCACATACCTAAGTAGTATTAAGTAGGATTCACTATATTTTTCCTCAAATCCTTCTAGTGCTTTTCTTTTTGCTCTATATAGTTGCATCATGTGTGACTCGACATCATATTTTTCAACTAAAATTTGGTACTTTAGGTCATAACTCATTTTGGATCAGCCTTTAACTGACACCCTAATACCCTAGCTATCCATTTGGAATTTGCATTGTTATTCCTTAGAGGCCTTATAAATGTATGATGTTCCTATATAGTTTTTATCATGAAGGTCCTACTATCAGCAGTAATTAATGCATGAATTCTCCAAGCACATCCTTGACCTAAGCAATGGGCGGTTACTCTATCAGATTTATTTTTAACCCTCTTAAGTCCATAGCCACCAATGACTGAATAAGCTTTTAATATATTCCTGAATTCTTTTACATCAACAAATAACTGTCCTTCCTAAAATATAATTTGGTCCCCCTCTACAACCTTAAATGGTGTGCCATGTATATTCAATGAGGAGAATTTTTTTTTTCTTTCCTTACAACCAAAGTTCTCATTGCTACTCAAAGGATGCACTAATTTAACTAAATTCATATTACTCAACTAATCATCACTATCATCATCATTATCAAATCTTTCATCCTCACCCCCATCAGTTGAATCATTCATATCCCCATCATTTGAGTCTCCCTCTATCATCCACTCAATATCATCTAAGTCAAAGAAAGAATAATCTTCTTCTAAGAGGTCAGCCGGCATCATCACTCTTGCTAATTTGACCACCAAGTTGAAGTTCACCTCCAACTTGAACTCCAACATCCTCTTCAACAACCCTTCCTTCTACAATACCCCTTCCTTCTCCAACTTAACCTTCAACATCAACTACATCCCTTTCGGAAGGAATAACCATGGTAAGAGCTGGATTATCAATATTCTCTTTAGCAAATAAGTATATATCCTCAACTTCTTGATGTATAACATACGAATCACATCATTATCGATTTTAATCAAAATTTCACTGCCACATGAAATAGTAAGATTCACATTCCTCTAACCAATAAGTTTGTATAAATCAGCCATCAATTCCAAATATGAATAAAGATCTTCATCTACATTATCAATCCAATATTCTTAATCTTCATGGTGCACCGCCAAATTATGATAAGCTATTACATCCCTGCATCCATTAATTATTGTATTAGTTAGTGTACCATTTAAGAAGATGGTATTATAATCATAATGAAATATCCAAAATTCAAACATATAGTATGACACCAAGTCCAAATATATAATATGATACACTATTCCGTAACATGAAATACCACTATAGCACATACAAAAGAAACAGTGATAAATTAAACAAGCAGCTTAATCATTACTTTTAATCTTAACCATCAAACAATATCATATTACCAACTAAAATAAATTGTTCCTCTAGATCTCACGGAAGCCAACAACTATGCATCTAATACAAATCTGATTACTACTATGCCAAAAAAAAAAAGACATATATCCAATTAGCAGACAAAAAAGGATATATATCTAACTTTAAAATAAATTTTGCATAACATCCAACTATGGTTGTAGCAAAGTATCTAAATATACTTAAATAACATAACATCTAGCCAGCACCAACCTATATTCTATTGCCGGCAAGCACCCACCTACATTCTAAAAAGGAGAGGAAGAAAAATTAAATTTGAAACAAATGAGGAAAGGGACCATCAACTATACTTTTATAAATACTTTATTTACAAGATAATATAAGAAAAGAGACCATCTGTGGCTATTTTTAAGCTATTCAAACTGAAAACCACTGCATTTCTACTACTAAGTAATAAAATCGAAGAGATATTAGCAAATCTCTGCTAATATGTTAAGATGGAATGCATGTAGTTGGAAAAAATACATTCCTTATGGAAAAATAAAATACATTAACAAAAATATGAAAACTATAGGGTACCTCAAACAAAAGGCAATGGGCACTTTATTGCTTGCAAGGGCTTCATTAATCGAAGGTCCTACTATGATTCAGCAAAAAAAAATAAGAGGTTTAGTGTTTCTACTTAGAAATCCTAGTTTTGCCAAAAAAAAAAAAAAAAAAAAAAAAAAAAAAAAAAAGAGAAAGGAGACGGTGAAAATGGGAATAAGAAAAATCACACAAGTTGAAAAGGGGACAGGATTACTTTAATTTATAAAGGATATAATTGTTATTTTATCATTCTAATAAGGTTTGACTAACGGCATTAATTCTTAGGGATATAAGTGTAGGTTTTTAAAATTACTAGATGTAAGTATAATAAAGATAAATCTAAGTATGGGTTTCGTAATTTACTCAAACGTATTCGATCAATGGGTTAAAAGGATACAGGTTAAACTTATTTTAGGGGAAGAGTGAAATAAATTTAACCATCCAAAAAGCGCTCTCCCTCTCTCTCTCTCTCTCTCTACTATTTTACTTTGTTCACAACTTTATCCTATCCTATCCCACTAACCATGAGAGTACCAACTAAGTAGCGAATAAAATTATTTGCTGATTAGCTGGCCAGAGGGTGAATACAAATGGTTAAAGTTATCCAAAGGGTGGTTAGCTGTTCAGCATCCAAATCAAACCTAAATGACCAGGATTTCAATGACCACAAGTTCAATTGAAGTTTTTTGTTCCGGTTAAGTTACCGTATTCTAGTTCATTTGTGCTAAACGCAACATGCTACAGAATCAAATTAAAGAGCAGGCATGGTATTTCAAATTTTATTTAGTCAAGAAGTACAAACAACATTAATGATGACTTTTAATTCATTGATTTAGGATGTTCGATATAACTTGCAGCCATCTACATTATTAAAATAAATAATCCATGGTAGCAACCGCGTCATATAATCACCGTCATATTATAAATAAAATCAAAGCCCACACAGACTCGGAAAGGGATGCCTTCACCCACATTGAACAACGAAAAGGCCCATCTGCCGTTAGATGAAAGACCCATGATATTACTACCACATGGAATAGAAGCGCCATCCAATGACTACGTACACGTTATACATCTACAGAGAGGAAAACCAGAAAGAACAATCTTGATTCCAGCTACCACAGGAGCAAAGCTTGAAGGTTTTACGATTGAAAAGGTTCATGACCTCAATCACTCCTCTTATGTTTGAACTTGGGGTAAACAAAAGAAACAGAAGCATCACAGCACGGTAAAGAAATTGCTATCATTCATGAGCTTTTTGAGGGTTTCATGCACGTAAGCAGGGTAATTGTTGGTTTGGGATAAAGGATCCATCTATTTGGTGTTAAGTAGATCTGTGAAGTTTGGTGTTCGACGATATATAAAAGTGGATTTCATGCGCTTTCATCTGGAAATGGAGGCAGCACAACCTCCTGACACAAGATGAGATCAGAAACAGTCTTCCCATGTCGATCTATTCTTCGAGAACAATTGACACCACCATCAAGAATATTTCGCACCACAACATTCAAAGAATAAATGCCGGTGACTTCATAGATTTCCACCATCACCTGCTCCAGCCGATTGCTTCTCTGCTTGATAGCTTGAGGATCAGGAAATGATGAAGCATCAAGAAGAGGTGAGACCACCTCCTTGACCCAATTTGGTGTTATAACCATTTTAAGCCTCTCAATATCTCTTGGGAAATGAGGGATGATGGAGAAGTTCAAGTCATTTCCTTTGTCACCAGCTCTGCCATGCGCAACTTCATATAGAGGAATCTTCTTGTTGGATGGAGCAGCAACTGCAAGCGCTGAGGACACCATGCTGTTTGCGTAAATGACTTTTGGAATAACCAATGATTTTGTCTGTTCTCTGTGGGTTTGTTCTGATTCATCACATGCAGCACGTTTAATGCATTGATGTGTAGAATTTGATCTCATCATTTCTGTTCGCCAGAAAACACGTTCACGTTCAACCTGCAAGGTACAAACCTCAGGCTAAGTCACTAAAGATGCATTATGGTGAGTTGATATCACAACCACAGAGAGTTTCAACTTCATGATTTTGTTTCTGGTATCCTAATGCAATCTTTTTGGATGAGAACAATCAAATTATTGCACAGTTTGAATTTTGTTTCTGGTATTCTAATACAATCTTTTTGTATGAGAACAATCAAATTATTGCACAGTTTGACCACTATGGAACAAATTTCTGGCAGATTGGTATAAAATGAAGCCATAAATAGTTATGCTATGTTCAGTTGCTGTGGAAGCAAAGGTTATGAAAATGGAGCTGGAGGTCTGTCAATCAACACATGATTCACTCCCATATCCCCGCAACATCAATTCCTGTTCCACAATTCTGCAGACAAGCAGAGCCATTTTTTTCTAGTTGTTAAGTTAGGTGAGAAAGTCAAAGGAGCTGCTTAGAGGCTAAATGGATCCACATAGACTTCAACTGAAACACTGAAATTGTTCACCGCTTTGACATCGGGAGGCTCTTCCACCAGAATAGATGCAAACAAGCAAACAAATATCAGAAGTTTAGACAGTAAAATTTCACCGCTGATCCAATGAGGTAATCCGAGCTGAGCTGTTGGACTTTTATAGGAAATAGACATTTTGGGTAGCAGGAGGTAATGTTTGTGAAGAATGATTGACCACCACAGGGAAGTGTTTGTGAAGAATGAAATCTCTTGAAGTATTTATTTATACCTTACAAAAGCATTTCTTATCAATCTCTTAATTCATTATGTCTAATGAATCTGCCATCTATGTAAAATGACGAAACTTACCAGTTCCTTTTCAAGAATTATCTCCTTCTTGAGTCCAGTACTGCATTTGAGAACAAACTATTCAGATACGAAGGGTTGACACCAATGCAAAGATGGACAATATTCATGTCAACTTGTTTCCAATCATCAAGAAGAAATTAATCCATTAATGGAATTTGCTAGAACAAATTGCACCTGAATATGGTGATCTCATATAAAATATATGACAACAATTTTTATGCTCATGCATCACGTAACTTTGAAACTAACATAGGAAATAAAAGAATTCATGACTTATGTACCTTATTCCACCACCACCAGCTGGTCCATTTGTGTAGAGTGCTGTAAACTCTTCGACAAGGCCAACTGCATGCTCCTTCAGCTTGAATAAACCATCCATACGAAGCCTTATATCCATTACGTGCTCCATAGGAGTACCCCTATTACTTCCAGTTGCTTTCACGCTGTCATGCCCAATAATATACGAGACAATACAATCTTTAACTCCAGGACATGTTTCATCCATCCATGACCTGACCTAATAGATAATGCAAGTATGTAATGCTTCAATAAGATTGATATGCATCATAATAGTATAAATTTGTAAACTGAATTCCCCTGTCGGAATATTGCTTTAAAGAAATGGCATAAGAAATTTGGACAGTTATCTAACAGGACTGGATTCTTCTTTAGAAACTATTTTAAATTAAATAAATTATCTAGATCAGAAAGGCAATTGCATATGCAGGTCAAATATGAATTTACTGACCAGAAACTCGGCAGCCTCAGCACGTTTGACACATCCATATCCTCCATAAGATATTTCTCCCCAACTTTTCCATCCACAATCCTGAAAGACTTGAAATAACTATAAACATCATCCAAATATATGAATTAAAGCAAGGTTGGAGCATAAAGTAACAAAATTGTGGGTGGAACCAGTAGGCTCAAGCAGCAGTAATTGCCCCTTGAAAAATTTAGGTATTTACTAGCTTTGCTGTAGCCTAGATATAATTTGCTCCCACAATACCTGAAGTTTATAGTTTAGGTGTTTAACAATTATTATTAGGGGATGAAAGTTGGATGAGATCCCTGAGCTAAAACTTTGCAGCTGATCTTTTGTGGCTTCTATATAAAGAGGGGGTGGGGATGTTGTTCATTAAATAACAATTAACGACTAAATGGTTTAAGGGAAGAGGAAGTAAACAATTCTTTCACTTTGCCAATAGAAACTGCTCCCCTTCAGTCCATGCTTCCAACTACCCAACCTTTCCAATTCCTCTATACCTCCTGATGTTTCCAAAATAGCTTTCGCAATTAGAGTTCATACTTAAACAGAAATATAAATGAAGAAAAAAGAAGATAAAGGAATCAGAAACTCACATAAACTTCAAAGGAAGGAAAGAAAAAGAGGAAGATAAACAGCCTATGGACGTTGTTCCTTTTCTTTAAAAAATTTTTTTGATCCTATATCTATTTTATCCTCCAGTCCTTTGTCATTGTAATAAGAAAGTCTATGACTTCGGGGTCCTAGTCATTTTCACTTCATTATGTCTTTACTGCATCTTTTCGGTATCTAAAGCTTTTTTTTTCCAAACACTTTTCTTCTGATTGCATTCAAAAATATATGTTAATAACGAAAATCTCAGGATAATGAAATCTCTCTGGACTTTGCCCAACTTTTCCTTCCAAAAAAAACAGAGAAAGAGAATCCAAAAGAGGATGGGAGCATGCCTCAGTCCCCTGCATCATAAAGGTAGTATGAGTCCTTTTGTCTTTTTTTTTTGTACGACACATTGATTTGTATTCACCCATTTGACACCGATGAAAATTCTATTCAATATTTTCTTTTCTTTTACAAGCTTTTGCCATCCCACCCCCCACGTTCCCACTTTCCTGTATACAAATAATTTTGTTATAAACACTTCTCCTCTGACCATAGTCAAAATTATGTTCTCTTTTCTTAAAAGAATTCAAAATTTAGTTGTTGATAATGAAAACTCCAAGAAGGAATGAAAATAAAGTCCTTTTTCCTTTTTCTTTTTTTGAATAACACATTGATTTGTATTACACCCATTTGACACATAACTATTGTATTCCAGAATTTTTAAGAAGCTTTTGCCTCCAGAAATCCCTTCCCCTTCCTCCCACCCACAGGCATGCACTCACATGCAGGTGCGCTAATGCACGAACACTTGCAGGCAGGTATGCAACCTGTTAGGGATAAATCCCGCTCCTGCCGAAGCCCGGCCCGACGCTCAGCCCAATGTAACCAGTAGCTGCTGAAGAGCTTCAGCGCCAGGCGCCAGGCCGAGCCCCTAAGACGGCCGAACTGCTTAGAGGCCGAACTCCCCTGCACCAAGGTCTCGGCCGAACTGCTTAGAGGGCGAACTCCCACCGCCAGCCGAACTTCCTGACGGCCGAGCTCCTTGGACTCCAAGCGGCTGGACTTCTTCAGGAGACGGACTCCTCCCAGACGCCCGTTCGGCCATCCGAGCTCCTCCCGGGTTTTCCCTTCAGCTGAACTCTCCTACGAGCCCATGCAGCCGAACTCCTTCGAACCCCACGGCCGAACTCCTTCGGACTTTCCACGGCCGAACTCCTTCGGACCGACTCCAGGCGGGTCCGTGCAGCCGAACTCCTTCGGGCCGATCCCAGGCGAGCCCGCGCAGCCGAACTCCTTCGGACCGACCCTAGGCGACCGAACTCCTCAGCGAGCCCTGGCCGAACCAACTAGCAACCGAAGTCCTTCAATTGTCCAGCCGAGCTTCTCCGGGCCTCTCAGCGGCCGAACTCTACAGATGGCCGACCCTTCAGTCAGACGAACTCCCCCAGCTTCCCCTTCGGCCGAACTCTGTTACAAGTCCGAACTCCGTTGGATGAACCGTCGCCTGCAGCAAGACCGGACGGCGCCTTCCTTTCCGTACCGGACTCCATGCGGCCGACTGCTCGCCGGTATGGCTCCCACGACCTACCGGACGACGCCTTCCTCTCCGTACCGGACTCCATGCGGCCCACGGCTCGCCGGTATGGCTCCCACGATCTACCGGACGACGCCTTCCTCTCCGTACCGGACTCCATGCGGCCCACGGCTCGCCAGGTACGGCTCCCACGATCTACCGGACGACGCCTTCCTCCCCGTACCAAGCTCCATGCTGCCCGACGACTCTCCGCCAGACGGCACAGCCGTCACCATCAACTAAGCTCCGCTATAAAAGGACCCCTCCCGACATACTAAGGCTAAGCTCTCTGAACTCTCGACTCTCTAAGCTTTCCTCCACATCTCTAAGCTCCGGAACTCATTCCGAGCACTCCATTACTGTTGGCCGGAAGCTAACTTGACCGTCGGAGGGTCCTGCCGGAGCCACCACCCCACCGGTTCCGGACGGGACTTCGTTTTGCAGGTCCCCGGCGGCGCCCAGCGGCCTCGATTGCGGCGGCCTCCGGCGGATTTCTGCACCAACAGATTGGCGCCGTCTGTGGGAACAAGGGACCCTTCAGTCAGAGTACGCATTGCGCTTCGAGTTTCCCACAACCAACAATGGGGCCGAGTATGAAGCGCTGATAGCCGGGCTGCAGATAGCCAGGGAATTGAAGGTGGGTCGGCTTCAAGTCTATAGCGATTCCCAGTTGGTGGTCGGTCAGGTCGGCGGCAGCTACGAGGCGCGGGAGGAAAGCATGGTGATGTACCTCGGGAAGGTGAAGAACTTAATACCAGCCTTCGACAGCTTCGACATTCGGCACATCCCAAGGACCGGGAATACAAGGGCCGACCTCCTCTCCAAGTTGGCCACCTCTGCCCCGGCCGAACTACCAAAAGAGGTGTTTCTGGAAACTCTGAAGTGCCCGACCACCGAAGGAACCTCAGGCCGTCCTGCGGACGGACTTCGAGCCCAGCTGGATCGATCCGCTGATCGCCTACCTCGAAGAAGGGGTTCCTCCCCCACGATCCGGAGAGAAGCTCGGAAGCTCAGGAGTCAAGCCTCCCGCTACGTCTTGTACGAGGGCAGGTTATATAAAAGGTCGTACTCCCTCCCGTTGCTGAGGTGCCTCCGACCCTCTGAGGCCTGCATCGCGCTACAGGATGTCCACGAAGGACTCTGCGGAAGTCACGCGGGAGCCAGATCCCTATCGCAAAGACTACTTCGGCAAGGGTACTACTGGCCGACCCTACTTCGTGATTCCACGGAATACGTGAAGAGGTGTGACCGCTGCCAGAAGAACGCCAGCGTGCAAAGGCAGCCGGCATCCGAACTCACTCCGCTCACTGCACCCTGGCCCTTCGCGCAGTGGGGGATGGACATCCTCGGCCCCTTCCCAACAGCGTCCGGACAACGGAAGTTCCTCCTGGTCGCGATCGACTACTTTACCAAGTGGGTCGAGGCGGAACCACTAGCGAAGATCACCGAGGCCAAGGTGCAGGACTTCGTCTGGAAGACGCTGATCTGCCGGTTCGGTCTGCCCCGAGCTCCTCATAACCGATAATGGGCGACAGTTCGCTGGAGCCCGGTTTGCCGAGTTCTGCGAAGGACTAAACGTCTCCCACCACTTCACATCGGTGGCTCATCCGCAAGCCAATGGGGAAGCCGAAGTGACCAATCGGACCCTGCTGCAAGGCCTCAAGACGAGGCTCGACAGGGCAAAAGGGGCCTGGGTAGACGAACTCTACCACGTTCCTCTGGGCATACCGAACAACGCAGAGGGTACCGACCGGCGAGACACCCTTCGCCTTGGCCTTCGGCACCGAGGCAGTCATCCCGATCGAGCTCAAACTCCCGTCTGCTCGAATCGTGGGCTTCAACGAGCAACTCAACTCCCAGGACCTCAGAACCAACCTCGACCTGCTGGAAGAAAGGAGGGAGGTAGCCCGCATCCGAATGGCCGCCTACCAGCGGAAGGTGGCTCGGTATTACAATTCCAGAGTCAAAAGCAAGGCGTTCAGAGTTGGGGACTTAGTGCTCCGACGAGCAGCCGTCTCCCAGCCCCAGAATCAAGGGAAGCTCGTCCCAAATTGGGAAGGTCCGTACGAAGTGGTAGAGGTCATCCGACCTGGTACCTATCGCCTAAATCGCCTAAAGGAGCTCGGAGGACTAGCGCTTCCCCGACCTTGGAACTCAGAAAACCTGAGAATGTACTACCAGTAGTTTCCCTCAATAAAACCTCGTTGCTCGACACTATCGTTTCAGGGTCACTGGGAAAAAAGCGAGCGGAAATGCCCCCACAGCCGGCTAGGAACAGGAGGAGAACCTCGTCCTGGCACGAGCAAAGTCAAAGGCCCCGTTCGCAAAGGACGGGATGGGGGGAGAAGCGAGGACGACGGTCCTCATGTGCCCCCACAGCCGGCTAGGAACAGGAGGAGAACCTCGTCCTAGCGTGAGCAAAGTCGAAGGCCCCATCCACAAAGGACGGGATGGGGGGAGAAGCGAGGACGACGGTCCTCATGTGCCCCCACAGCCGGCTAGGAACAGGAGGAGAACCTCGTCCTAGCGTGAGCAAAGTCGAAGGCCCCGTCCACAAAGGACGGGATGGGGGGAGAAGCGAGGACGACGGTCCTCATGTGCCCCCACAGCCGGCTAGGAACAGGAGGAGAACCTCGTCCTAGCGTGAGCAAAGTCGAAGGCCCCGTCCACAAAGGACGGGATGGGGGGAGAAGCGAGGACGACGGTCCTCATGTGCCCCCACAGCCGGCTAGGAACAGGAGGAGAACCTCGTCCTAGCGTGAGCAAAGTCGAAGACCCCGTTCACGAAGGACGGGATGGGGGGAGAAGCTCGGACGACGGTCCGGATGTGCCCCCACAGCCCGTTAGGAACAAGAGGAGAACCTCGTCCTAACGTGAGCAAGGTTCAAGGCCTAGCCACAGAGTCTACGGCAAGCTTCACTACAGAAGACGAGGTCTCCTTCGGACCTCAGCTTCAACTTCGGTGTCAGCATCAGCGGGAGACGGGATCTCCCCCAAGCGATCATAACCTTGACTGCGAAAGAGGAGGTCTCCCCCGAATCGACTTCGGTTGATGAAGGCGATGTCAACTCCGACCCTGACCACGGGGGGCGACATTGACTCCGGCCTCAACGTCGACTTCACCAATTTTGGCTGGAAATGAGTCCCACTTCAACTCCAAACATCGACTGGGGATGAAACCCCCCCCCGAGCTTCAGCTGCAACCAATGCGGAGCCTGGAAGAAGACTTCGGCAGTCGCCTGTTTTGGTACTCCCTTCCTTCAATTCTTGAACTCGGGAGTGGGGGGGCTATTGTTGGGGATAAATCCCGCTCCTGCCGAAGCCCGGCCCGACGCTCAGCCCAATGTAACCAGTAGCTGCTGAAGAGCTTCAGCGCCAGGCGCCAGGCCGAGCCCCTAAGACGGCCGAACTGCTTAGAGGCCGAACTCCCCTGCACCAAGGTCTCGGCCGAACTGCTTAGAGGGCGAACTCCCACCGCCAGCCGAACTTCCTGACGGCCGAGCTCCTTGGACTCCAAGCGGCTGGACTTCTTCAGGAGACGGACTCCTCCCAGACGCCCGTTCGGCCATCCGAGCTCCTCCCGGGTTTTCCCTTCAGCTGAACTCTCCTTCGAACCCCACGGCCGAACTCCTTCGAACCCCACGGCCGAACTCCTTCGGACTTTCCACGGCCGAACTCCTTCGGACCGACGCCAGGCGGGTCCGTGCAGCCGAACTCCTTCGGGCCGATCCCAGGCGAGCCCGCGCAGCCGAACTCCTTCGGACCGACCCTAGGCGACCGAACTCCTCAGCGAGCCCTGGCCGAACCAACTAGCAACCGAAGTCCTTCAATTGTCCAGCCGAGCTTCTCCGGGCCTCTCAGCGGCCGAACTCTACAGATGGCCGACCCTTCAGTCAAACGAACTCCCCCAGCTTCCCCTTCGGCCGAACTCTGTTACAAGTCCGAACTCCGTTGGATGAACCGTCGCCTGCAGCAAGACCGGACGGCGCCTTCCTTTCCGTACCGGACTCCATGCGGCCGACTGCTCGCCGGTATGGCTCCCACGACCTACCGGACGACGCCTTCCTCTCCGTACCGGACTCCATGCGGCCCACGGCTCGCCGGTATGGCTCCCACGATCTACCGGACGACGCCTTCCTCTCCGTACCGGACTCCATGCGGCCCACGGCTCGCCAGTACGGCTCCCACGATCTACCGGACGACGCCTTCCTCCCCGTACCAAACTCCATGCTGCCCGACGACTCTCCGCCAGACGGCACAGCCGTCACCATCAACTAAGCTCCGCTATAAAAGGACCCCTCCCGACATACTAAGGCTAAGCTCTCTGAACTCTCGACTCTCTAAGCTTTCCTCCACATCTCTAAGCTCCGGAACTCATTCCGAGCACTCCATTACTGTTGGCCGGAAGCTAACTTGACCGTCGGAGGGTCCTGCCGGAGCCACCACCCCACCGGTTCCGGACGGGACTTCGTTTTGCAGGTCCCCGGCGGCGCCCAGCGGCCTCGATTGCGGCGGCCTCCGGCGGCGACGGATTTCTGCACCAACACAACCTAACAAAGTCATAGTTCTTCCATTGACTATAATACCATGAGATGAGCATTATGTGTTCAAATCCTAGCAGTACATCATCGTATAATATTTAGCTTAAAAGAATGATGGCAGTTTCAGTAAACCCATTGACTGAAGAATTCCCACCAAGTTCAAGCATTACCATCTAGTTTACAACTTCTCGAGTTTGTAAATGAAGCATTCAGAGATACTAACCTGAAACGAATTAAGACCAATATAATTTGAATCACCAAAAAAGGATAAGTAAGCTCCATTATGAGTTATATTGACCTATGGCCAATCATTGTGTCAATTAGGTCTAATGGTGAATCCTTCAATTGGCAAGATTTAAAGTAACCGCCTCCTTATCCTTTTGCTATTGGTGATCGTAGTTTTTTGTTTTTGAAATTCTCTTTATTCACCGACATACTTCAGTAAAGTTATCCAAGTTTCAACAACTTATTCTGTCAATTATAATACAAGGATAAGGCAGCAACACCTTATCAATTTCTATCTTCAATCAGCTTGTTGAGTCAAACAATGAATCACATTTATACATGATTAGCTCTCTCGTTGCTAATTCAAAGAAGAGGAAAAATTTAATTGTAAACCCTAGCTCGGAATAGACTCCCAGAAAAATACCCAATTGTCTGATATCCCTTGGATATACAAATCTAGAATCTAGTACATTCTTCATAATAGGCCAAGGAATGCATGATATACTCGAGTATCCAAAACATGCTACATTTTTTTTCAAAATCATTTTGTTGTTAATATATTATTCAAAGATAAAGATAATTGCATATAAAATATACACAAAAAAACATGGCTTTGTAGGTTGATGCCCAACCAACAAAATATCATAGATCCATGCCAATTGGAAAAAATGGCAACCTTTCCCACAATTTTGTGAAATTTGACTACTTTTAATTCCAAGAGAAAAGGCAAGGAGTTGACCTTGGTTCCAAGTGAATTTTTATAGTACAAAGTACAAACAACAAAATCAGTGTCAATCGCCCCAAATAAGAGCTAAAGAGTGAGTTCTTTCCAATAGGCAACCAAATAAGAGAGGAGTTAACGCTCTTTTGACTCGATAGTAGGGGCATCGAGTGATACCAGCCAGAAGAAACCTAGTTCATAAGGTCCTAAGGTATTGGAGGTGTCCCAAGACTCGGCCTCTCACCGGACCAATCAAGCAGACCCGGTACAAACTGTGGTATGAATGAGTATTAATTGAGTCTTGAATCCTTGTTCCTTATAGACACCACAATGATATTGCCAATTATAAAAAGATAAGAGCAAAAAGCTACAAACCACCCCCCCCCCAAATAGTTGAACAATTGCTTCCACATCACTTTATACCTTATAGCTCTTTTTACTTTGAGGAGGAAATTCTTGGTGAATCCCAATTCACAAGATTCTCCTTCCGAAGATGGGTTCTTACATTTGGCACCATAACCTGCTCTCACATTTACTCTAGGTTTAACCTACTTACATAAGGCAAACTCTATAGTGTTTTCTTTTACTATAATTTACCCATCCTAATCTCAATCTGGTACCTTTTGCATCACTTTGGACCCAATAATCTAAGTTAAGATCTTACTTTCTTTGACTGGCAGTATACCCAGTTTTGCTTCCTGTAGTTTTTGTTATCCTTTCATTAGCAGGAGACAGAAAGAACCAAAAATAACTGCTTGCTGTCTTTTTTGCATTAGTCATAACACCATCTCACTCCATGTAAGCTAAAGGATTCTACCTAATAACATCTTTTTGATGCAGGATAATGTTACAATTTATGCTATCTTGGTCAATAACCTTCATGTAGGCATTATTTCACATATACCCTTCTATTTGACACATGTTAGCAAACCAACCAAGCTATGATAACTCAGTTTCATATCAGTTTCCATGTCTATGTTCTAACTTAGTTCTAGGTCTAGGACAAGTGGAGAAATATCATGGGATTTATTCTTTATGTGTTTAAGTTTGACTATGTAATGGGTCACAATATCAAGAGCTTTGATTTTATTTACTACAAATTTTTAAAGGCTTCTAAGTCTATTCAAAGTTCTCACTCAGTAAGTTAATTGGTATTGTATTTTTCTACTAATTTTCTTTATAGACCTTTGGAGGTTACTGTGTTCATCTAAGAATCCTGTTTAGGATAAATATTTGATAACCTATTTTTTTGACCTCCTATGTTCATCTAAGAATCCTGTTTAGGATAAATATTTGATAACTTATTTTTTTGACTGATTTTGTTCTTTGACAGTTTGACTTATTTTGGTGGCTCTCAAGATAAGGCAACAAAGCTTTGAAAGATATAATTAAAAAGGAGAGAACTACTGGATAAATGATATTGCAGCCATAGGCATACCACACACTGATGTGTGCTCAACCTAACTAGGTTAGAGAGCATCCTCGTAAGACAGTGCCAGGATGCCAATGTTGGTTCTTGCAAAAAGTTGAAGCATTCACGATTTATCTGACTAAATTCAAGGGCTAGAAGCACGTTTTGAGATGAAGTAGAACTCCAAGAGAGGTCCATTTTCTAGACATTGATGTACGCTAGTTGATTTGTTATAAGCAGTGACAGAAACTATTCATATCAAGGCAAGAATCACTAGCTTGTCCAATTGAAAACCAGCCATATTTGGAGCAGCAAATCAAGCTGCAGATTTTCTGGCAAAAGTGACAAGATTTCAAGGAAATCCATAACCTTCTTTTACAAAATTTTCTCCACTATTTTAGAAGAGGATTCAAGAGTGGCCCATATGGCCACCGCAAAGTTATTTTGGAAACCAAATTAAGTTAATTGGGTCTAGCTACAGTTTTGCACCCATCTCCTACTAAAATCATGAGGCAAATCCACATGTCATAAGAATGAAACAAAGCAGTATATGTGGATAATTGTTTATTGAGAGTTTGACAATGGTAACTAAATTGAACTTGTAAACTGCGTATCGATAGTGTCACTTTTTGCTACTTGAATTAATTTTTCTTTCCTTCTTTCCATATAATTTTCTTTTTCACATATTACTCACTAAGCATGGCTCCTAGGTCACTAGGCAGTCCACCTACAAAGCTGCCACCTAAATGTTCAAGGATCCCCATTGCCTGGAAACTACCTGTACTCCTTAAAGAACTTGACTAAGTCTTAATTTGAAGAGGGGTGAATTTATCCATTACCACCATCTCTCACTGCCAGCTTAAGGCATTCTCAAGAATTTTAATTCCTTTTGGATAAATTTTTGGGATAATATTTGTATGCAGGTTTTACTGGGTCTTGATATGAAGAATGAAGAGAGTTAAAGGGCAACTATAAAAAATTTATATATGTTTAGCAAGTAGTGGGCATCATTGGTGATGCCAGAACAACTAAATATAATGAAGCTGAACCTTGAAACTTAAAAATGGTTATAATTATTACTGGCATTGAAATTTCAGGTAAACAATCTAATTTCTTCTAGACTACTTAGAGGAATGGTATAACCAATTTTTTTCTGATAAGAGAAACAATGTGTGTCTGCATGAGTAACTAATTTTCTTTCTATGTTATCATCAAAGAATTCATACCAGTGGAATCAATTGCAGAAGTTTGTCAGAGATTTGGACATTAGATGGTCTTGCCCCATTGCAGAGAACTCTGTTGTTGGATAATGGGTAGAAGTAGACATACCGCAAATCTATGATCTGACATATTTTGCTCAGTCAAAATTCTGATGGATCTGCCTATGTATGATGATTATAATTATTATTTTGACTTACCACATCAGGAGTAATATATGAACCAGGATCTCCAACCTCATAAAGAAGCTGCTGGGCACAAGTACTACAGTTCAAAACACCTCCGCTACCATCTGCCTTTGCTACACATACTTCTCCCTCACAACTAATTTCAGCAAATGGAAGTGATAAATCTAAAAGTTGTTCCAAAGAAAAATCTCGGTTCTTATCTCCTGCTTTAAAACATGCAAACAATTCTAATCAGAAGACTATAGAAAATTGGTGACAGGAAACTGTATTCACAAGCAATTAGACTCTAGCAAAAGAGAACGTGAATTCTACTCTACTGTAGAAATATGATAAAACTAAGGATGTACCTGGATGCATGAAATATCCACCAGTGAGTTGACAACCACACTCAAGAAGATGCCCAGCTAAAGCACCTTGTGCTAGCTGTTTGAAGTAATTCCAGTTCCAACCTAGTTCATATACCTAAATAATGAACTAAGATTGCTCATATTGCTTGTACAACAAGTAAAGAAGTCGCAGAGCACAGTCAAGAGTTGGTTATGTGCGTCAGTGCATGCATTCTCTGGACAAGTAAATATTATGGTAGGTATTCCAGAGCAAATATAACAATAGCATGTCCATTACAAAAATAAAAAATTATAAAGAACCATCTAGATAAAAGATCACTAGCCAAGAGATCTGCAACTTTTATAATATCAAGGATCCAACAAATGTGGTGTCCACAAAGACAATGGTTTTCTAATATTGTTTAGCTCCATGAAAAGAATGCTATCAAAAGTGGATGAACAATTATTTTCATCCATGAAAAGCAAGTGTGATCAAAAACAGTGCATGACCAGATGCATCAATCAAATATTGAGAACACATCAATAAGAACCTTCTTAGTAATTATAAAAATATGCATGTAGAGTAGCATGTTAATACAAAATTAGGGTTTGTAAAAGCAATCATGCTTTCAAGATTTTAAAAAAAATCAAAAAAGAACTTCAAAAATTAATATCAATCAGTTCAGAAACTGGGGTCATCACTGCCAATCAGGATCATAGCCTTTATAGACTAAACAGAGTTCAACCCTCTAATTTGGTCATATTGTACCTTTAAAAGAGTAAAGAACATTAACATTTAAGAAACAAATTAATTCGGCAGACCTATATTATAGCTATATCTAAGAATTAGCCAAACACAAGTTCCCAAGCAGGATTACCATTCGGGTGACACTGATCAACCCAACTCGGAATGAGTTTAAACCAGATGATCATTCTTAAAAAGCATTGTTATTTATAATTTACTTGCTTTCTTAGTTCCAGAATAACCTTTTAATAAATGTGACTGATATGAACTTGAAGCTAAGCAGATGACAGCACCAAGCAGGTTTATGGTTGAAGCAACAGTAACCCAAGTCAACATGCATTAAATTAATCTAGTTGATCATCTTCCAAAGCTTATTGTTACCAATAACTGCAGACATTTTCTAACATCTTTGTCTTCTTATTTTCAAAAATAAACTTCTATACAAAAGCTTTATATAGAGATTGGTATGAGCTTGACACTGAACATCTGTCATTTGCTAATAGAAGTATAGAACTGCCACCACCTAAGCAGCTAGCATGAATTCAGTGATTTGAAGAAAGAGCGGCTTATTGTAGGAGGTTATCATCATTAAACCATATGCATGAACCCATCTTATTGGAGTCAATTTTGTGTTTCCATCTCCATGGTTGTTATGAAGTGGAAATTATGGCAGTGAAATAAAGAGAAGTCAGGGTTGAAGTCGATAAGGGAAGCATCTTTCATGTTGAGGTTTGTAGATTTCAAGTTATTCGAAGGGAAGGTCCCGATCTCATGAGCATTCAATGTCAGTATTTCACTGCTGCCTTTTTGAGTTGATCGATATGGGGATGTGGCATGACCATTTTCTGAATTATATTTTATATTCTACTTTGAAATTTGTTTTGGCATTTCAGTTAGTTTTGTTTTTCTGAATAGGGACTCTTGTACTATTTCCAATATAAATTACCACTTAAAATGTAACACATATTCCTCTACCTTCCTGCATTATTTTCTTAATCCCAAAACACTCATATAAATTAGTGATAAAACTTTTTAGATGTTCTAGGAATTTCCAATTTTTGTTGAAATTTCAAGCAATTTTTGTTGAACTTTCAAGCAAATAATGGCCAGCTCTTTACCTTAGTTCAATTATCAGGCTTAGCTTTATGCATAAAAGATATCTTTGTAAACACTGAGATGACCATGAATAGCTGAACATAACAACATTACAGAAAAGCCATTATATCGCACTAGCACAGATGTTGCCTAGTGGAGTTACACATACAATCAGAATATGTGTCATCCATTCGCAGCATTATACTTTTCCATGAGATGAACATGCAGATCTAGCATTCTGCTCATAAAACAACATGAGGAAGAATGGATGACAGTTTCAGTCTAAAGTAATAGACAGATCAAATTTCATCAGCCATTTGCACACAAATATCTGGATATAAGAGGTATTGGTCTTTAATCATTTAAATGGTATAAATTGAAACTAAGGCTATCCCAGATAAACAAGTCAAGATTATAAGGTAAGAATATCATAGAAAACTTGACCAAAACCACAAGTTACTGAAATGATGCAATCTTAGTGTACTTAAGAGACATGTTTTTCATAACTATTTTATTAAAGTCCACATAAACAAGATAATATTTAAACACAGAAAATGCTTTCCCAGAGCTTTTCCCATAGTCCTTGTATCATGAAGAAAAAACATGCACCAGAATTTATACTTGCAGCCCATGAAATTAAATATTCAGAGAGAATATGTAAATAGAACAATATGGCATGATTGTCGTACCATTGGAGCTAAGAAAAGTGCAGCATCAGCAACTCTAGAAGTAATCACAACATTTGGTTTGTATCTCTCTAGGCATTGAACAATGGGAGCTGCTCCTAGATATGTGCTAATACCCTTCATGCATTTAGCTGAAACATTAGATACATTTCTTGGAACAGTACTTATGGACTGTTTCTACTATAGAAACAATACATGTGAATAGCCACTCAACTGACATATGAAACATCAAAAGTACAGAATGCATGTGCACAGGAATATTGACCATTTAAATGTTAACCACTATCATTGAAAAGCATAACCAAATTTGCTTAAATAGAAAAGCTTGAAAGTCGAAGCCTTCTGGCACAGATAAGCATGTCCATATGATGATCTAAATAAGAGGTTGGGCTCAATAGATGGCAAGAGTGTGAATTATTTAAGTTCAGGAAGTAGGCAAACGCATCACATTAGGTGCATTATAGTTCAAAGTTCAAACAACTCAATTTTGGTGTGAGATCAAATGCAGCAATGACAAAATGTCATTTTTTCAGAAGTTATCAAATGAAAACTTAACCAGAAGAAGAACTACTTGGGAAATAAAATTTAGTCAGATGGGGGCGAACCACATTTTAATTTCAATAATTGATGCAGAGATAACAGTACAGACTTTAATAACATTTTTTTTTAAAAAAAAAAAAAAAAGGAAAGATGGTTTTTGATAATAATGGGGGAACCAAGTTAATTGGTTAACCAGTCAATAAGGTCTTCTAATAAGGAAATACCTTTCTGTGAGAATTCTGATAAGGAAATATCAAGTGATTGATCCACTAATAAGGAGAAAAAATGCCATACAAACTGGTGTCAACTATCACTGAATTGAATTATGGGCCACACTAGAAACCACAGAGTCTAGTGTCTACTGTTGTTAATGAAAGAGTGAAGAAGCATGCAAAAGTGGGAAAGGAGATATAAAAAGAGTACTAAATTCAGGAAGAAAACAGTTCATACAATTATATGGGGCATTTTGGGAAGCATACAGGACACAATAGCATGAACACTGCATGGTAATTATTTTCTTCAGTAGTTTCCCCAGAGTTACTCATCAGTTTCTTTAGGTGTCTCTTTTTAGGCAGACTGGTTTACTTTTCAAACTTGGTTGCATATCAATTATGTTTTCCAGCAACTAACGGTATAAGGTAAAGTAAGAAAGATTTCAGAAAAAGATAAAACCATCTTAAAGACCAATTCTCATGGTGGTTATTTTCTTTCTTCGACAACTCATGAAAAGATAGGAAAGGGGGGAAAATTACATGGTTTTTATGGACATGGAGAAGGTAATATTATGAAGTAACATGAGAAGCAATATGGTGGGCGACAAGGATGCAAGGAGTATTTAAATGGTATTTGACAATAACATAGGGATTATGCAGGCGCAACGACCAGTCATCCTTATTATAAAAAAGAAAAAATAAGATTTCACAGATGCTGAGGCTAGACCACAATAGACATCAAGACAACATTTCTTTTATATTGTGATATGCAAATTCAATTCTAACATCCAGGCTGAGATGTCATGATGATAGTTATTCACAAATATAATGTTACAAATGAAACAAGACTGGTGGGGCACCTTTCATATCAAGGCCCGTTAAAAGATCCATGCATATGCATAATTAATTATTTTGAAATCCAAGAGTAAATTGATCTTGCAGTTCCAAGAATAAAAAGGGACAGACTAACATTGGATTTAGTGGAAAAGCTTTGGAACAAAACACCACAGAACTAAAACAAATTCCAGGAATTTTGACAGAAGTAAAATATGAAAATACAACCCAGGTAAAAATTGATAGCCACAAACATGATCACACTTGCTGCAGTAAATTATTTTTAAAAAAATGCAGACAGAGAAGTGAACCTGTCTAGTACCGATGGATGGATCATGGACACAGTCAGCATGTGATTTTCGTTCTACTGATGAATGCTCAATACTTCCGTATGAGACATGGAGTAAAAATTCATTAAAACACTCATAAAACAACAAGAAGTTCAAAATTACAGGGTCCAGAATGTTGGGAAATGAGAAGGTTTAATACTCATGTAACATAGCTAGAAAAGTTCACTGTAGAACTGGATGCAACGTAGAACACATTTCTTCAGTGCTGCACAAGTTAAGGAAATAGTGGTGAAAACTGATAAGGTGACACGAGAATGTGCAATAGTGAATCAGTGATCTTATGAGCATAATCAATGAAAACCAAAGAAGCAGCTTAAAACAAGAGGGAAGCAGATCTGCGTCCAAAGACCAAGAAAGATAAGGAGAAAATATATAATATGGATAGCAGTTGTGTAAAAAGATATGGAAAAGCTATACCGAAAAAGGATGCAGCCTCTCAAGAGCAACAAATGGTGACGACAGATCAAAAAATGGATTTTTAGTTATGGTTATGTTATATATGCTAGTATATGCGTAATATATAATATGGGTAGCCATGTCAACAACTAAGATAGTACCCAAAACCCTCCAGTAAATGCCCAAAGTTTGACAAATTATACATCAAAGTGGTTGGAAACTTACACCTCGCCTTTTATCAGATCCTTCAGATGACAAATGAAGTCCTGAAAAATATGAGAGGAGCTTCAAAATCATTATCTTGGGATGGAAAACGAAAGAAACTGGATGAATCAGTAACACGAGACTGAGACATGTAGTATTATGGATAAAGACTAAGGTCATAAAAGCAAATGAAAAGAAACAGCATATCAATTCAACTTGTTAAACTACTGTAAAGTGAGAAGTAAAAGAACTGTAGCATCGTTTTTCAAATTGGTTAGCTGGGGAAGTATAACCTTTTTCCAATAAAAATATTTCATTCTTACCTAATTTGTCCAAAGAAACCTCATAAGCAATGGAGACAATTATATCAAGTCCCAGATCATTTGCAACATCCACAACTTCTTTTTGTGCTCCAAGTGGATCCGCTTCAATTTGAGAGTTTCAACATACACAATCAGTAAAGAAGGTCATTGAATTTCTTTGAAGATTTATCACCAGTGAGAAGATTATTACTTGCACCCATATTAGTGACAATACAGACTCCTCTTTCCACAGCTAACGGCAGAAGCAGAGACATCCAATCTGAAACTGCAAATTAATGGATTGCCCACACATGACAGAATGATTAAACATCAGAAAATATACTGATAATAGCTGATCAATAGTGTAGATTGAACTGGAAGTAATCAAAGAAAAGTGGTTCGAATCCAACTAACAAACATTCTCAAAAAAAGAATCGAACCAGCAAACAGCATTAGCCTGTTGTCAAAGATTCCCATAAATGAACATATGCGTACCATAGATTAGCATAAAGAGATCCTTTCTCATTAGATATTTGTTCTATTGGCATGCATTGCACATCGGAACTAATATGCATAAAGATTTTCACCGTTTGACTGATCAAAAGTTTACAGTTCAGAATTGATTCAAGGAAACCAGCATACTTCGAGAATCATAGCCTTTTCCTCCAGTCATCATAACCTGGTAGCGATCAGCTAGTGTCCTCTCAGCCAAACATTCAAGCACAAGATAATCAAGTTCTTTCACTCTTTGAAGCAATTTAAGAGCAGCCAGCGGCCTATCTCCACCAAAACCTGCTCCACATCCAACATAAACTTTGTCCTTCCGCCTCTTAGGATTGTCCCTCTGCCATACAGCAACATCAGTAGCCCTTAGCTCCCACAGTTCCTTTTTTCAAGAAAGACTACTTTTTTCCCTTTATTGAAGAAAAGATATAGAGAGAGATTACCAGTTTGATCTTACAGTCACATATTTCATCTTTTTCCTTTATTTCCATTGTCAAGCACCCTTCAGCCAGAAACAAGCACATGAAGATGGTAAGTAGCCTAAGCATAAATCATACAGAAAACAAATGGCGAGCACCTAACTCTTTAACACTTTTGTGAAGAACCAAATGAACTAGGAGCTCATAACTTTATGGAATTATGAGTTAACTTATAGCAAAAGTGTTCGTATGAACTCTGATGCATTTCACAGGCAAAAATATATATATATATAAAACATCACAAAGTTTACATATTGTACTCCTGAGATTATTACACATATGAAAATTTCGTCAATCAAAGACATATAAACCCTATCTTTTAAGTAGGCTTTGCGAAGAGCAATATATATTGGAATACTCAAGTGGCATAGATTACGCTGGAGAAACAAACTCAGAGGGGAAATCTAATTAGACTGGGCGAAAGCGAGCAGCAGCGTGACAGAAAGTTCGACCTCCTGCGTGGTAATTCTCTCTTCGAGAGGAAAGGAGTTGCTGGTTGAGGAACTGAAGACAAGGCTCGGCTCCTGATGCTTTCAAGGGAATCCAGAGCACTCCCCCGGTTTTGGGTCAAGAGACGGAACCAGATGCTGATAACGATCTCCCTCCTTTTCTCCTGCGGGTGAGGTGTATCGAAACCAATCCACATGTAGAAAATCAATTAATATTTATATCTATTCAAAAAAAATAGATATGATATAAATAGATAACTATTTAATTTATATTTAAATATTTAAATCTATCTATAATTTTATATAATTATATATATATATATATATTATTAATTTTTTAAAAAAATATATAATTATATAAATATATTATTAAATTAATTTATCATCTATTTAATAATATCTTTAATTCTGTAATTATAAAGTTTAATTATCTAATTTATATTCATAATTATATTCATACTTTTAGTATTCAAATTGTATCTATATTTATTTAAAATAAATATGAATATAAATTTTTGCATCCTATCCATATTTATATTTATTATGTAAAATAAATATGAATATATATATATATATATATATATATATATATATTGGTATCTAACCCATATTCGATTCAATTACATCTCTACTTTCTCTCATACTTGCATGGGTAAATTATCGGTTGAACCAGGTCCACCATGTTATTTTTGAACCAATTCAATCAAGGATCGACACATCATAAATTTAAAGGAATGAAAAATTATAGATGGAAAGAAGAACAAAATAAATCGTAATGTTGGTTGAAGACCATTTATGACCCCAAAAGGCAAACTACCCCTCCACTATATGTAGAGATGCCATGAGGATGCCCCCCATCGCCACTAGGTCCAGCTTGTGCCTATATTCGTGGTCAAGCTTAATCTTCTTCTACTTGCGGTAGGAGAGATTGAGGGAGCAATATGTCCTCAACGACGATGACAGACAGTGGAGACAAGAAGGTGGTGGAGGTGGCTAGGTGGGAGTTGGAGGGGATAGTGATAAGCTTGAGGTTGTAGATGTTGAACTTGAGGGCTCATCATCTCTTCACAATGCATAGTGATTTTGTGAGGATGCCTACCTTGCACTCATGTTCATGGCTGGCTTTATCTCCTTCTTCTTATAGTCGGAGAGGTCCAGGAGAGCAATCGATATTATCATACCTCCAACTCGTGGTTGCAAGTTGGGGGCCATGGCAACCGCCACATATTCATTAAGAACTTTTCCACAAACATACAAGATATCTTATCACGATATTATAAAATAACAGCAGAACAAATAATCAATAAATTAATATTAAATTTTAATTTAAATAACTATATCAAATGTCTTACATGATTATATTCCAAAATCTTGCATCAAATTTCAATAAATTTTAATCTAAAATAAAGATTTCAAATTCTATTTTTACTTGCTTTCTTATAATGGATCCAAGAGCAAAAATAGTTCTATGAATCTATAAAAAATAGTAAAATATAAAATAATGAGCTAGACAACCAAGTAAGCAATAAAAATTTTAGCTAGATAAATCAAGCATTAATAATATATCTAAAATAAGTATACATTAGTTCAAAATCTAATTCAAAATATAAAACACTAATCAAAAAAAGATCCATATGAATTCAGTCTTCTCAAAATTCAAATTTTATTCATAAATTAATTTTTTTTTAAAGCATCCAGTTCATCTCAACAGCCACGAACTATGATCATATTTATATCCTTTGGCTGGGCTAAATAATAATCTCATAATAGTCAAAATGCCAACACGTACCTCCATTGACTGGATATAAATATATTAACATATTATAACCCCCACCACGAGGGTGTCAATATACCATTGCATAATCCTTATTAGCATGATATCGATACACCAGCGTATAACCTCCACTAATAGATATCAATGTACCTATGTACGAATATCAATGTATCAATACATAACCACCACTGATACAGTATCAATGTATCAATGCATAATTTTCACCGATAAAATATCAATATACCAGTGTGTAACCTCCACTGGCAGAGCATCGATATATCAAAGCATGACCTTACTAGCAAGATTTCGATATATTGTCAAGCTGAGAGTCAAAATCTATTTTGAAATAAATCTCTTTCTCTATAAAATCAGTTTCATATTTCAAATTGAACAATATGCAAACATCCAAAATCGAAATCAATCGATCGTAATCCATAATAGAATTAATATCTTTGATAATGCATCGAATAATTATATAATAAGATAAATGTTGCCTAGCTATGCAATCCAAGAGGGAGGGTGAATTGGATTTTTAAAATTTTAAAACTAATTTAAATATATCAAGATTGAATGATGATATGCAAGACGTGTGTGTGAAGTGATTTAGGTTAGAAAAAAATATGAAAGATTAGAGAGCAAGAATTTAACAAACTAAGGAAAGAAAGATAGCAAGCACACCACAAACAAGTAAGATTTATAGTAGTTCGGTGCTTTTCTTGCACCTACATTTACTCTCCAAGCTTCTACTTGAAAATTAAAAATCACTAACCATATTTAAACTGAATACATCATTGGAAACTTTCAATCCTAGCTATCTTAAGCCAGAATATTTATTTTTCGGGTATAAGCCAACTCAATATAATCCTATTCAAGGTTAGGATCAACCTTCCTAAGTTTTGGAATCTCTTCTAAAACTTGAATCAAAACAGTAAAGCAGAGTAAAAGATTTAATGACAATCAAATACAAGTTTAGCTCTCTTTGTGAGCAAATAAAATCTTAAGAATGCTTTTCATAATAATGGAGGAAGCTTCTCTGATTTCCTCAAGGTTGTTGGAGATTTGAAAGAGCTCTTGAAATATAGGTGAACTTGAAATGAAAGCTTCTTTACTTGAAGATAACTTTTGCTTAGGACTGAAATTGAATCATGCCAATCTCTTGTGTTTTTTCCTATTTAAAGCCTTTTAAATCTTCAATAGATGGAGGAGAGAATCTTGGACAAGATTTGTAGCCATTGGAGACATTAAAAAAACCATTAAAACCTACCCAAAAAAAAAAGCCGTTGTAAAAAAAATTTCGTTATAGAGGTCGACTCATGGCATAGAGGTCGACTCATGGCACAGGGGTCGACCTCGAGGTCGATCTCTGAGACAAAATTCAAAAAAATAGTCATTCTATATTTTTAGCCTTCGATACAGCAGAGGTCGACCCTGGGGTCGACTCTTGGCACAAAGATAGCGTGCCAAACAACCCTTTTCAGTAAGGAACGACCTAGGGATCGATCCTTTCGCTTCAAACTTGATTTTCTTCCAAAATAAGCATCCAAAAATCATGGGACTGCTTTCAAAAGATTAGAAATCTTCTATACTTGCTCTTGAGGCTCTCAGATCAAAATTTGATAAAATTATGATTTTGCCTCTGAAATACAAAAAAAAAAATTCAAGCTAAATTCATTAGTAATCTCCTCAAATGCTTTGTAATCATTAAAATCAATTCTTGGAGCAACAATCTCTCCCTTTTTTATGATAACAAAATATTTGAGCATAAGCAAAAATAAAGCATGTAGAAGCATTGATTGAGAATTTCAAAAATTTTGAAGGAACATGTTACATCACATACGAGGATATTATATTCAATTATTTGATCAATATGACATCAAGAGTAGTTTGATGATTACTTATAGTCAAGTATTTAAATGATTTGCAAAGTATTTGACTTACTTATTCATTTTATTAATTTTACTTTTATTTTATTTTTTTTATCAATTTTACTTCAATTTTGCTTATAGCCTAATTTTATTTATTCTACTCTCCTTTTTTGACATCATCAAGTAAGATCTTAAAGAATTTTAAAATTTAAAAATAAAAAAGCCTCCTCCTTAAGTTATTCCATATGTTTTTCTATTAGAATAAAAATTTATAACAAAACTTTTGATTTACAACATAATGATCATAATGAAATTTAGCCAATTCACAAAGATTTCATTTCACATCATTCAAATGACATCATCACATATTTACATTCAAATGATTATCATAACATCAAGTCATCAAAATATATAAGTGCTAAACATACAAAATATAAAGATATCAAAAGTATTCATAAGAATTAGGCCATCAAAATATACAAAATTCATGGATACACTATCCATGACCCAAACAGCCAATAGTACCAATGCCATAAGTTTGATCCAAAAAAAAAAATATAACCAACTATGACTTGATCAACAACTCATAGAAATAACTAAGAGATACTAGATCATAACCTAATATAAAGATGACTAAATTAAATCTAGTAGAGATTATAGCTAGAAGCATCTGAATCAGATGAGGAATCAAAGATGTGATGAGATGTGACAGGATCAAATTCAGGAGCACGTCCTCGACCACATCTGCCTCGACCATGAGTGTAGGTGCGGGCTCGAGTAGCTGGATGAGATGACTCAAGAGGCTGAGAGGAAGTAGGCTGAGCAAGAAGAGCAATTCTGATAGTGTCTAAATGATCCAGTGCTCTCGACATGGACTGAGTGATGGCACTAATCTATGTAGATAGAGTCTTATTGGAATCTCTGAACTCTCTTTTCAGAAAGTCAAAATCACCATCCAGAATACCTCGAAGTCTGGCTGCCTCAGCAGTAAGATCTAATATCTCTGAAATATCATCTCTCATCTGGGGATGAGCCAGATTCAAAACTTGCCTCTACAAATCTAAAACTCTACCTATCAATCTCAAAACACATCCTTCGAGGTCCTCAAGTCATGCAGACTGAGCAGTAAATAACTAAAAGATAGTATATACATGTGGAATCACAGACTGATCAGAAGATGAGATGAAGTGAGTACTCTCCTCCTGAGTGGTACTGGCTATCTGCTGAGATAAAAGACCTGCAATTCTCTAAGATAGGATATCGATAATCGACTGAATCAACTAGTCAGTGATCCTCCTGATCTGGTCATTAGTGAATCTCACATCCATGTTTCTGCTCCTCGATGGTGCCACATCTGCATCTTTCCTCACTGACTCTGAGGGACCAATCTCATGATCAGATGCAAATTGAAAGTCAGAAGATCCTCTATGATCATGAGGAGGTGAAGATGGTCCCTCCTCCTCAGCTCTCTCTACATCCTCAGCATCTTTAGACCAACCGCCATCAATCTTTGAAAAATCCATGTGATGCAGTATGTGGCGGTTGATAGTATCGCTGTGAGATAATCTGGCAACTGGCTCTCCTTCAAAACTAACTCCAAATCTCCTAAACACTAATAAGAGGATCATACCATCGGGTAGATGTGCCTTAGACCTATTCAAGATCTCTCTCATCATTTCTATCATCAAAATAGGGAGGTTAAAGGGGGTCTCTATAATCACATGAAATATGATACATATATCCCTACCAGATAATAAATCATGCCTGCTACTCCTAGAGACAAATAACTTGATAACCATGATGTGTAACACTCTCATTTCAGCAGAAAGAATCTTGGCCTCTAATTTATTCAAATTTTTTTCAAATTCTCATCCCAAGATGGCTCTCAGTCCTTCTTCTTTATGGGTTAGTTCCATTTTCTTGTAACCCTCACATGGTAATCTTAGAATTTCTCCCAAATGAACTAGACCAAGAGTAATCTCAGAATCTTTAACAATAGATTTTACTGTTCCATTAAAGTATGCCAAATTTAGGTAAAACTTTCTAACCAAATCCATATATGTAGCTTCTTTCAACTTGTAAAAGCAATCACATCCTTGCTTTTTAATTTTTAACATAAATAAAAATCCTTCTTTCTCAAAGAAACTAAAATCAACATTCTTTCCCAGTTCAATCTTTCTATCAGATAAAGGGACCTTATTTGGTATAAGAGAAGACTATGAAGATCGTCTGGAGGTAGAGGTTGGACCAGGAGAGGGCTCTGATGCTGTTCTTTTTTGATGGGCTTCTTCCTCTAAGCAATGGACCGACTTTCTTCTTTGCGGTAATTTCATCTTGGGTGCCATTCCAACCAATAGAAACCTTAATCCCATTCAAGAGTGTCAAGAGAAAGTAGAATGGAGAAGATTTGAAAAGAAGAGGAAGAGTTTTGAGGGAGATAGCCGACGGTGGATTTTAGGGTATAAGGGTTTACTAGGATTATTCAATCCACCCAAATAGAAAGAAAGTAAGAAGAGATTTGACTCCTTAAGAAAAGATTTTGAGGAGGGGTTTAGGTAGGAAAGGAGATTTTTAGAGATTTAATCGATTGAAAAAATTGAGAGGGAGAAGCTTTTGTTTGGTTGAACGAAAGAAAATAAGGAAAGATGGTGAGATCATCCTTTTCGGCCAAAAAAAAATCCAAATAAGAAGCCGCCCGATGGGTTAAGTGCAACAATGATCAAAATGCCCATGAGTCGTCCTCTAGGTCGACCCATGGCATAGAAAAATCTGAAAAAAAAAAAGATGAAAAAATTTTAAAAAAATATAAGATTTTAAGGATTGAAATTTCATTTATGAGAATGATCAAGGAATGTTAGATTTGAGCTTTTTGAAATAGAAAATTTGAGATATAGGCTCAAGATAAAGATTAATGTCATTTTTGATAGATTTAAGCTTGAAATTATAAAGATGTTTAGGCTAGTGGATCAAGAATTCCTAATTCTCTTCTAATCTCATAGAATTTATCTTCACTTAAGATCTTAGTAAAAATATCAGCTAGTTGATTTTCAGTACAAACATAATCAAGAATTATGTCATTATTTTGAACATGCTCTCTTATGAAATAATGTCTTATTTCAATGTATTTTGACTTAGAGTGTTGGATTGGATTCTTAGTTAGATTTATGGCACTAGTATTATCACCTCTTATGGGAGTTTAGTTTAGTTTGATGCCAAAGTCCTCAAGTTATTGCTTAATCCATAAGATTTGTGCACAGCAACTTTCGACTGCAATATATTCAACCTCGGTCATAGACAATGCTACTGAATTTTGCTTCTTGCTAAACCAAGAGATTAAGTTAATTTCTAAAAATTGGCAAGTTCTACTGGTGCTTTTTCTATCTAATTTACATCCAGCAAAGTCTGCATCTGAATATCCAATTAAATCGATTGATGAATTCTTAGAGTACCATAAACCTATGGATTGAGTTCCTTTTAGGTATTTAAGCATTCTTTTATAGTATTTAAATATGATTCTTTTGGATTAGATTGAAATCATACACATAAACAAACACTAAACATAATATCTGGTCTACTAACAGTTAAATACAATAAAGAACCAATCATGTCTTTATAAAATTTTTGATCAATACTTTTACCTCCATCCTTGTCAAGCTTACATGATGAACTCATGAGGGTACCAATTGCTTTGGAGCTCTTCATCCTAAATCTCTTGAGTAGTTTTCTTGTATACTTACTTTGAGTGATGAAGATTCCTTCTTTTGTTTGTTTGATTTGAAGTCCGAGAAAGAATGTTAGCTCACCAATCATGCTCATCTCGAACTTTTTCTACATGAGCTTAGCAAAATCTTGATATAAAGTTTTATTCATAGATCTAAATATAATGTCATCAACATATATTTTGTATTACTAAGATGTCATCATGATCTCTTTTAATGAAAAGGGTTGTATCTACATTTTCTCTTGAAAATCCATTATTAAACAAGAATTTACTTAGTCTTTCATACCAAGCCCTAAGTGCTTATTTTAAACCATATAATGCTTTGTTTAATCTAAAAATATAATTTGAAAAAGCATGATTTTCAAAATCGGAAGATTGTTCTACATAAACTTCTTCAGCAATATATCCATTTAGAAAAGCACTTTTAACATCCATTTGAAATAGCTTGAAATTCATAAAGCATGCATTAGAAAGTAAAAGTCTAATTGCTTCTAGTCTAGCAATAGGTGAAAGGTTTCATCAAAATCAATTTCCTCTTCTTGATTATAATCCTTTGCAACTAATCTTGCTTTATTTCTAATTATATTTTTATTTTCATCCAATTTATTTCTATATACCCATTTTGTACCAATTATTGGATAATTTTTAGGTCTTGATACTAAGATCCATATATTATTTCTTTCGAATTGATTAAGTTTCTCATACATTGCATTTATCCAATTATAATCTTTTTCGGCTTCATCAATGGTTTTGGGTTCAAAATGAGAAATAAATGCAAAATGATTGTATGCATCTCTAAGTGAAGAGCGAGTTCTTATCCCATATATAGGATCACCAATAATTAGTTCTTTGGGGTGATTGTGAACATACCTCCATTTTTTTGAAAAATCATTTGTATCTTGAGGTTGTTCTTGTTGTCCTTCATCCTCAATTTCTTGCTTTTCTTCATGATTCTCTTCATTTTGAATTATTGAATCCTTTAGGATGATCTCCTTCAATCCTTCTATAAGAGGATCTGTATTATCAATACCCTCACTCTTCCTTGATGGAAGATCATTAGTCTCATAAAAAACAACATGTATTGACTCCTCTACTACTAAGATTTTTTTGTTAAAAACTCTAAAAGCTTTACTAGAAGAGGAGTAACTAAGAAAAATAGCTTGATCGAATTTTGCATCAAATTTATCTAGTTTTTTCTTACCATTATTCAAAATAAAATATCGGCAACCAATAACATAAAAATATGAAATATTAGGTTTTCTTCCTTTCCAAAGCTCATAAGATGTGTTGGGGATAAACCCCACTCCTGTCGAAATCCAGTCTGATGCTTAGCCTAATGCAACTAGTAATCACGGAAGAGCTTCAATCAAAAATTCTTTCTTTAGCGATCGAACCCTAGTCAAACTCTCCCAGCGGACGAACCCCAGTCGAACTCCTTCAATAGCTGAACTCCTCCAATGGACGAATCCTAGCTAAACTCCTCCAGCAGTCGAACTCCTTCCGAACCTCTCCTTCAATCAGATTTCTCCAGGAGCCAAACTTCTTTCAGACTTCTCCTTTAGTCAGATTCCTCTAGAAGCCGAATTCCTTTCGGACTTCTCCTTCAGTCAGATTTCTATAGGAGCCGAACTTCTTTCGGACATCTCCTTCAGTCGGATTCTTTCAGAAGCCGAACTTCTTCCGAACTTTACCTTCAATCAGATTTCTACATGAGCCAAACTCCTTATGGACTTTTCCTTCAGTCGGATTTCTACAAGAGCCAAATTTCTTTCGGACCTCTCCTTCAGTCGAATTCCTCCAAGAGTCAAATTCTTTCCGAACTTCTCCTTCAGTCGAATTTCTATAGGAGCCAAACTTCTTCCGAACCTCTCCTTTAATCAAATTCTTTCAGAAGCCAAACTCCTTCTGGACTCCTTCAGTCGGATTCTTATAGTAGCCGAACTTCTTTCGAACTTCTTCTTCAGTCGGATTTCTACAGGAGCCAAACTCCTTTCAGACTTCTCATTCAGTTGGATTCTTCTAGGAGTCGAACTCCTTTCGAACCTCTCCTTCAGTCGGATTCCTCCAGGAGCCGAACTCCTTCCGAACCTCTCCTTCAATCGGATTCTTACAGGAGCCAAACTCCTTCCAAACTTCTCCTTCAGTCGAATTTCTACAGGAGTCAAACTTCTTCTGAACTTCTACTTCAATCAGATTCCTCTAAGAACTGAACTCCTTTCGAACTTCTTTTTCAGTCAAATTTCTCCACCAGTCGGACTCCTTCTGGACTTCTCCATCAATAGAACTTCATCTGAAATCCTCTAGTAGATTACTTTCAGATTTCAAGTACTATTCCTCTCGGATAATCTTCTCTAGCCATATTCTCTTTAGAAGTCCGAACTCCTCTGGAATTAAAATATATTAAAGCTCTTCACCAACCAATGCCTGCTTCCTCCGGATGATTACGACTGTCATTTATCAATCTACTACAGACGATCCCACTACCAAATGGTTACGACTATCATTTATCAGTCTGCTACAGGCGACCCCACTACCGGATAGTTACGACTATCATTATTAGTTTATTACGAGCGACAAATCTCTTTGTAATAAATTTTATGTGGCCTTAAGTGGCCCATGATCGGATGGTTATGATTGTCACTATCAATCTACTCCAAACTTCATCTATAAAAGGGACCCTCCAGATATGTTTTCTTTAAGCTCTCTTCTTCTTCTCAAAATTCTACTGAATTCTTATCTGAGCACTCCATTACTGTTGGCCGGAAAAGCTAACTTGACCGTCGGAGGGTCCTGCCGGAGCCACCACCCCACCGGTTCCGGACGGGACTTCGTTTTGCAGGTCCCCGGCGGACGCTCCAGCGGCCTCGATTGCGGCGACCTCCGGCGGCGACGATTTCTGCACCAACAGATTGGCGCTAGAGGAAGGGCCTGAACCTTCGAGGTTCCCTTGTTCTTAAAGGAGTGCTCGGCGACGATGATTTCCCCTCTTCTCTCTCCTCTCTTCAGGATCTCCTCTTCTCTGGAAAGAAAAATGCCTTTTCCCAAAGAAAAATGCCTCGACCCCAGAAGAGGTCGACCCGGAGGTCGCAGCCTCCGCGGCCCGATCCCGTTCTCGGGTCCGTCCGCTCCCACTCCGGCCCCGGCCCGGCGACACGGGCCCGCACCGTACAGCCGCGGTGGATGCGGAGCGGTTCGACCTGCTTGCCCAGCAGGTCCGCGATCTTACGGAGAGGTGCGGGCGGTGCAGGCCACGCATTCGCGAGGTCCGGCGCCCACTCGACCGGCGCGGGGTTCCCCGGAGCCCGGGAACCCAGTCCAGGAGCGACCGATGTGGCTACCCGACCTCCGGCCCTCGGGAGAGAAGGGCAGCCGGCAAGGAGCCCCTGCTCGGACCGCGGCTCGACCCAGGGGGAGGCTTCACACCTATTCCGCGAGAAGACCTGGGGATTAAGGATCGCGAAGATTTCCTGGATCAAAGGCTCTTGGAGATGGGACGACGCATAGAAGAACTTCGTCATACTCCTTCCTCCCGCGGTAACGATATTTGCACTGATCCTCCCTTCTCACAGAAAATTATGCAGGAACAGGTACCACCGAACTTCAAGCTCCCGCATTTTGAAAGCTACGATGGGACCACCGACCCGGTCGACCATTTGGAGGCCTTCAGGACGACGATGTTGCTCCATGGCGCGCCTGATGCCATTTTGTGTCGGGCTTTCCCTTCTACCCTCAAGGGAGCGGCCAGGAATTGGTACTCGGCGCTTAAGCCGGGCACCATCCTGTCGTTTGACCAAATGAGTCAACAATTCGCGGCCCACTTCGTCAGCAGCAAACGGCCGCGCAGAGGCTCGGATTCCTTGTTGGCCATCAGGCAAAAAGAGGGGGAACCCATCCGGGCTTACGTCACCCGGTTCAACACTGCTGCCGCGCTGGAAGTCCGGAACCTGGACCAATCAGTTGCTATGGCCGCCCTCAAGGGCGGCCTTCAGAAGAACGACCTGCTTGTTTTCCCTGGAAAAGAAATATCCCAGGGACTTTCGCTGACATGCTAGCTCGGGCCGAAAGCTATGCCCGGGCAGAGAAGAGGCTTTCGAGGCCAAGGATGGTGAAGAAGCTCGCGACAAGCGACGAGTAGGCAGAGCGGGAAGGCCTGCCCGAGGAGAAGAAAGCGCACCGAAGCCTGGCCGCGTTCCCGAACTCCCCCTGGTCGCGGGCGTGCCCGGACTCCACCTCAGGCTCGGGGGCGGGAAGCCACCGACGGAAGGGCGCGCCGAAGTTCCTCCTCGGCACCGACGCCCACCCCCCGGCGCCGAGGTTCTCCCCCCGAGGTTCTCCCTCGCGACGAGGTCCCTCCCCGCGCCAAGGTTCTCCCCTCCGACGGCGTTTTCACAGCTACGCCCCCCTCAACGCCCCGAAGGCTCAAGTGCTGCTGGAGATCAAGGGACGACTTCCGGAGCCGGAGAGGATGCGTTCCCATCCCAGAAAATGCAACCCCAACAAGTTCTGCCTTTACCACCGTGACCACGGTCACGATACCGAGGAGTGCATCCAGCTCCAGGACGAAATCGAGGAGCTGGTCCGGCGGGGCAGGCTTGGCCGATTCCTGCGAAGACGATCTAAAGAGCAGGAAGATCGGCCGAGAATGTTGCCGCCGATTGGGGAAGATCGGCAGGAGGACCGGCCGTCTCTTGGCGTCATTAACACCATCTCGGGAGGACCGCAGCAGGGAAAGACCGACGAATCCCGAGGGATCGGCAAAGAGGCAGAGGACCTCGGAGCCCGTGACCTTCACCGAGGCAGACGCCCAGGGGATCAGATTTCCGCATAACGACGCGGTTGTAATCTCTTTAAACGTCGCTGATTATGATGTACGCCGCGTTTTGGTGGATAATGGAAGTTCGGCGGACATATTGTTTTACGATGCCTTCTTAAAAATGTCCCTACCTGACACCCGCTTAGGACCTGTAAATTCCCCCCTGGTGGGATTTGCTGGACACGCCGTTCCGGTCGAAGGCATGGTGACTTTGGCGGTGACGGCGGGCCAATCCCCAAAATCGGCCAAGGCGCGGATCGACTTTTTTGTCGTAAGGACCCCGTCCGCCTATAATGCAATCCTTGGGCGACCAGGCCTTAACGCGCTACGGGCGGTAGTGTCAACCTACTACTTAAAGATGAAATTCCCGACGAGCCATGGAGTCGGCGAAGTCAGAGGAGACCAAGCCCTGGCAAAGTACTGCTACTCAATCGCCCTGCGCGAGGGAGACCGGCCCGACCCTTGCCTTGTTGACAGGACTGGACGTCCGCGACGACCTCACTGAAGAACGGGGCGAACCTGCGGAAGACCTCGTCCCTGTGTCCTTACGCGATGGAGACCCGGGGCATGAGGTGCGGATCGGCTCCAACCTAGCGGCCGAGGTCAAGGGACAGCTCGTCGCTTTCCTCAGAAGGAATGCGGACGTCTTCGCCTGGGCCCCAGCGGATGTACCAGGGATCGACGCCGATGTCATAGAACATCGGCTGGCCATCGACCCAAGGCACCGACCCGTCAGAGAAAAATTACGCCGCCAAGCCCCAGAAAGACAGAAGGCGGTAGCCGAAGAAGTGGATAAGCTCCTTGAAGCTGGACTCATCCGGGAGGTCAACTATCCGACCTGGGTCTCGAACGTGGTCCTCGTCAAAAAAGCAAACAACAAATGGAGGATGTGCGTCGACTTCAAGAAGCTGAACAAAGCCTGCCCAAAGGACAGCTACCCCCTGCCGAGGATCGATCAGCTGGTGGACGCAACCTCGGGCCACGAGCTCCTCACTTTTATGGACGCATTTTCTGGTTATAACCAGATACGCATGGCGCCCGAGGATGAAGAAAAGACCACCTTTATTACTGACCGAGGTCTCTATTGTTACAGGGTCATGCCTTTCGGACTCAAGAATGCAGGAGCCACCTACCAGCGCTTGGTCAACAAGGTCTTCAAGGGGCAGATCGGCCGCAACATGGAGGTGTACGTGGACGACATGCTGGTCAAAAGCCGAGCCTCGACAGACCACCTCGCCGACCTTGAAGAAACTTTCGGTGCGCTTAGGAGGCACAAGATGAAGTTGAACCCGACCAAATGCGCCTTCGGCGTGACCTCCGGAAAATTTTTAGGATTCATGGTGTCGAGACGCGGAATCGAGGCAAATCCCGAGAAAATCCGAGCCATCCAGGAGATGACTGCCCCGAAAACAATTAAGGAAGTTCAGCGCCTGGCTGGGAAGGTGGCGTCCTTGAACCGCTTTGTCTCAAGGTCGGCCGAGCGGTGCCTGCCTTTCTTCCAGGTCCTCAGGCGATCGAAAGATTTTTGCTGGACAGCGGAGTGCAAACAGGCATTCGAAGAGCTTAAAAACTACCTCGGCGCGCCTCCACTGCTGGCAAAGCCCGAACCTGGAGAAGGGCTGCTCCTATACCTAGCTGTCTCTCCAATGGCCCTGGCGGCTGTCCTGGTCAGGGAAGATGCGAAGGCGCAACAACCAGTCTACTTACGTGAGCCGAGCCTTGAGGGACGCGGAAACCAGGTACTCCAAGTTAGAAAAACTAATTTACTGTCTTCTGATCGCAGCCAGGAAGCTCCGACCTTACTTTCAGGAGCATACCATCACGGTCCTCACGGACCAACCATTAAGAGCCGTCCTCCACCGCGCAGACGCTTCAGGAAGAATCGCCAAATGGGCGATCGAGCTCACGGAGTTCGACATCAATTACCGGCCCAGGCCATCGATCAAGGCTCAGATACTGGCGGACTTCGTGCTGGAATGCACCGCACCAGTTGAAGCCGAGCTTGAATCAAGCGAGACTATCATCAGCGGAGACCAGGCCCCAACGAAGCCGAGCTGTGGCGGTCGAGCTTCCCTGAAGAAAGGGCCGACCTTCCTTGAAGGCGCCTGGGTTCTGCACATGTGGATGGCTCATCCAACTCTAGCGGGGCCGGCGCAGGGCTGGTCCTGGTTAGCCCCGAGGGGATCGTCACCGAGTACGCATTGCGCTTCGAGTTTCCCACAACCAACAATGGGGCCGAGTATGAAGCGCTGATAGCCGGGCTGCAGATAGCCAGGGAATTGAAGGTGGGTCGGCTTCAAGTCTATAGCGATTCCCAGTTGGTGGTCGGTCAGGTCGGCGGCAGCTACGAGGCGCGGGAGGAAAGCATGGTGATGTACCTCGGGAAGGTGAAGAACTTAATACCAGCCTTCGACAGCTTTCGACATTCGGCACATCCCAAGGACCGGGAATACAAGGGCCGACCTCCTCTCCAAGTTGGCCACTTCTGCCCCGGCCGAACTACCAAAAGAGGTGTTTCTGGAAACTCTGAAGTGCCCGACCACCGAAGAAATCCAGGCCGTCCTGCAGGACGGACTTCGAGCCCAGCTGGATTGATCCGCATTAATCGCCTACCTCGAAGAAGGGGTTCTCCCCCACGATCCGGAGAGAAGCTCGGAAGCTCAGGAGTCAAGCCTCCCGCTACGTCTTGTACGAGGGCAAGTTATATAAAAGGTCGTACTCCCTCCCGTTGCTGAGGTGTCCTCCGACCCTTCTAGAGGCCTGACATCGCGCTATGAAATGTCCACGAGAAAACTCTGCGGAAGTCACGCGGGAGCCAGAGATCCCTATCGCAAAGACTACTTCGGCAAGGGTACTACTGGCCGACCCTACTTCCACGATTCCATGGAATACGTGAAGAAATGTGACCGCTGCCAGAAGAAACGCCAGCGTGCAAAGGCAGCCGGCATCCGAACTCACTCCGCTCAGCTGCACCCTGGCCCTTCGCGCAGTGGGGGATGGACATACCTCGGCCCCTTCCCAACAGCGTCCGGACAACGGAAGTTTCCTCCTGGTCGCGATCGACTACTTTCACCAAGTGGGTCGAAGTCGAACCACTAGCGAAGATTACCGAGGTCCAAGGTGCAGGACTTCGTCTGAAAGTCAATCGTCTGCCGGTTCGGTCTGCTTCCGAACTCTCATAATAGATAATGGGCGACAGTTCGCTGGGATGCCCGGTTTGCACTGAGTTCTGCGAAGGACTAAACATCTTCCACCACTTCACATCGGTGGCTCACTCACAGGCCAATGGGGAAGCTGAGGTGACCAATCGGATCCCTATTGCAAGGCATCAAGACGAGACTCGACAGAGGCACGAAGGGGCCTGGGTGGACGAACTCTATCCACGTCTTCTAGGCATACCGAACTACTCAAAGGCTATCGACTAAAAAAATATCATTCTCCTTAGCTTTTGGAATGGAGACAGTCATCCCAATCGAGCTTAAACTTCCATCAGCACGAATCGTGGCCTTCAATGAGCAGCATAACTCGCAGGATCTCCCAAGTTCGAATGGTAGCCTACAGACGAAGGGTGGCCCAATATTATAACTCTAGAGTTAGAGGTAAAATATTCAGAGTAGGGGACTTAGTACTTTAGTGAGCTGCTATCTCTTAGCCTCAAAGTCAGAAAAAGCTTGCCCCAAATTGAGAAGGATCCTACGAGGTCACGAAAGTCGTCCGACCCGGAATGTACTACTTAAAGGAGCTCGGGGGGGGCAGACCTACCTCGATCATGAAATTCAAAAAATCTATGAATGTATTATAGATAATTTGATTACAATGAAATCTTCTTACTCCAACATCCTAATCTTTGTTGTGTATCGATGATAAAGAAGGACTACCCCACGAACTTAATTTCATGACAAATATAGTCCGTTAGGAATAGGAGGAGAATCTCATCCTAACGTGAGTAAAGTCGAAGGCCTCATTCATTTTAGATGAGATGAGGGAAGAGGTCCTGACAACGATCCTAATGTGCCCCTATAATCCGTTAGGAACAGGAGGAGAATCTCGTCCTAACGTGAGCAAAGTCGAAGGCTTCATTCATTTTAGATGAGATGAGAGGAGAGGCCCTGACAATGGCCCTAATGTGTCCCTACAGCCCGTTAGAAATAAGAGAAGAACCTCATCTTAACATGAGCAAAATCGAAGATCTCATTCATTTTAGACGAGATGAGGGGAGAGACCCTGACAACAACCCTTATGTACCCCTACAGCCCATTAGAAACAGGAGGAGAACCTTGTCCTAACATGAGCAAAGTCGAAGGCCTCGTTCATTTTAGATGAGGTAAGAGGAGAGATCCCAACAAGATTTTTTTCAACTTCAACAAGAGATAAGATCTTCTTCAACCTCGACTGGAGATAAGATCTCTTCCGAGCTTCAACTTCAGTGGGTGCAGAGTCTGAAAAAGAACTTCGATAGTCGTCTTTTCTGTACTCCCTTCCTTTGAATTTTGAACTCGAGAGTGGAGGAACTATTGTTAGAAATAAATTTTACTCCTGCCAAAGTCCAGTCTGATGCTTAGCCTAATGCAACTGGTAATCATGGAAGAGCTTCGATCGAAAATTCTTCCTCCAGTGGTCGAACCCCAGTCGAACTCCTTCGGTAGTCGAACTCCTTCTGCAGTCGAACTCCCCTAGTGGATGAACCCCAGCCAAACTCCTTTTGAACTCTTCTTCAGTCGGATTCCTCTAGGAGTCGAACTTCTTCCGAACCTCTCCTTCAGTCAGATTCTTACAAGAGCCAAACTCCTTCCAGACTTCTCCTTCAATCGGATTTTACAGGAGCCAAACTCCTTCTAAACTTCTCCTTCAGTCAGATTCCTCTAGGAGCCGAACTTCTTTTGAATTTCTTCTTCAGTCGGATTCTTACAAGAGCCGAACTCCTTCCAGACTTCTTCTTCAGTCAAATTTCTATAGGAGTCGAACTTCTTCCATACTTCTCATTCAGTCGAATTTTTTTAGGAGCCAAACTTCTTTCGGACCTCTTCTTCAGTCAAATTTCTTAAGGAGCTGAACTTCTTTCAGACTTTTTCTTCAGTCAGAATCTTACAGAAGTCGAACTCCTTTCAAACTTCTCCTTCAGTCAGATTTCTACAGAAGCCAAACTCCTTCTGAACTTCTCCTTCAGTCAGATTCCTCTAAGAGCCAAACTCTTTTCGAACTTTTCTTTAGTCGAATTTCTTCATTAGTCAGACTCCTTCTGGACTTCTCCATCAGTCAAACTTCATCTAGATTCCTCCAGTAGATTACTTTCAGATTTCAAGTTGTATTCCTCTCGGATGATCCCCTCTAGTCGTATTTTCTTTAGGAGTCCAAACTCATCTAGAATTGAAATATGTCAAAGCTCTTCACCAACCAATACATGCTTCCTCCGAATGGTTATGACTATCATTTATCAATCTGCTATAGGCGATCCCACTACCGAACAGTTACGACTATCATTTATCAGTCTGCTATAGGCGATCCCACTATCGAACGGTTATGACTGCCATTATCAGTCTATTATGAGTGACACCTCTCTCCATAATAAATTTCATGTGGCTCCGAGTGGTCCATGATCGAACGGTTATGATTGTCACTATCAATCTGCTCCAGACTCCATCTATAAAAGGGACCCTCTAGATATATTTTCTTTAAGCTCTCTTCTTCTTTTCAAAATTGCTGAATTCTTGCCTGAGCACTTCATTTCTATTGGCCAGAAGAGCTAACTTGATCATTGGAGGGTTCTACCGGAACCACCATTATCAACTCCGGATGGAACTTTATTTTGTAGGTCATTGGCGGTGACCTCCTCTTTTCCAACTCTAGCTCGATCCGACGTCAACTAGATTCTGCACCAATAAGATATTTTCTTTAAAATTGGTCTGATTAGAGCACGGTTTAAGATGTAACTTGTTATGTTAATTACTTCCATCCAAAAGTATCTTGGAAGGTTGCTTTCACATAGTATAGTATGGGCCATTTCTTATAGAGTTCTATTTTTTTTTCTACTATCACTACTATAAAAAAAGGCTACGGCAGCGATTCGTAACCGCTGTCGTAGCCCAAAAAACCACTGCCATAAGTTATGATAGCGGTTCTTTAATCGCTGCTACTGCAGCCATTGCCGTAGCTTTATGACAGCGGTTGTTTGAACCATTATCATAGATAGCCTATTGCAGTAGTTTATAAATCGCTATAATATATCGACCTATAGTAGTAGTTATGTAACCACTGCCATAGGTTATCTATGGCAGTGGTTACATAACCGCTGCCATAGGTAATCTATGGCAGCAGTTTCTTAACCGCTGTCATAGGTCTAATGCAGCAGTTGGCACCATTTGCACCACGGACCTATAGCAGCGGTTGGCACGAATATAATAGTGGTTATAAAATCACTACCGTAGATCTTAAATAATTAAAAAAATTAAATTTTTTTTATATATTTTACTTGATAAATATAGATATATAATACAAGAAAATATAATAAACATAAAAATTATTTTGAAATGCTAAAATTTTATTATCAAATAAAATTTATTATAATATTTTTTAAAAAAATAAAATACATCAAAAGTTTTCTAAATCTACATCATTGTCGTTGTCACCGAAAGCCAAAGCCAGAGCCAGAGTAGGAGTCGGAGCAGAAGCTGGAGCTGGAATACGGGCCAATATATCTTCGAAGCCCGTGACTCCAAAATGCATGCTGAGGTAGATGGAGTATACTTCGACTACTCCTCGAATGCTGAACTGTGCATAACCCACCGAGGGATAGGGGTGAAAGCTAGATGGCGTTTCGATGCCATCGTGACCTACAACATTAATGAACATTAATCAATATAACATGTTGAATAATAATATTAGTATAGCATCAATAAATAGTCTCTAATATTTATACCAGATGGGGGTCTCTTAGTGGCCAGTACGGCATGGCATGGTACTGCCTACCGGCACGGCACACATTTTTCTTAAGCTTCCAAAGATCAGAAGAAAGAGAGCTCTTTGACCAAAATAAGAAAGATATAAAGAAAAATTTAAATAAAAATCAATAATTAGACTCTAAAAATTTATACTAGAATGTTGAAGTCATCGTCTAGTGACATCTATAATATGGACATCACCATCGCTCCTGACAAATGTGTCTGGGACCTCGACAGTACCAAGTAAGTTTTGTCCTAAGGAGCGCTTTGCATGCATGGTCCAACATCGTCATCAACTTCGGTATCATCAAAAATATGCCTAGGCACCATCCTCACAACAACATCCCATTGAGGCTCCAAGGAATCACTAACGTAGAAGACTTGACTAGGTTGGGAGGCTAGTATATACGGTTCTTCAGTACGGAGATGGCATTACATGTTAACAAAAGTAAAACCACACTCATCAGTCTTCATCCCAGACTGTGATAAGGTGTCAAACTAATCATACTTCATCAATACGATCCTCCCTTTAGAATAATAGTCCAAGATGACTATCTTCTCCACTATGCCATAATAGTTCAAATCCTCCATATGAGGCTGTGAATCCCTCGAGCTAGTATAACACTCAATGGTGGCGCTTAACATGATGCCACTATTTTGTGTATTTATGGATCTACTATGAATATTAAATCGATAGTCGTTAATGATGAGCTGTTTATACTCATGCACGATACGATTATGGCCTATTAAAAGAGCATGCACTTCAAGGCTCACATTGCTGAGCAGCAATCTCCACACCTAATTAAGTAGATGATACCTAATTAGTAAACATGTTCCAATAAATTATACCAGGCAATAATATATAATCGCTTACATGATCTTTAAATCATTTAAAAAATTCGTTGTTATGCATTTTTTCTTTCTTCCGCATACTTAGAGCGTCATATTTTACTCTTATGATCTTCTTGTGTTTGCTGCATGCACAAAAAATAAATTTAGATATAATTAAGTATTTTTTTAATTATTATAAAATAAATAATGCTGAGTGACTCATCTTATGTACGGCTTAATGACATCACAGTTGAAGAGTATATAGTGGTGTACCTTATCCCTTTCCTCAATGCTCAAATCAGTGAGGCGGTATGAAGTGGAAAGTCCACCTGACTATCACATCTAGGATATAACAGAACATTAGCATCCTCAAGCTTCGCCATCTTTTCACATCTGGGATACAACGAAACATTAGCATTCGGGATCAATTTGCAAACCTTCTCTACATCCTCATTGTTTGTCATTCGACCAATCATAGGATCAGATATGGACGTAGATGCACCGTCATTATGGCCAACAAATAAAAAAAATATCATGAACCATTTGTTCCACTCCTTCTTCAGGTTGATCACCTCCTTACGGTCTGTCTTCATCATGTTGGTCCCAACAAATTTCATAATCGACTTTAAAGCCATAAATAGTGAGGTGATCATTGATATCTTGACGAGGTAGCTACGGCCCATCCATACACTTTTTATAAGGATATTGGATCAGTCCATGGTCCTCAAATTTTTCTATAGCATAATCAAAAAATTTTTGAAGTCCAGCCTCATATTCTGACGAAAGCCTACTAAACTTTATCCATCCCTTATCCATTTTAAAAATGATGATACTGTAAGTAAATTATGTGTGAAACTCAGATTAAATATTATTTTTAGATATGCAATAAATGCATCCTATCATCAACTAATAGGTAAAGATAGATCCTATCCCATTCAAAAATTATATTAATTCTATAGATTCATTATAGTAATCAAATGATATGCAATAGAGATCGAATGAAATTTTGGCAGCATTTTTTCTTAGTTCACCCATGTAGGAAGAATAAAAGAAAAATACTATCCAAAATTTCATTCGAAATCCTTAGCATACCATTTGATTACTGTAATTACCTATAGAATTATCTGTAATTTTCAAACTATCCATATTGGACAATCAATTGATCATTATACATAATTCTCTAATCCATATAATTATATATAATTATACAGATGTCGGAGATTATATACACTAATCAATTGATGGGTCTATCGTTATGCAATGCAATAAACAAAAGCAACAAGATATAAACATTCAAAAAATATTATGTAATAAATTCTACAACATGAATTACATTCATAAATAATTAAGGATGAGCAACAGTCATAGATCCGATCTCTTGTCTGAACCTTAGTGTTAATCCAAAAATCTGAAAGAAGAACAAAGTAGATGATGGTGGCACCTTAGGGCTTAAAGTTGGAACCTTAGAGAAACATATCAAATTCTATTCACTTAGAAGTTGAGCTAGCTACGTGTCTAAGATAGCTGGCTCCATGCCTGAGATATCCGACTTAGGTCCTCTCCTAGTCGGCTCGATCACGGCCCGAGCTGGCTCAACGGTGTGCCATCCCCTCGATCACTCCCTCTCTCCCTCTCTTGATCTATCTCACCGACGACAGCGGTGAGGCCAAACCCCTCCCTCCCAGCTTTTTCATCTCTCGATCTTCCTCTCTTCCTCTCTCGATCTCCCTCATCGACGAGGCCGAACCCCATCCCTTCCTCTCTCACTCTCTCAATCTCTCTCATCGGCAAGGCCGGACCCCATCCCTCCTAATGATGTCGGCAAGGTCGAACCCCCTCCCTCCCTCTCTTGCTCTCTCGATATCCCACTCTCCCTCTCTTATCTCCCTCGCCGATGAGGTCGGACCCCCTCCCTCCCAATGAAGCAGCGAGGTCAGACCCCCTCCCTCCCAATGATGGCGGCGAGGCTGGATCCTTCCCTTCCTCTCTTCCTCTCTCGATCTCTCTTGCCGACGATGGTGGCGATGCTGAACCCCTCCCTCCCTCCACTCTCGATCTCCCTTGTCGGTGGCTGGCGAGCGATCGGCCCTCCCTTTCTCAATCTGTCGGTCTCCCTCTCAGTCTTTCCATTTCTTAATTTCGGATCCGACCTTTCGGGATCCATTAGGGTTCGGATCTAGTACTTCAAGTACAGACCCATCGAATATTCAGATTTGGATTCGATATCAGTAATTAAAATTGGGTCTGAATTTGAATATTCAAGTTCTGATTCGAACCCAACCCATTGATACATCTAGTCCACAGCTGTCGACATGGCACAGCCTAAGGCTACCACTATGGCACGACCCAAAAACTATAGCATGCAGATAATTATAATATTTATAATAAATATTTATGATATTTATTATAAATATTTTATAAATTATTATAAATATACATGATTAATAAATAATACTATAAAATTAAAAAAAAATTATAAAATACTATGGCTATAGAGAGCGAGTCGTACCGAAAGCTCCCGAAGGGTCGTCGGTGAGGTCGTGCTATAAGGTGATCATGCTAGAGGAAAACGATGGCACTAAAGGTAATAGCCTGAGAAACAAAAGTAAGATAGTGAGATAGAGAAGAGAGAGAGAAAGAGAGAAAGAGAGAGAGTAGGGATGGTCGGGGATGGGGGGTCAGGGGGAGAGGGGGCACAGTGATGAGGAGGTTCGGAAGGCACAGTGATGGGAGGGTCGGTGATCAGGAGGAAGAGTTTGGGAGGCTGGGTGGGGGTGGCATGGAGGAACGGTCGGGGATGGGGGAGCTGGGGGATGGGGGGGGGTGGTAGGGTGGTGGAAAGGGGGGGTCGGGATGGGGGGAAGGAGGGCAGCCGGGAAGAGGGTGGGGGTGTGGGGTCGGATGGGGGCGGGGAGAGGAGGGGCCAAGATGGGGGAAGGAGGGGCGGCCGGGGGGGGGGGTGGGGGGTGGGCGGTGCAAGGGGGGCCTGAGGGGAGGGGCAGGCAGGTCAGGATCGGGGGTGGCGGGAGGGGGAAGGGGGGAGGGGCGGTCGAGGGAGGGTGGCGAGTGGCGGGTGGAGGGAGGCGGCCGGGGATGGGGGAAGGAGGGGCGGTCAAGGGAGGGTGGCGAGTGGCGGATGGCAGGGGGGGCCCGTGGATGGGGGTCGGGGAGGGGGAAGGAGGGGCGGTGCCGGTCGAGGGAGAAGAAGGGGTGGCACCGGCCGGGGGGAAGAAGCCTCACCGATGATGGAGAGGAGGGAGAGAGACAGAGAGAGATCGAGCACGCACGGAAGGAAAGCAGAAAAAATTTGAGAATTTTTAATCCAACCTATGGCAGCAGTTATCGAACCGCAGTCATAAATCTACGATAGTGGTTATCCAAAATCACTATCATAGATTTATGATAATAGTTCTATGACCACTGTCGTAAATCTATAGCAGCGATTTTTGATAACCGCTGTCATAGGTTGAAAATAATTTTTTTTATTTTTTTCTAAATATTATATAATTTTAAAATTTAATACCCATCTTCATTGTTCATTATCTAAATAATTATCATTAGAGTGTTATCGCAAAAGGTCACCTCGATCCAATAGCCCTAGCTTCATCGATCAGAAAAATTCGATTTCGACGATCATGAATGATGATGTGATGATCTGATAGATGGAGACTTTCGATGGATTCAAAAATCTGCAATGATAATTTTGATGATGTTTGTAGCATACTATCAAAGTTTTACTTCAATCGAATATCATTATCATGGTTAATTTAGTACGGAATAATTTCGATCATTAAATTAGAAACAAGCGATCAAAGGGTTAAACGACGTCCGATTATGAGATAAATTTTTAGTTAAATAATTTTTATTATAATTTTAAATATTTTATATAATGATGATAGTAAAATTTAAATTATTTTTGTATAAACTATTCATGTTAAGCAGATATTGCAAAAATACGAGTATAATAACCAGAGAAATTTTAGAATGGTTATCAGGAGGTGCATAGTTTTAGATTGTTCTTCATCTTATGAGTTAAATTTTATAATCACCACCATAAAAAATGATAAAAATAGTAGCCAAGATTATTTATAAAAAAAATTATCTTATAATCGGATACTATTTGGTCCTTTGATCACTCGTTTATCATTTAACGGTCGAAACTAACCTATACTAAATTGATCAAGACAACGATATTCGATTGAAATGAAACTTTGATAGTATGCTATAAACATCATCGAAATCATTGTTGTAGATTTTTGGATCCATCGGAGATCTCTATCTATCAAATTATCGCATCATCATTCGTGGTCATCGAAATTAAATTTTTCTGATCGACGAAGCTAGGGCCATCAGATTGAGACGATATTTTGCGATGACACTCTAATGATAATTATTTAGATAATGAATGATGAAGATGGATATTAAATTTTAAAATTATATAATATTTTAAAAAAAATATGGCAGTGGTTATAATTAACCGCTATCATAAATAAGCTTATAGCAGCGGTTCCTACTAATCACTGTTATAGATCCGACTTATGATAGCGATTTTACTAACCACTGTTATAGATTTGATCTATAGCAGAGGTTACAATGAACCGCTGCTATAGGTTGACTTATAGTAGCAGATTTTTGTAATCACTGCTATAGGTTCGATCTATGGCAACGATTTTCATTAACCGCTACCGTAGGACTTATGGCAGTGATTTCGAAAACCACTGCCATAGTATGCGCTACCATAGACCATTTTTATAGTAGTGTACTCCATTTTGTTGGGATGTCCTAGGTGTTGAAAAATTATGACTAATTTTTTTTTCATCACAAAATTTTCCAAAGTCTTGATTTTCAAATTCGATTCTATGATCACTTTGAATGCTTTGAATTAAAAAATCTTTTTCATTTATAACTTTTCGATAAAACTTTGTGAAAACATGAAAAATTTCATCTTTGTGTGCCAAAAAAAAAAATCTATGTAAAACGTGAGTAGTCATCGATAATTATAAAATTATAACATTTTCTACCTAAGCTTGCTATTTTTATAGGATCAAATAAATCCATGTGTAAAAGTTCTAATGGCCTAAAAGTTGAAACAATATTCTTATATTTGAATGAAACTCTTGTTTGTTTACCTAGTTGGCACGCATCACAAATTTTATCTTTTCAAAGTTCAATTTTGATAAACCGATAATTAATTCCTTTTTGATAAGCCTTGAAAGTGAATGCATACTAATGTGTATAAGCCTACGATGCCATACTAATGTGCCATAAGCCTACGATGCCAAAGCCAACTAGTATCATTAATTTTGGCATTTATAGCTACTAAATATTGCATGTTTATCATAGAAAGATCATTTAAATCTACCATATAAATATTATCATGCCTATGACCAACAAACTTAATGCCATCATCATTGGAACTAGTTACAATGCACAATGAAGATTCAAAAATAACTTTATAACCCTTATCACAAAGTTGACTAATACTTAAGAGATTGTATTTTAAACCATCTACTAATAAAATATTTTTAATATACTTGGAGGGAGTGATACCGACATAACCTATACCAATGATTTTTTCTTTGCCATTGTCTCTAAATATGATCATCCCTCCATTTTTAGCATCAAGCATGATGAATTGGGACTCATCACCGATCATATATCTTAAGTATCTGCTGTTAAGATACCATCTTTGATTTTTTCTTTGGATGCAAGACACACCTATATGCAAAATCAAGTCCTTACTCTATGTACCCAAGTTTTCTTAGATCCTTTAAAGTTAGTCACAATAGTTTTTTTTGGAACCCATATTTTTTTTATATTTGAATTGTTAGAGAAGCATGTATAAGATTTGTGTCCTAGTTTACCACATTTAAAGCAAGTAACATTTAAAAATTTGTTGCTTTGTGAATTTACAAAAATATTTTTCAAAAATTTTTGTTTTCTTAGGAGGTTATAGTCTAGACTAGCCTTATCATAATGACCTTTTGATTTTCAAAAATCATATGAAGTTTATTTGAACTCAAAATAAAATTTTCAACTATCGATTTTAAATTACCAATTTTATTTTTTAAATTTAAATTTTCTTGAGTTAAGACTAATTTTTCACTTATGATAGTTTCATTTTCTTTTAGCAAGACTTAATTTTTTAATTTTAGTTCTTTGTTTTTAGTTTCTAACTTCTTTAAATCATCTACTAAATCATAGAAGGCTTTTTGAAGTTCTTTGAATGTAAATTTATTTGAGATTTCAGTACTTACCTCATTCTCATGTGCCATAAGGCATAGGTTGGCTTGTTCATGAGCTTCTTCCTCTTCGGAGCTTGAGTCATCACTATCACTTCATGTTGCCACCATAATATTTTTCTTATATTTTTTGAAAATCTTTTTAAGTTAAGGATATTCAGACCTAAAGTATCCCGATTTCTTACATTCATAGCAAATAAGAGGATGCTCCCTATCCTTTTCTTTGCTATGCTCCCCTTTGGTAGGTAGCCTCTTTCTCATCTCTTATTTTCTCTTCAAAAATCTCTTGAACTTTCTTGTGATGAGGGCTATTTCTTCATCTTGTTCTTTATCTTTTATTTTGTCGGATTTCTCATCTTGTTGAGTGGTGGATTTAAGGGCTATTGTCTTTTTTTTTTTGACATCTTCTTCTTGATGTTGTTTCATACTTAGCTCGTGCGTCATTAGTGATCCTACAAGCTCCTCCATGGGTAAAACATTCAGATCTTTGGCTTCTTGGATTGCAGTCACTTTAGCCTCCCATGTCCTTGGCAAAATTTAAGAATCTTCCTCATAAGATCACTATTAGAATAAGACTTGCCAAGATTTTTAAGACCATTTATAATATCTATAAATCTAGTAAATATTATAGTTATTGACTCATCATGCTCCATTTTGAAAAGTTCATATTTATGCACAAGCATGTTAACTTTTGACTCCTTAACTTGATTACTGCTTTCATGAGTTACTTCTAACCTATCCCATATTTTGTTAGCCGATTTGCATGTTGAAATACGATTAAATTCATTAGCATCTAGAGCATAATATAAAATATTCATGGCTCTTGCATTGAGTTGAACCATTTTCTTATCAATCTCATCCTATTCCTTTTCGAATTTGATTGATTTCTCATCAATTATCTTAGTAGGTGTGTGTGGTCTATTAACTATGATACTCCATATATCATAGTCAAGTGCTTGTATGAAAATTCTCATTCGAGCTTTTTAATAGGTATAGTTTGTCCCATTGAAAAGTGGAGATCGGTTTGTAGATTGCCCCTCGGCTAGAGAAATACTAACTTGGATTGCCATAAATCTTTATCTCTTTGATGGTTAAATCAAAGTAGGGCTAGAGCACCAAGCTCTGATACTACTTGTTGCCCAGCTATGCAATCCAAGAGGGAGATGAATTAAATTTTTAAAATTTTAAAGCTAATTTAAAAATATCAAGATTGAATGATGATATGCAAGACATGTGTGTGAAGCGATTTAGGTTAGAAAAAAAATATAAAAGATTAGAGAGCAAGAATTTAATAAATTAAGGAAAGAAAGATAGTAAGCACATCACAAACAAGTAAGATTTATAGTGGTTCGATGCTTTTCTTGCACCTACATCCACTCCCCAAGCTCCTACTTGAAAATTAAAAATCACTAACCGTATTCAAACTGAATACACCATTGAAAACCTCCAACCCTAGCTATTTTAAGCCAGAATACTTATTTTTTAGGTACAAGATAATTCAATACAATCCTATTCAAGGATAGGATCAACCTTCCTAAGTTTTGGAACCTCCCCCAAAACTTGAATCAAAATAGTAAAGCAGAGTAAATAATTTAATGACAATCAAATACAAGTTTAGCTCCCTTTGTGAGCAAATAAAATCTTAAGAACGCTTTTCATAATAATGGAGGAAACTTCTCTGATTTTTTTTAAGATTATTGGAGATTTGAAAGAGCTCTTGAGAGATAGATAAACTTAGAACGAATGCTTCTTTACTTGAAGATGACTTTTGCTTAGGATTGAAATTAAATCACGCCAATCTCTTATGTTTTTCCCTATTTAAAGCCTTTTAAATAGGCTTGTGCTCGTGTTCGTGGCTGGCTTTATCTCCTTCTTCTTATAGTCGAAGAGGTCCAGGGGAGCAATCGATATTTTCATACCTCCAACTCGTGATTGCAAGTTGGGAGCCATGGCAACCACCACATATTCATTAAGAACTTTTCCATAAACATACAAGATATCTCATCACGATATTATAAAATAACAGCAAAATAAATAATCAATAAATTAATATTAAAATTTAATTTAAATAACTATATCAAATGTCTTACATGATTATATTCCAAAATCTTACGTCAAATTTTAATAAATTTTAATCTAAAATAAAGATTTCAAATTCTATTTTTACTTGCTTTCTTATAATGGATCCAAGAGCAAAAATAGTTCTATGAATCTATAAAAAATAGTAAAATATAAAATAATGACCTAGACAACCAAATAAGCAATGAAAATTTTAGCTAAATAAATCAAGCATTAATAATATATCTAAAATAAGCATACATTAGTTCAAAATCTAATTCAAAATATAAAACACTAATCAAAATAAGATCCATACGAATTCAGTCTTCTCAAAATTCAAATTTTATTCATAAATTATTTTTTTTTCAAAGCATCCAGTTTATCTCAATAGCCATGAACTATGATCATATTTATATCCTCTGACTGGGCTAAATAATAAGCTCATAATAGTCAAAATGCCAACATGTACCTCCATTGACCGGATATAAATATATTAACATATTATAACCCCTATCACGTGGGTGTCAATATACTATTGCATAATCCTTATTAGCATGATATCGATACACCAGCGTATAACCTCCACTAACAGATATCAATGTACCTATGTACGAATATGAATGTATCAATACATAACCACCACTGGTACGGTATCAATGTATCAATGCATAATTTTTATTGGCAGAATATCAATATACCAGTGTGTAACCTCCACTGGCAGAGCATCGATATATCAAAGCATGACCTTACTAGCAAGATTTCGATATATTGTCAAACCGAGAGTCAAAATCTATCTTGATATAAATCTCTTTCTCTATAAAATCAGTTTCATATTTCAAATTGAATAATATGCAAACATCCAAAATCAAAATCAATCGATCATAATCCATAATATCTTTGATAATGCATCAAATAATTATATAATAAGATAAATATTGCCCAGCTATGCAACCCAAGAGGGAGGGTGAATTAGATTTTTAAAATTTTAAAACTAATTTAAATATATCAAGATTGAATGATGATATGCAAGACGTGTGTGTGAAGCAAATTAGGTCAGAAAAAAATATAAAAGATTAGAGAGCAAGAATTTAATAAACTAAAAAAAAAAAGATAGCAAGCACACCACAAACAAGCAAGATTTATAGTGGTTCGGTGCTTCTGTTGTACCTACACTCACTTTCCAAGCTCCTATTTGGAAATTAAAAATCACTAACTATATTCAAACAAATATACCATTGGAAACCTCCAACCCTAGCTATCTCAAGCTAGAACACTTATTTTTCGGGTACAAGCCAACTCAATATAATCCTATTCAAGGTTAGGATCAATCTTTCTAAGTTTTGGAATCTTTCCCAAAACTTGAATCAAAATAGTAAAGCAGAGTAAAAGATTTAATGACAATCAAATATAAGTTTAGCTCCTTTATGAGCAAATAAAATCTTAAAAATACTTTTCACAATAATGAAGGAAGCTTCTCTGATTTTTCTCAAGATTGTTGGAGATTTGAAAGAGCTCTTGAGAGGTAGATGAACTTGAAATAAAGGCTTCTTTGCTTGAAGATGATTTTTGCTTAGGGCTGAAATTGAATCATGCTAATCTCGTGTTTTTTCCTATTTAAAGTCTTTTAAATCTTCAATAGGTGGATGAGAGAATCTTGGACAAGATTTATAGTCATTGAAGATATTAAAAAAACCATTAAAATCTATCAAAATAAGAAAAAAATAGTCATTATAGAAAATTTTCGTTGCAAGGGTCGACTCATGGCACAGGGATCGACCTCGAGGTCGAACTCTAAGACAAAATCTAAAAAAATAGTCATTCTATATTTTTAGCCTTCGGAACAGCAGAGATCGATCCTAGGATTGACCCTTGGCATAGAGACAGCATGCCAAACAGCCTTTTTAAACAGGGAACGACCTAGGGATCGACCATTTCGCTTCAAACTTGAGTTTCTCCCAAAATAAGCATCCAAAAATCATGGAACTACCTCCAAAGGATTAAAAATCTTTCAGACTTGCACTTGAGGCTCTCATATCAAAACTTGATAAAATTATGATTTTGCTTTTGAAATATAAAAAGTCTTTTTCCAAGCTAAATTCATTAATAATTTTTTCAAATACTTTGTAATCATCAAAATCAATTCTTGGAGCAACAATAAATTCAACAAATAAATATCATGCTTCATATTTATAAAGCACAAATAATATGACTCAAGTTTCAATGATATAAATATTATAAAATTTATTAATAAATCTAGGAAAAGTAAAGAGTTACTTCCTTGCCAGTGAAACTAATTGATAAATCCAATTAATTTCAAAAATCTCTCTCAGGGCCTAATATCCAAAAATTATATTTTTATCAAATTTTGTTATGATTATTTTAAGAATAAAAATACTACATTCTGACAGTCTCATAGGATCAATTAAGTGGTAATGTCCAATATTTTGATCAATTCGATCAACATGATTTAATCTGATCATGGTTAAGCTAGGGTATAGACGGTCCAATAGGAATCAGGGGTTATCAAATATAATAATGTCCAGTAAGGATTAAGATGGAGACCATCACGCTACTTGGTGGCATGAATCAAAATCCTTTCACCAGGGTTCATCAAGGTCATTGAAGAAAAATCTTTATTGGATTAAACAATCCTGGAGAGATAGTGGAAAACGAAACAATCTAGAAAAAGAAATATAAGAAAGAGAGAAAATCGTGAGAGAAAGTGGAGAAGAGAGAGAAACTCTCTTTCTTTTTTTATTTTTTTCCTTTCTTTTCTTCTTTTTTTCCCTTTTCTTTCCTTGGGCTTTGGTGAAATAGGAGACTCTTGTTCCTCCTTTTCTTGGAATGGGGGTTCTCGGCTAGCATAGCTATGGCCGGTGGTGGTTGGAGCTACGATGATGTAGCTGAAGGTACTCTAATTATTGATCGGTAGTGACAAATGATGCCAAAAATGAGAGAGAAAGATTGAAAAATCAAAGAAAAATAGGGTTCCTTGTTTCTATCCAAAAATCTGGCCATGGCTAATCGAAAACCATGATCGAATAGCTAAGAAAGAGAGAGACAAGGGTTAATCAAAGGTTGCTAGCCTCTTACCTGGCTTGCTGGTGATACTCGGGCCATGGTGGTAGCAGAGATCGTCAATGAAGCTTGGTAAAATCCGGTGAAAATCCTTCAAACTCTTATATGGAATTCGAAGAGAGAGTTTGGGGGTCCTTAAATAAAAGGGAGGTAGTATCGAAATCCCTCTTAGCATCGATCTCCTCCAATAAAATCAAGAGGATGGGAGTCTTTCTCATCTTTTTTTGGATTAAATTTCATGCATTTTTTTTTTGGGTTGTTTTTTGATGGCTGGGTCAATCAAGTGGACCAGGCCCAATTCGATCTCGAGCCTATTTGGGCTAGGGTATTATAGATGTCCTCAATAATGATGATGGACCTAAGGTTAAAAGAGGCGAGGAGATGGCAAATATAAGAGTTAGAGAGCTCGAGGAGGTTGGCAATGGCGGCTATCAATCTTGTCGATGCTTGGAGATCCATGGAGGAGATAGGTGCACTTCCAAGTGGTTGACATAGGTGTAGTGGTTGTGGTGGGTAGCTAAGCAGAGGAGGTAGATACTACTACAGAATCGAACTATGATAGTGGTTTGTAACTGCTGTCGTAGTCTAAAAAATCGCTGATATAGATTATGACAGTGGTTAGCTAACCGCTGTCTCTGCAGCCATCGTCGTAGGTCTATGGCAGTGGTTGTTATAGCGGTTATTGAAACCGCGGCTATATAGATCCTATTGCAGTAGTTTTTAAACCACTGCCATAGGCTTGTCTATGATAGTGGTTATAAAATCGCTATTATAGATAGTCTATGGCAGCGATTATGGAACCACTGCCAAAGATCTAATGCAGTAGTTGACATATTGCCTACGACAGCGGTTGGCACGTCTACGGTAGCGATTGTAAAATCACTGCCGTAGCTTTTGAATAATTAAAAAAATATAAAATTTTTAATTTTTTTTATATATTTTATCTAATAAATATGGAAATATATAATATAAAAAATACTATAAACATAAAAATATTTTTAAAATGCTAAAATTTTATTATCGAATAAAATTTATTATAATATTTAAAAAAAAGATATTAAAAGTCTCCTAAATCTACATCGTCATCGTCCCTGAGAGATGGAGCTGGAGTCGGAGGCGAAGCTGGAGTCGGAGTCGGAGCTGAAATGCATGCTAATATATCCTCAAAGTCCATGAAATCTCCTCTAAACTGTACGCTAAGCGTCAACACCATATCTCTCACGATGCCCTCTAGATGAGATGTGCGCTTCTCAGCCCGATCTGCCCATGTCACAGCATGATTTATCCGTGCCAATGCTGCCTTAAGCTCCTCCTGACTGATGACACCGAAAGTCTGTGAAGAGACGCTCGCCTCAGACCAATAGCTGGTCGACATATGTCCGAGCTTGCATTGGATCCTTTCAGAGTGCTCAAGCCCCAAGACCTGAGATAGATAGTCATGGGGGCCAGAGGTATCCGGGCCCTCGCTTGCAAGCGCATCTAACTGATCCTATAATTGTAAGTGCAAATAAAATTTTATAACAGATGCTATAATACTAATCATATATACTAATATATTTAATACTTACAAAAATCCTTCCGATCGTAGCGTTCATCGGCCTGCCCTTCTTATCCATACGGTTGGATTGAAAGATCTCATTATGGTTGGGCATCACTCCATCTCTCATCAGCTATAATAATGGATCAGATTATCAAAAATATAAAAAAAAATATTAATTTAATTTATTTACTAAGATTTAGAATTTATTATCTCTTTATGCACATGACTAGTTATAGACTCATGGCCGAGAGTGTGCGTATACTCTTGAGCTATCCGATTCTTTCGATTTTGATGGAAGGTAGCCTAACAAGTATTCAAATAAATAATAAATATTTAAATATAACTTTAAGTATATTAAAAAATTTAAAAATTAGTAATTTTATCTCAAACTTTCGGCTCCTCCAATGTGTAACCATCCTCTCTCACTGACTCGAAGGATAGTCTTGTATCCACGGATCAAGCTTCTCTGGAGTATCTCATCGATGCTCGAGCCATCCTCTATGGACCTTGATCTTGTAGCCTCGGTACAACTTTTCGATCTTCTTCAGTCGGACATCTCGAGCCCTTTCGTGATTAGAAAAGTCGTACCTCCTCTGTACAAAGTTATCAAAAGTCAGTTACAAAATTATTCTAATCAAACATAGTGTAAACATGTAAAATGCATAAATAAAATTAAGATGCACTTATCCATATCTCCTCTCATACTCGGTTCCTGACAGTATCATCTATCAATCGTCAGTCTCTGGGCTCTACGAGAATAATGTCTAACCACCTCACAAGCACTCCAAAAAAGAAATGCATCTTCCGCACGATCTCTCCTACTGGCTTCCTCTCTACATCATACTGTACCATCACCTGATGCTGGTGGTTCCATACATGCGCCATACGTGTGGGACCACGAAATATCCTACTGGATGATGCACCTGCAATGAAAATATGTTATATAAATATATAAGTGTATAAATATAATATAAAAAATAAATAAATAATATAATAAAAATGTACACTCAGATGTTGGTGGAGTAGCATGTGTCGGAGATGTGGATGATGGTGGAGACTCAGATGCCGATGGAGTAGATGCCGTCGGTAGAGTAGATGCCGATGGTAGAGGTTCTTGAGCAGTCGATGTAGAGGTGAATGGAGTATGCTCCGACTGCTCCTCAGATGCTGAACTCCGTGTAATCCATCGAGAGAAAGGGATGAAAGCTAGATAGCATTTCAGTGCTATTGACGTAGAAATTGGTCGTCGTCGGAATCCGCTGGAGTGGAGGTCGATGAGGTCGCCGTCGAGAGAGATAGCCAACACTACAACCTTCAGGGTTCCATATGGCTAGCGAGACCAGTAATGGTATGTAGTCAAACTATTAACACCTTAAAGTGAACTGCCGATGAATCTCAGGTCAAAGAACCAGACACACTACTGCAGCATCGAGTCAGTCATTGACGAGAAGGTAGACTCCCTAATGACTACTCGAGTTGGTCACACTCAGTGCCCTCATTCTCTAACGGTATTATACTCTCGCTTCGGGTGTCCCACAACAGTAGACTTAAGATTCATCATCTACTATAACTCTTACTTTTGACTATAACCTTTTGGGAAAAGTTATCCTGATAGTCAATGCCTTCACATTGACTATAACCTTTTGCCACGACAATCTAGCCTTGAATGTCTCCACATTCCCATCTGCACCAATCTTTTCTCTGGAAGATCCATTTTACACCCAATAGTACTATACCTCTGGTGGATCTAACCAAGCCAGACTTGGTTTGAAGTGCATCAAGTCAATTTCTGACTGCATTGCCTCTAGCCATTTCTCGGAAGTCGATATTTGATATCGCCTCATTGTAGGTTTTGGATCAATCTCATGGCACATTACCTACGAGACATTTTCGTACTATGCCTCTGTAAACTACCAAAGTATCTTTCAGGGTGAATGGGAAACTCTTTCCGATCTACGAGGTGAGGGGGTAGTGTTCTGATACTGGCTTAAAACCTGTCTTGGTCCACTTGGTCCTTAGCTCGTTCTGCTTGTGAACTTTTCATCAAGTTATTGATCTGCCTTCCAATGCTTGTATCTATCTTGAAATAAACTATTTTATCAAAAATATGGCATTGTCGACTCAACATCACATTGTGGGTCTTCTGGGAATAGTAGACAATAGGTATCTCTATGACTCTTTAGGATATCCTATGTATCGAGCTCTAAAGAACCCTAAACTCTAAACTTGTCCGCTTGTTGTCTTTTGAATGATGCCAGACAACCCCAAATTCTGAGATGACTCAAGACTTGGTTTCTTTACCGTGCCAATATCTCATACGGTGTGGAGGAACAGTTTTAGAGGGGAAAAAAAAAAACCCTGTTCAGTAGAATAATTGAAGTTAACATGATGGTCCCCAAAGGAAATCAAGGAGGTTGTGAAGCATCATCATGATCGAACATATCTTAATAGAGTCCGATTATTCGCGTTCTGAAATCCCATTGAGTGAGGTATTCTGGTGGAGTCCATTGAAGACTATGCCATTAATCTTTGCAGTAAGTCTAGGAATTCCTGCTAAGGTTATTCACTCCTTCGATCTGATCGAAGAACCTTAATGGATTTTTTCTGGTTTGTTTTTCTACTTCATGTCTGAATTCTTTTGAAACTTTTCCAAAGGCTCAGACTTGTGTCTCATAAGATACACATACCATATACTAGAAATCATCGTGTATAAGGTAATGATGTAGACAAAATTGCCTCTAGCGGTCACATCAAATGGCGCCCACACATCAGATAAGTGTACGTAGGCCAAGGAGCATCTGTGGCCCTCTCCGCCGATGTCCAAGCAAAAGGGAGTTTGGTCATTTTGCCTGAGATAGGATTCAACAAGTTGGATATGACTCGAAGTCAATGGACTCAATAGTCCATTTTTCTCCAATTTTGTTGATCCCTATCTTCTGCTATATGGCCACTAATCTCAGGGTTGCCATAGATAATCTATTCATTTTGGACTATCCCTAGGTCGTTTGGCAAATTCACGTGTTTGGCGACGTAGATAAGGTACTCAAATGTAGCTGAAAACGACCATTAATAAGGAAACCATTGTATTTTATTTCTTTTCATAAAGAATGTTACAATGTCCTTAAAGAAGGCTGGATCAACATAACCTATCTTGTTGCTAAGCAATGAAACAGAAATTCAAATTCTTGCTGGCTAAGGCACAACAGAATAACAGTCTTTGCAAAGCTAAGTCTAAACCAGATGGTATCCGTTAGAGGGATGTTCCCACGACTTACTGCAGCAACCTCTTGTGTCCATTACCAACGCGTAGGATCCATGTCTCCATCCCTCAGCCTCCTGCTATCCTCAAGACCCTGCATAGAAGTGCACAGATGAGCACTAGAATCAGAGTCAAGCACCAAACTGGAATGCAGAAAGAAACCGTAAGTTAGACTTAATAGACGAGCCATACCTCCAGAGTCCTTCCTTCTTGTTCTTCAGGGTGGCTAGGTGAGTAGGGCAGTCCACCCTTCCAATGGCCGTTGCTATTGCAATGGAAACACTTTTCTTTGCCATCGGCCTTTTTTCTTCGATTCCCTGCCTTCTTGCTTTGTTTGATCCTTCCAATCTTTTGCTTTTTCAGCAGACTTCTTTTTTCTTCCATAAGACTTTCTTTTTGGAAGAAGTCCATTCCATAAGCAAAGAACTGGCCTTTAGAACTTTCATAGAAAGCTCAGCGGTAACCGCATATTCATTAACTCGGCTAAGAAAATTTCTGAAAGTTTTATGTCATGTGTAATTCCAGATGAATTGCCCATATGCATCAGTCCAAGGATTGCAGAATGATATCGTTCTGCAGGTCCAAGTCCAACTCACAAACCGAGCTTCTCAAAGCCTCTTTTCATGTCCTTGATCAATTGTCAGACAGCGATCTTGGACTGACTGCCCATCACGCATCTTAGCCTTAAAAAAGTCATTTTGTTAACTTGAATATTGGCTGCGCGACTCTGTTCACCAAACATCTCCTGCAGGTGAGCCAAACATTTGGCGAGCAGTCCCGATATCCCTCGATGTTGGCCGCTGGAGCTCACAGACAAACGGCCCAACATGTAATAATCTGACCTATTACTTCAAATCAAATCCAATTTTTTCCCAGAGACGCTCTCTGTTCCAACAATGGACGGGCTGGTAATGTGGGAAGGATCCTGATCCAAAACATGGGTTAACTTCATCGGACCCATAAAATAATTTTGTGTTTCTGAGCCAAATCTTTATAATTTAGGTCAGTCAGTCTATGTGTGTCTAGGATACGTGCCATGGGTTTGACGCCGAACCCAAACCATATTCCTGTAAGAGTCAAAGAATTCCTAGTTAGATACTGTTAAAAATTTTTTTTGACTTAACAAATTTGTTTAGAAATTTTATTTTTTAAACAAATTAGCTCCCCACTATTTTCCTCGGATCCAATACATCCCATCTGTAGAGATGCGAAGAAATCTCCATGATTAATGATTTCTAGTGGGTGGTGCGGTCTCAACCACTTATCATCAACCTCACCCTAACAGTTATTGGTGATGGGTTAGACCAATGGTGAACAACTCTTGTTCAATGATTTCTCTAATCATGGTGCAGCCGAACTTGATCTCTAATTCCATGAAATCTCACCATATCCGGAAATATTGATCCACTCCTTAGTTAAGTTAGACCCACCATTTGCATAGACTGGGTTCCTATTGAGTGGCTCTCAACCGTATCCGAATATTGAGCCCAACTCAATCTCCAGCCCATAGCATCAATGCCTAATAGACATGGTTGCGTCTTCCTCGGTGGCAACTGGAGCCCACTGTACCAGCGAGAATCAACCCCGGGAAACGGCCCGCACAATCTACAATGGGGTGGAAGACCTCCAAGAACTATAAGGTCTTATGTTCTTTTAGCGAGAAGTTGATTCAAGGTTCTCATTAAACTAGAATTGCTTAGTCATAAACCAATTATGACTAACCTAGTGGCATGGGTTACTCGGATTATTGACCACTCCCAGATCAGAACTGTGTCAAACAGATATGGTCAGGTAAGTGAGAACCGTGGGAAGGAATATGCCATTAACACGAACAAGAACGCATTCAGGTCCGAGTAAGCTTTCAATTAAAAAAATAGTCGTCGTCTGTGCCAAACCTTACCTTAGACAATCCAATTGTTGGAGCTAGAATCAAAATTGGGTTAGCCTACAATCCCAACTCTAACCTCTGAGCCCTAATTAGGTCTTGCTTGATCGTGACTCGATCTTGACCCAGACCTTAATCCTATTAGGCTGGTCAATTTAAGCATTGTTGATCCCATCTAAAAACAATCTTGATTTGGTTTGATCAACCACTAAGAACCTAATGAGCTAACCCAAACCCGAACCCAGTATTATGAATATTCTTAGATCTGAAATTCTTAATTTTAGACCTAATTAATATTCCCTAAACTTAATTTCTATATTAAGTAGGGTTCATAAATAAAATTGCATAATAAATTCCTAAGATTTCCAGGAATCTAGTGTTTTACAGAAAGTAAGTTTTGGATTTCTGATTAAAGGACGAAACACGCAGCACCTCTACACATCATAAGAACACCCCATCGAATGAAAAAAGAGGACCTTTAAACCCTTCTCGTTCTATGACCGGAACGGCCAAGAGGAACGCCTTAATAGGGAACATTCATACTCAAAAGCAATATCAGATCTATAGCAATATATCTCATTAATAAATAAAGTAGAATTCTAATCATGGAATATTTTGCATACATCTCATGTATCATAAATCATGCATGTTTTTTAAAGATCTAAATTATCTCCATAATATATCTAAAAAAATTAAGATTTAAATTGATCTAATCAAAAAATAAATTCTAATCTAGACAATTAATGTAGAACTATTCTACAACTAGTCTTAGACATGCATCAATCATATCTCATATGAATATATCAAAAATTATAATTTTTTATTTACTATTTTTCAGATGTTTTATAATATTTATATATCAAAAAATAGTAATAAAAGATCTAAAACACATGATTTAATCAGATTAAATAAATATGCAAGAATATTCTATAGAACTATTCTATTCTGAAACTAGTAATGCAATATCTTTCTACTTAAATCTAAATTATTTAAATTTTAATTTTTTTTGATTTCAAAATTTGATCACAATCTCATGTGACATCTGAAATCAATATATTTTTTCTTAATTAAAATAAATTTAAAAATCAGATCTAAATAATTTTAGAACCATGGCTTCTGATACTAGTTTGAAGGGAAAATCCCTGATTCGCCGGGTCCAGATTCGTTCAGATCTGATCAAGATTCAAGAGATATATTTAAAATTTTTTCTTAATTCTAATCAGATCTTGATATATTTTAGATCTGATTCTATTATTTTATAAAATAAAATTAAAAGATAAATTAAAATCAAATTTAATTTATCTGATCTGGGTAATCCTATTTACCCCTGTTGATGATCCTGTTTGGCCAAAGCGGAGGTCTGGATCTTAGCCACCAAGCCCGCCTGGCCTCTACGATATCCCACTCGGGTTGGATTCTGAAGATCCTCTCTTACTATCATGCCTTCAAAAATCAGATCTGGATCTGATTTGGAGATCTTCCAAAACTCTTTTGGAAGATGAGCAGTCGTCCTTTGAGCAGCGCAGCCTTCTTAATTTTTGAATCGCCTTTCTTTTATCTGAATCGCACCAAACCAAAGGTCCAAAACCTTTTGGAACTGGAGAGCAAGGGGAAGAAGATGACTATGGCGTGGAGAAGGAGGAGAGAGGCACCTGGGGCGTGGGGTTTCTCAATTGAATTGCTTCTTAGAAATTTGAGTTGGGCGCAGGGCTTATTTAAGACTAAGCGTGATCCAACTCCTTCTTCCTCCCCAACCATCACAACCCTTTTTGAAATCAGATCCCTAAATCTGATTGGTGGGAATAAGAACCCCTAGATTCCTCCTTAGAGGGCAACCTAAGACCAGTCAAAGTTGGTTTCTTTAGAAAGAACTCTAATTGGAATCCAAAAAGGAGAATGGAGTCCTTGTCCAACAAGGAACTCACTTAGGTGCCTCCAACTTTGGGCACGACCTTAGGGTGGCGTGTGCCCTTCTCCTTGCTAGGTTCTAGCAGGGGACAAGCCCCCACCAGCTCTCCAATAGTGCATGACAAATTGGTCAAGTCAAAGTGGTCAATGGTCAATGTTTGACGGCAGTCAAGGTAGACTTTTGACCCAAGTCAAAGAACAGAAATACAGGGATCAAAAATGGCAGGTAGTATCTTAATAATAAGACGACCTTTTTCCTGACTTGGATAACCTCCTGTCAGACCATATGAAGGCCTCTGTTTGAGCACAACTCCTTTGGCTCAGATAGGACAACTTTTATGATAGGCGAAAGGAAAGAACGCTAGATTCAATCGAGTGGCTAAGCACGATTTTCTTGAAACCTAATTGAATCTCATTCCAGATCAAAATTAAAACAAGATCAGTTCATTGATGAACACCAGAATTCAAAACCTTGTTTGTGTGACCCAGTTAGGTTCAATCTGTATGATAATGGGATATGTCATGAATCTCTATCATCGACATCATCGAAACTCCTTTCGATGGATCAAGAACCTTCTGAATTCGAACAAGCTAGAATGATCGATCATTCTAAATCATTCTAATATGCTCCCAAATCCAGCAAGTGACACCTAGCAGTAATAATGTGGCAACCCCATCAGAGCTAAAATGCGAAACCTCTTGGCAGCTACCTGTGTGATTCAAGTTCTTCTAATCTTTGAGCCCCGATCAGATTAGGGTTTAAGGTGAACTCGTCAAACCCTAGCTCTGTCCATAATGATGTAATCATTTTCGATTCGAGTCCCAATGTGAAAATCTAAATAGAAAACTCTTTCTAATTATTTCACTCACCATGGCCATGGATTTCTGAACTTGATTCTTAATAATCATCATAAAGGGCTAACTCCTCTACCACCGAGGTAGATAGATTCCATCTTGATGCAATCCAGTTCCTACAATGAACATGTCATAGCCAACAATACACCTCAGGTTCCTATAGCTAGGAAGACCGAGTAATGGTGTAGTCAAACTATAACACCCCTCAGGTGAACTGCCGATGCATCTTAAGATCAAAGATCAGACACACTACTACAAGCATCGAAGTCAGTCATTGATGAGAAAGGTAGACTCCGCTAAATGACTACTCGAGGGTGGTCACGCTCAGTGGCCCTCGTTCTCTAACGAGTACCTATAACTCCTCGCATTCCGGTGTCTCACACCAAAATAGACTAAGACTCATCTACTAAAGAGAAGCGATGTACACCAACCTTCCAGATCAATCCCAATCCTCGTGATAAATCCTATGGTCAGGAGCAAATTTATGAGTTAATAATGATTATTCATGTCTTAAATTTTCAACTCTTGAAAATATGAATATATCATTACCATTAACTCAAAGGACGTATCACAAGATACTAAACTACATATATGTGATAGAAAATAACCCATTTAATTGATTTTAAGGCAAAATTATAAATGTTTGCCCCTAGGAAAGTGTTTTATACAGTGTCAGCCGCAATTCTGGCTTCTAGGGCACATATATCTAACATAAGTCAATAATTTGCGGCCCACTTCATCAGTAGCCGAACGTTCAATAAGCCGAAGGCTCAAATTTCTTAAGGTCATATTAGGCAGAAGGAGGGGGAACCTATCCGAGCTTATGTCATCCAATTTAATACTGTCCGCATTAGAGGTCCGAAATTAGAGCAGTCAGTCGCACATCGGCCGCCCTCAAAGGATGGCCTTCAGAAGAACGACTTGCTAATTCTCCCCTTGAAAAAAAAAAAAAAAAAGAACATAAATCCTTAGGAAAAAAAAAATTTTGCAGACATGCGGCTCGGGCCGAAAGTATGTCGAGCAGAGGGGCCTTTCGGAACCTAAGGATTGGCGAAGCCAGTGAAAGCGGCAAATCAGCGGGTCAGCCAGGACCAATCCGAAGAAAGAAAGCGGACTAAAAGCTCGATAGGCGCTCCCGGACCTCCCCCTAGTTGTGGGAGCCGCGAACTCTCCCTCGAGCTCGGAGGCAGGAACCCCCAATGGAAGGGAACGCCCCCGAGGTTCCCTCCAGTGCCGAAGTTCCCCCCGACGATGATTCCACAACTTATGCCCCCTCAATGCCCACAAAGACCGCGAGTGCTAATGGAAAATTCAAAGGAATGACTTCCGAGATTGAAAGAAATGCATTCCCATCCCAGAGAGTAATTCAACAAATTCTGCCTTCTACCATCATGACACGGTCATGACAACTGAGGAGTGCAATCCAGCTCCAAGACGAGATCGAAGAGCTCGTCAGGCGAGGTAGCTTGGTCGATTCCCTGTGGGATGACCTGAAGAGCGGAAAGAAATCGCTGAGGGGCATTACCGCCAAGTGGAGAAAACAGCAAGAAAAGATCGGCCGCCTCTTAGCCGTCATCAACACTAGTCTCTCGGGGGGAAAACTTCAACAGAAAGAGGCCAGCGGAATCTGAGGGATCGGTAAACAGGTAGAGGACCAATGGAGCCGCATGACCTTCACCAAGGCGGACGGCCAGGGGATCCAATTTGCATTAATGATGCGGTTGTAATTTCTTTGAACAATTGCCTGACGTATGATATTACGCCGTATTTTGGTGGATAATGAAGCTCGACTGACGTATTATTTTACGATGCCTTCCAAAAATATCTCTACCCGAAGGATTCGCTTAGCTATGAACTCTCCGCTGGTAGAATTCCTAGCAACACCAATACCAGTCGAAGGCATGTAACTTTGGCTATTAATGGTAGGGCAAACACCCAAGATTGGCCAAACTAGGTCGACTTTCCTGGTAGTGAGGAATCCATCCACCTATAATGTGATTCTCGATCGGACCTGGTCTATAATGCACTTCGAGTGGTGGTGTCAATCTATTATTGAAGAAATGAAGTTTCCGACGAGTCGTGGATCGGAGAAAGTCAGAGCGAGATATAGACTCTGATGAGAGTAAATATTATTCGATCGCCCTAATAAGGGAGAACCGGCCCACGACCCTTATCTTGTTGATGGCCTGGATGTCCGCGAACGACCTCACTAAAGGAGCGAGACGAGCCTATGGAGGACCTCATCTCTATTTCTTAAATGAGAAAATCAAGAGCATGCTATGCAGATCGCTCCAAACTTGGCAGGAGTGAGGTTCAGGAGCAGCTCGTCGCTTTCTCAGGAGAAATATGGATGTCTTCAACCTGAAACCCAACGGACATGTCGGGGATGACCGCCGAAAGTCCATGGGAGCATCGACCTGGCCGTACCGATCAAGGCACCGATCGATAAGAGAAAAGATATGCGCCACCACGCCTGGAGAAGGCAGAAAGTGATCACCTGAAGAAGTAGACAAGCTCCTCAAGTGTGACTCATTTGAAGGTTAATTATCCGAGCCTGAATCTTCGAACGTATCCTTATCAGTGTGAAGGCGAATTAACAAGTGGAGGAGTGTGTGTCGACTTAAGAAGCTGAATAAGGCCTACCGAAAGATACTACCCTGTCCCAGGATCGACCAGCTGGTGATTGCGACTCGGGCCATGAGCTCCTCACCTTCCTAAGATGCCTTTTCTGATATAACTAGATTACGGATGGCGCCCGAGGAGAAGGAACCGCCGTTCATACGACCGGATTGATCATTTATTGTTATAGTGTCAAATGCCGTCGAACTCATAAAATGCAGGGAAAAGAAAGAGGAAACAAAAAAAAAAGAGAGCCACTTACGCAGATGACTTGGTTAATAAGGGTCTTCAAAGAGACAGATCGACCATAACAATGGAGGTTTGTGTGGATGTATATTCATCAAAAAGTGAGCTTCGATAGACCAGTCCCGATCTGGGGACCTTCGTGCACTCAGAAAGCATAAGATGAAGCTGAACCCGACCAAATACATCTTTGGCATGACCTCCGAAAAGTTTTTGGAATTCATGGTGTCAAGATGTGGAATCGAAGTAAATCCCGAGAAGATCCGAGCCATTCAGGAGATGACTGCTCCAAAGACGATCAAGAAAGTTCAGCACCTGACTGAAAAGGTGGCATTCCTAAATTGCTTCATCTCAACGGTGATCGAACGATGCACGCCCTTCTTCCAAGTTCTCAAACGATCGAAGGACTTTTGCTGGACGGCGGAGTGCCAATGGACATTCAAGGAGCTTAAAAACTATCTCAGCTCACCTCCACTGCTGGCAAAGTCTGAATCTGAAGAAGAATTATTCCTATATCTAGCTGTCTCCCCGATGGCCTTGACGGTAGTCCTGGTCAAGGAAAAAGCAAGGACGCAATGATCGATCTACTATGTGAGCCGGATCCTGAGGGATGCAGAGACCAGGTACTCTAGGATAGAAAAACTCTAACTTACTCTCTTCTAATTACTGTCAGGAGGCTCCGACCTTACTTTTAGGAGCACACCATAACGATCTTCACAGACCAACCAATAAAAGCAGTCCTTCACCGAATGGACGCCTTTGAAAGAATCGCAAAATGGACAATCGAGCTCACGAAGTTCGACATCAACTACCGACCCAGGCCGTCGATCAAGGCCTAGATATTGATGGATTTTGTGGTGGAATACACCATTTCGATCGAAGCCGAGCTTGGACAGAGCGGGGTCGACACCAAAGTGAGGTTGAGTCTGGACAAAGCTGAGCTATCATAGCCGAACCTCCCCGAAGGCTTTTGGGCTTTGCACGTAGATGGTTCGTCCAACTCTGCTGGAGCTGGTGCAGGCCTAATCTTGGTCAGTCTCGAAGGAGTCATCGTCGAGTACGCGCTATGCTTCGAATTTTCCATGACCAACAATGGAGCCGAATATGAAGCTCTGATCGCCGGATTAAAGATAGCAAGGAAATTAAAAGTAGATCGACTTTAAGTCTATAGTGATTTCCAACTGATGGTCGATCAAGTTGACGGCAGCTACGAGGCACGAGAGGAAGGCATGGCGAGGTACCTCGAAAAAGTGAGGGGTTTAGCCCCAGCCTTCAACAGTTTCGACATTCAGCATGTTCTAAGGGCAAAAAATGCGAGAGCCAATCTTCTCTCCAAGTCGGCCACTTCAGCCCCGACCGAGCTACCTAAAGAAGTATTTTTGAAAATTTTGAAATGCCCAGCCACGGAGGAATCTCAAGCCATCCTGCAGATGGAATTCGAGCCCAACTGGATCGATCCATTGGTCACCTATCTTAAAGAGGGGGTTCTTCCTCACGATCGAAAAGAAGCTTAGAAGCTTAGGAATCAGGCCTTCCACTATATTTTATATGAAGGCAAATTGTATAAGAGGTCGTACTCCCTCCCGTTGCTGAGATGTCTCCGACCTTTAGAGGCCTACCTCGCACTGTGGGATGTGCACGAAGGACTTTGTGGAAGCCACGTAGGAGCTAGGTTCCTATCGCAAAAACTACTTCGGCAGGGGTACTACTGACTGACCTTATTTCACGACTCCATGGAATATGTGAAGAAGTACGACCACTATCAAAAGAATGCCAGCATGCAAAGGCAGCCAACATCCGAGCTTGCTCCACTCAGCACACCTTGGCCATTTGCACAGTGGAAAATGGACATACTCGACCCCTTCCCAACAGCATCCAGGCAACGAAAGTTCCTCCTGATCGCGATCGATTATTTCACCAAGTGGATTGAAGCCGAACCACTAGCGAAGATCACCAAGATCAAGGTGCAGGACTTCGTCTAGAAGTCACTAGTCTGTCGGTTTGGCCTACCCCGAACCCTTATAACTGATAATGGGCGGCAGTTTGCTGGAGCAAGATTCGCCGAATTCTGCGAAGAGCTGAACATCTCTCATTGCTTCACGTCGGTGGCTCACCCGTAGGCCAATGGGGAGGTTGAGGTGACCAACCGGATCCTACTGCAAGACATCAGGACAAGGCTCGATAGAGCTAAGGGGGCTTGGATAGACGAACTCTACCACATCCTCTGGGCATACTGAACTACTCAAAGACGTCAACCGAAGAGACACCCTTCGCCTTGGCCTTCGGCACGGAGGCAGTTATCCCGATTGAACTTCGGCTTCCATCCGCATGAGTCACGGGCTTTGACGAGCATCTCAACCCCCAGGACCTCAGAGTTAACCTCAACTTGCTGGAAGAAAAAAGAAAGGAGGCCCGTATCTGAATGGTAGCCTATAGACGGAAGGTGGCACAGTACTACAACTCCAAAGTTAGGGATAAGACGTTCAGAGTGAGGGATCTAGTGCTTCGGCGAGCCATCGTCTCCCAGCCTCAGAGTCAAGGAAAGCTCATCCCAAATTGGAAAGGTCTGTACGAAGTGGTGGAGGTCATCCGGCCCGGGACCTATCGCCTGAAGGAGCTCAGAGGAATAGTGCTTCTCCGACCTTGGAACTCAGAAAATCTGAGGGTGTATTACCAGTAAACTTCCTTCAATAAAACTTCTTCGCTCAGCATTATTGTTTTCTGGTGCAAAGATTATGTGGCGATGGGAAAGGAGTGGATGAAAGTGGCCCGTTAGGAACAGGAGGAGAACCTCATCCTAATGCGAGCAAAGTCGAAGGCCTCATTCACCTTAGACGAGATGGGGGAGAAGCACGAATGACGGTCCGTATATGCCCCCACAATCCATTAGGAACAAGAGAAGAACCCCATCATAACGTGAGCAAAGTCGAAAGGCCTCGTCCATCTTAGATGAGATGGGGGGAGAAGTGCAGACGATGGTCCGCATGTGCCCCCACAGTCCGTTAGGAACAGAGGAGAACCTCGTCCTAATGCGAGTAAAGTCGAAGGCCTCATTCACCTTAGACAGATGGAGGGAGAAGCGTAGACAACGGCCTGCATGTGCCCCCAACAGCCCGTTAGGAACAGGAGGAGAACCTCGTCCTAACGTGAGGAAAGTCAAAGGCCTCATTCACCTTAGATGAGATGGGGGGAGAAGCACGGATGATGGTCCGCATATGCCCCATAGCCCATTAGGAACAGAAGGAGAATCTCGTCCTAAGGCGAGCAAAGTTGAAAGTCTCGTTCACCTTAGGCGAGATGGAAGGAGAACCATGGACAACGGTCCGCATGTGCCCCCCACAGTTCGTTAGGAAAAGGAGAGAAACCTTATCCTAACGTGAGCAAAGTCGAAGGTCTCGTTCACCTTAGACAAGACAGGAGGAGACGGATGATGGTCCAAATGTGTCCCCACAACCCATTAGGAACAGAAGGAGAACCTCGTCCTAACGCGAGCAAAGTTGAAGGCCTCGTTCACCTTAGACGAGATGGGGGGAGACGGACGACGGTCCGAATGTGCCCCCACAGCCCGTTAGGAATAGGAGGAGAACCTTATCCTGATGCGAGCAAAGTCGAAGGCCTCGTTCACCTTAGACGAGATGGAGAGAGATGGACGATGATCCAAATGTGCCCCCACAGCCCATTAGGGATAGGAAGAGAACCTCATCCTGACGCGAGCAAAGTCGAATGCCTCATTCCCTTAGACAAGATGGAGGGAGACGGACAACGGTCTGAATGTGCCCCCACAGCCCGTTAGGAACAGAAGGAGAACCTCATCTTGATGCAAGCAAAGTCGAAGGCCTCGTTCACCCTAGACGAGATGGGGGAGATGGACGACGGTCCGAATGTGCCCCACGGCCCATTAGAAATAGGAGGAGAACCTTATTCTAACGCAAGCAAAGTCCAAGTCCGAGCTCCAAAGTCTATAGGAAATAGGATCTCCATCAACCTCGATCAGAGATAAGATCTCTCCCGAAGCGACCGAGACAACCTCGGCTAGAGGTAAGATCTACACAACCTCTCGACCAGAGCACCTTTGACAACCTCAGTCAGAGCACCCGAGAAACCTCGACTAGAGATAAGGTCCGCGACAACCTCGGCCAGAGCGCTCGAAAAACCTCGACTAGAGATAAGGTCCGTGATAACCTCGATCAGGGCACCCGAGACAACCTCAGTCAGAGATAAGATCTCTTCCGAGCATTCGTGCCAACCTCGATCAGAAATAAGATCGGAGATAATCTCGGCTGTAGATCAGATCTCTCTCGAGCATCCGTATCAACCTCGGCAGAAGATGAGATCTCTTCTGGGCTTTAATTTCAGCACCGACTTCATCTGAAGATGAGATCTCTCTCCGAGCTTTGATTTGAACTAGCACGGAGAACTTCGGCAGTCGTCTTTTCTGCACTCCCTTCCTTCGAGTTTCAAACTCGAAAGTGGGAAGACTATTGTTGGGGATAAACCCTGCTCCTGCCGAAGTCCAGTTCGATGCTCTGTCTAATGCAACCAATAGCCGTGGAAGAGCTTCAATAGATGGATCTTAGTCGAACTCCTCAACGGTCGAGCTCCTTTGGACTTCCAACGTCCGGACCGAACCCCTTCAGCCAGTCGAACTCCTCAGCGGTTGAGCTTCTTCGAACTCCCAACGTCCGAACCGAACCCCCAGCGGTCGAGCTCCTTCGAATCCATTCAGTCGACCGAACTGCTTAGCGGTCAGGCTTCTTGGATTCACAAGAGTCGAACTCCTTTCGAGCCCCCATTCGATCGAACTCCTCTTGGAGTTTGAGCTTCTTTGAAATTGGTATATGCTCGAGTCCACCAGCCAACGTCTGCTTCCTCGAGCTATGGCTGTCGGACCTCGACGGTATGACCATCATTACCAGTCTGGTGATGTCACTCTCCGTAACTAGTCCCATGTAGCCCACAATCGAACGACAAGGCCACCACCACTGGCGACACCACTCTCTCCGTAACCAGCCCTATGTGGCCCATGACCTATCAATATGACTGTCACTATCCATCTGACAATGCTCTCCTCTCCGTACCGAACTTCATGCGGGCTCCAACAGCTCTCTACTAGGCGGTATGGCCGTCACCATCAATTAAGCTCCATCTATAAAGGATCCTCCAGATCTGCTAACTCTAATCTCTAAGCTCTAAGCTCTCCTCTTCTTCTCTAAGCTCAG
>QRFJ01000082.1:137380-186823 GCA_006176705.1 Cocos nucifera
TCCGGGGATCGGAGGTCAGATAGCCCAAGTCGATCGTTCCTGGGTCGGACCGCACAGCTTTGGAGAGTCCCGCACCATTTGAGCTGGTGTCGGGATCTATCGGTGCATGGCATGCACTGCCTGCACCACCTCCGTGAGGCCACGAACTTGTTGGATGAGTAGGTTAAACTGCTCTGCATCCATCGCGGCCATAGATGGAACCTGGGCCACCAGGGTTGGAGCGGGAGTGGACGGATCTGAAGGAGATCGGGCCATGGAGGCCGCCGAGCGTCAAGTCGAAGCCCTTCTGAGAGGCATTTTCTCCTGGGGGATGAACCCTAGAGAGAAAGAAGAGAGATCTTCGAAGAGGAGAGAGAGATCATCGTCGAGCACTCCTTTAAGAACAGGAGGATCTCGGAGGTTCGGCCCTTCTTCTAGCGCCAATCTGTTGATGCAGAAATTGATCATCGTCGGAATCCACTAGAGTGGAGGTCGATGAGGTCGCTGCCGGGGACTTGCAAAATAAAATTCCATCTGGAGTCGGTGGGGGGTGGCTTCGGTAGGACCCTCCGACGATCAAGTCAGCTCTGGCCAACAGAAATGGAGTGCTCGGGAATGAGTTCCACTGAGCTTAGAGAAGAAGAGGAGAGCTTAGAGCTTAGAGATTAGAGTTAGCATATCTGAAGGGTCCTTTATAGGCGGAGGTTAATTGATGGTGACGGCCATACCGCCTGATAGAGAGTCATTGGGGCCGCATGGAGTTCGGTACAGAGAGAAAGGCATCGTCAGACGGATAGTGACAGCCATACTGATAGGTCATGGGCCGCATGGGGCTGGTTATGGAGAGAGTGGTATCGCCAATGGTGGTGGCCATGTTGTCTGATTGTGGGCTGCATGGGACTAGTTACGGAGGAAGTGGCATCATCAGACTGGTAATGGCGGTCATACCGTCGAGGTTCGATAACCGTAGCTCGAGAAAGCAGGCGTTAGCTGGTGAACTTGAGCATATACCAATTTCAAAGAAGCTCGGACTCCAAGAGGAGTTCGACCGAAAGGGGGCTCGAAAGAAGTTTGACTCTTGTGAATCTAAGGAGCCCGACCGCTAAGCAGTTTGGTCGGCTGAACGGGTTCGAAGGAGCTCGACCGCTGGGGGTTCGGTCCGGACGTTGGGAGTCCGAAGAAGCTTGGCCGCTGAGGAGTTTGATCGGCTGAAGGGGTTCGGTTTGGATGTTGGGAGTTCGAAGAAGCTCGACCGCTGAGGAGTTCGGCTAAGACCCATCCATTGAAGCTCTTCCATGGCTACTGATTGCATTAGGCAGAGCATTGAACTGGACTTCGGTAGGAGCGGAGTTTATCCCCAACAAGTGCCATCGTGATCTGTAACGTTAATGAATATTAACCAATATAACATGTTAAATAATAATCAAAGATATTGCTTAGGTACCATCCATATAATTATATATAAATATACGGATACCAAAGATTATGTATACTAATCAATTGACAGGTCTATCGGTATGCAATGCAATAAACAAAAGTAATAAGATAGGAGTTCTCTTAGCGACTGAGGGTTCTCTTAGTGGCCAGCATGGCCTATGGTACGGTCTACCGACACGATACGGCCCAAGATACGAACTATCGACACGGCACGGCACGGCATAGCCTACTGATACGACATGGCTTACCGACACAGCACGGCAAGGTTACATTTTCATTCAATATTAGGTTAAATTTAAACTTTAAGGCCAAGGAATAGTCTTTTAAGAGCACTTAGGTTAGGCTTATAGAATATTTATATGCATTGAATTTAGCTTTTGTTTTACTAATTATTAATAAATCAGTTAAGGGTTGGTGTTCAATTTGGATGATTTTGACTTGTGTCTAGATTTTATGTTTCATTTGAGTCTTGGTTGATTTTTCTGATCCATCTACCAAGTTGCACATTTTAATCTTTAGCATATATGATAACATTCTATATATGATATTTATGGTATCTACTAGCACGGCATGGCCCAAGACATAGCCTACCAACACAGCATGGCCCAAGGCATGGCACGGCACGACACGGCCCAAGATACGGCACGACATGGCCCATGACATAGTACGACACGGCCTACCGATATGGCTCAGATGCCGGCACGATCTTATCCGTATAATTACATATAATTATACGAATGTCGGAGATTATATACACTAATCAATTGATGGGTCTATCGATATGCAATGCAATAAACAAAAGCTACAAGATATAAACATCCAAAAAATGTTATCCAATAAATTCTACAATGAACCCCCCTCCCTCCTAGTGATGCCAACGAGACCGGATCCCCTCCTTCCGTCCCTCTCTCTTTCGATCTCCCTTGTTGACGATAGTGGCAAGGCCGAACCCCCTCCCTCCCTCTCTCCCTCTCCCTTTCTTAGTTTCGAGCTCTGAAATTGGGTTTGAATACCGAGGATCTATTAGGATCTGGGTCTGGTACTTCAAGTATGGATCCATCAGGTATTCAGATTCGGATTCGGTACCAGTAATTAAAATTGGATCCGAATATGAATATCCAAGTTTTGATCCGAACCCAATCCATTGACAGGTCTAGTTCAGTAATTAATAAATAATACTATAAAATTAAAATAAAAAATATATCAATGACTATAGAAAGGGGATCGCATCGAAAGCTCCGAGGATCACTGACGACGGTGCTAGAGGAAGATGACGGCACTAGAGGTAACCTGCGAAATAAGAACAAGATAATGAGATAGAGAGAGAAGAGAGAGAAAAGAGAAAGAGGAAGAGAAAGGAGAGGGGGGGCTTGGAGGGGCACCGTGATGGGAAGGCCAAGGGATGGGGAGGGTAGGGGGTGGGTGTCGGAGGGAGGGCATGGGGTGGTGGTGACCGGGGATGGGGAGGGCAGGGGATGGGCGGTCGGGGATGGAGAGGGTGGGGGGGTGGCCGCGGTCGGAGATGGGGGGGCGGGGGGCGGCGATCGGGGATGGCAAGGGTGGGCGGTTGGACGACGGTGGCGGGTGGTCGGGATGGGGAGGGGGGGGCGGGCGGCGGCGGCCTGGATGGGGAGGGCGGGGGGTGGGCGGCGGCGATCAGAGAGGGCAAGGGTGGGGGGGATGGACGGCCGGGGATGGGGAGGCCAGGAGGCAGGCGGCTACAGTCGGGGATTGGAAGGTGGCAGCGGTGGCGACGACCGAGGATGGGGAGGGTAAGGGGTGGGCGGCCAAGCGATGGCAGGGGATGGGAAGGGTGGGGGCGGCGGTCGGGGAGGGCACGGGATGGGTGGTTGGGGATGTGGGGTGTAGGCGGTAGTGAGATGCGTGGAGTCTCATCAACGATGGAGAGGAGGGAAGAGAGAGAGAGCGCGCGAACTGGAGGAAAGAAAAATTAAAGATTTTTAACCTAATCTATGACAGCGATTTTCGATCCACTGCAATAGTTAGATCTATGGTAGCGGTTACTGAAAACTACTGCAATAGATCTACGGCAGCGATTTCATAGTCACTGCCATAGATTTATAGCAGCGATTTTCAGTAACCACTGTCATAAGTTGGAAATAAATTTTTTTTTATTTTTTTTAAAAATATTATATAATTTTAAAATTTAATGTCCGTCTTCATCGTTCATTATCTAAATAATTATCATTAGAGTATCGTCATAAAAAATTACCTCTATCCGATGGCCCTAACTTCATTGATTAGAAAATTCGATTTCGACGATCACGAATGACGATGCGATGACTGATAGATGGAGATCTTCGATCGATCCAAAAATTTGCAATGATGATCTCGATGATATTTATAGCATACTATCAAAGTTTTATTTCAATCGAATATCATTATTATGTCAATTTAGTACGAAATGATTTTGATCGTTAAATTAGAAATAAGCGATCAAAGGGCTAAACGACATTTGATTATGAGATAATTTTTTAGTTAAATAATTTTTATTATAATTTTAATCATTTTATACGGTGATGATAGTAAAATTTAAATCATTTTTATATGAACTGTTCACATTAGCAAATATTGCAAAAGCACGAGCACATGCATATAACAACCAACAAAATTCAAGAATGGTTATCAGACGACATATAGTTTTAGATCTTTCTTAGTCTTACGAGTTGAATTTTATAATCACCACCATAAAAAATGATTAAAATAGTAGTCAAGATCATTTATAAAAAAAATTATCTCATAATCAGACACCGTTTGGTCCTTGGATTACTCGTTTATCATTTAACGGTCGAAATTAATCTATACTAAATTGACCAAGATAACGATATCCGATTGAAGTAAAACTTTGATAGTATGCTACAAACATAACTGAGATCATCGTTGTAGATTTTTGGACCTATTGAAGATCTTCATCTATTAGATCATAATATCGTCATTCGTAATTGTCGAAATCAAATTTTTCTGATTGATGAAGCTAGGACCATTAGATTGAGGTGATATTTTGTGATGATACTCTAATGATAATTATTTAGATAATAAATGGTGAAGATAGATATTAAATTTTAAAATTATATAATATTTAGAGAAAAAATAAGAAAAAAAATATTGCAGTGGTTACAAATAACCGCTGCCATAGATCAATGTATAGCAGTGGTTACAAAAAACTATTGCTATAAATCTGACCTATGGTAGTGGTTGTCCTAACTGCTGCCATAGATCGAATCTATGGCAGTGGTTACAAAGAATCACTTCCATAGATCGGACCTATGACAGCAGTTAAAAAGAACCACTGTCATAGGTTAAACTATGACAGCAATTTTTTTTAACCATTGCTATAGATCGGTCCTATAGCAGCGATTCTTTGTAACTGCTGTCGTAGACTCTATTGCAGCAGTTTCAAAAACCGCTGCAATAGTATGCACTATCGTAGACTCTTTTTGTAGTAGTAAGAAGCAGAGATCATTTTGAGGATGAGGATAGTGTTGGGTATTGAAGGTGGAAGGGTAGGTGAAGAGGGTGGAGACCAAAAATCATGATTTTGGTCACTTGATTCAACCAAGAATTTTTTGGTTAGATGAATATCTAATATCTAAAAAATATGATATATAATTAGGGATGGCAATAGGTTGGATATGGGTTGGGTTGATCAATATCCATATCCACCCCGCTATGAAAAAAAATCATACATACCCATCTCGGGCCCGATTAAGTCGGATAAAATAGAGGGTGTAATGGAGATCATATTGGATTGGGTATATCCACTTGTCTCAAGTTAGGTCGGATGGGGTTGCATCGAGTCAGGTTAGGTCAGGTGGGTCTTACAAAAATCTCTCAATCCCTAGCTTATTCGAGAGAGACAGTGTACTCTCAAAACCTCAAGCCCCAACTTCTATCAAGATTAAGCTCTCAAAACCTCTCTTGGATCTTTCTCTAGTGTTCTCCTTTTGATCTCCCTCAGATGCTCTCCTTCCCCATCGTAGATCTCTAAAAAGAGAATAAAATGAAAAGAAAAGGAAGCAAAAAAGAAAAAAAATTATCAAGCTATCTGGGATAAGATCTTACCTTACAATTATTTTCTCGGATTTTTTATCTATATTTTCCATTCTTAAGAGTCTCGATCAAGTGGGAGGCTTGGAGTGGCCAAATAGGGTCCCTCCCCCCCACCTTTTTCCTCTATTTCTTCCATCCTTAAGAGTCTCCATCGGGTGGGAGGTCAGGCAAAGCATTGACAAGGTCATGTGCTAGCCATCGTATAGCAACTGGGGGGATTGGCCAATGTTGTAGATAAGGTGAGAGAGCGGCAGAGAAAGCTAGGAAATATGGAGAGAGGGAAAAGGCCTTGGAGAGAGATAGTGGGATTGTTGACCGTCGAATGTTGGGATCTTGGCAGAGGTAAGAGAGGGTGGAGGAAGGAGGTGGCAGATCAATGGTGGCGATGGAGAAGAGGGAAGGCCTCAGTGAGTGACATCGGGATCATCGACTGTCGGCCATCGGAGGCTTGGTGGAGGTGAGAGAGGGCGAAAAAAGTGTGGTAGTAGACCGATGGTGGTGGGAGGGAGAAAGAGAGTGGCGATTGGAGGAAATCATAAAATTCAAGGTTGGATGCTTAAATATAAGAGGTTAAAGAGTATATTGGATTGAATCAGATCGACTATACCATTATCCATACCTGATCCAAACCTACTACATTTTTTTTTTTTAATATAAAATCTATACCTACCAGCCCCGCATTTTACCAAACGAGTTGGATAAATTTACCACCCCTATAATACATATATGTATGTATGTGTGTGTGTGTAATTAGAACAATATATATTTGCAAAATATATAAATGAATGTGCTAATCATGCAATAAAAATAATTGTGTGATACATGGTAGGGTCAACAGTAAAAATATTTAATTATGCTATTCATAATCAAGATCTTGTTATAGAAAATCCTCATATGAACTTTTTTAATATACTACTGCTTATCAAAAATAGTAAATATAACCAATAGGACTAAGTGAAAACCCATGGGGTAAATCTAAGCTATATAAAATGTGTAATAATCATAGATATAATATTAAATCTAATTTTAATTCTTTATAGATATATAAATTGAAATAATGAAAAAAAAATATTGGGGATGATTTTTTGCCCCTCCTTTCCTCCCATCCTCCATCCCACAACACCTCCCTTCCTCAGGCCCCTCTCTTTAGCCCCCAACCACAAGCCCTTCCCTAACTTATTCTTACTCTTTTATTTTTTAATATAATTTATTTTATTTTCTCAAAAACTTGTCAATATTTTCTATTTTCTTTATTTCTTTTTATTATATATATATATATATATATATATATATATATATATATATATATATTGTTGATGCAAGACTCCAGTTGGATGCAGATGTGGCTAAGGTGGAATGCCATTCAAGGACCAAAATACCAAAGGAGAAACTTACAAGAGAAGTCCACTCTCGTCGGGGTTTCTCTAGTGAAGGATCCTTCAATATTGAAATCAGCTGGAGCTTGAGAATAATAGAGGAAAGACAGTGTGAAAGAGAGAGAGAGTGAGTGAAAGCTTGTGAGGATTTTCTAGAGTTAAGCTTACTTGACAGTTCCTTTTTTATCTCTTTATGTAGAGATGGGGCTTTGTATTATTATGTTGGAACTTGATTGACTGTTCGGCCCTAATTTCCTAGGTTGCTATGCCTTAATTTGACAGATTATTAGAACCGAGGATTCACCTACTAATCTATGAAGTAGGATTGTTAGTCATGAATGTCAGTCGCAGATCATGCCTATATTTTGTTGGAAGATTCCAAGGATCTCCTACATGGATGAATAGCCTGATGTCCCGAGGTTAGTGTTGAATTAAGGTTCTACCTTAAGTCGACATTTATGCAGGTTGCCAGACTACATTCATCATTGTCGGTGGGATCCCAAACTTAGGGTTAGTAAATATTCAATTACATAAAGTTATTTTGCTTTGCTTCCATGGATCTTCTTTTGGTCTTTGAGGCTACCCCGTCAGCGAATGCATGGTTGTAATCCACGTAGGGGATGCTGGGTCAAATGGCGGATAAATTCCACATCATATATATATATATATATATATATATATATATATATATATCAAAAATAAAATATATAATGTAATCTAAAAAACTATGACAAAGATATTCAATAATACATACATACATATATACATATACATACATACACACACATATACATACATACATACATACATACATACATACATACATTCACACACATATATATTGAATATCTTTGTCATAGTTTTTCAATTTATGTTGTATATTTTATTTTTGATAATTTATTTATCTTGCAAATTATCCATTTTCATTCATTTTCCATGTATACTTATATTTCATTTTATTTTCATAAAGTTTAAGTTTTGGCAAATTTGTTTCCCTTATTTATATATTAATTTTTATTTAAAATTTTATCATCTAACTATTAAATATATTATTTTGATAATTTTATTTTTTTTCTTCTAATTCCATTTAACTTGTCTTTCTATTTTTAATTCATCATTATAAATATATTAAATATATTATTTCTATTTTTATTTTTATATTATTTTCTATTTTCTTCCTCTATATGTTTACCATTTATTTCATGGATGATTTTGTCTTCTATTTATTCAAAATAATGTTGTACTTTCAAGTTTCTCTTTATTCTTTTATTTTTTGTTTCTTAAAGTGATCCATTTTTTATTTCAGTGAAGCATGTTTTCTCATTTCATTTTAAGTTATAAAATTTCCTGTTCTATTCTAATTTTTTCTGTTTTATTTCTATTTCAATTTCATATTTAAATTCCTCTTTTTATTGTCTACATATTTCTTTTGCCTAAATTAAATGAAAATATAGTAAAAAATATTGTCTTGCTTTAGTTATTATTATTTTATCAAACATTGCATGTAACTATTTGCTAGCATATATAAAATGATAGTTTTAAAATCAAGGTGTATATATATATATATATATATATATATATATTCTATTTATTTTCTATACCAAGAATAATAACTTCTATATTTATCTCAAAAAGCAGTTGATTAACCAAAAGCTTTCTCTCCCAAGCACTATCTCTCTTCCTTTTCCAACCATTTTTATAGAACATCTAAATAGATTAAACTCTATCTTAATTGGTCTCACTGTACCAACACTAAATAATGTAGACTTCATCCGTCCCTCTTTTCTTTCTTTCCTCAAATATGCTTGGTTGTTAGTATTCATATGTATATTCTTTAGCTACTGTCTATAAATAATTTTTATAATTATAATGTTGTAACATGCGTTCCTAAAACCGTATTTATTCTAACCCTCCATCCCTCCTATTTTTATTTACTTTTGTTAATGATGTCAAACCTCTCTCCTCCCTTGATTTTGAAAGTAGTTTGCAGGGACTACTTTTAGTTTCGTATTTTCTAGATATATTATTGTTAATCAATGATTTTTTTTTTATTTATCTCTCTTTATTTCTAATTTTTAACTACCTATATTTAGCTAGGCAAGGCAATTGTCCATGTGCATGTGCCTGCCTAAGTCCGACCCGGAAATTCTTTCCGGCTCAGGAGAATCCAAAGTTGTTTTCTACTGACCTGAACCAGGCCGGATGCCCGATTCGACTGGATAAGCCCAATATTTCCAGTTTATTTTTTTTTTTTCAATGCTCTTGTTTTTCTTTCACAGTCAGTTTCTTCCACCGGCGAATCCACCATCTTGAATTCTCCGTACTTTTCCCGTTATCTTTCTACTTTCCCTGACGTCAAAAACTCCTCCGTGCTATAGTTTGGGGGCATCTTTTTTCCGCGGGCTATAGGGCGGCAGGCCGTCTCCGAGACGTGCTGAAGTCTAATACATACGGGTCTACACCAAACCCAAACTATGGATTTAGTTGGGTATTAAGCCGGCCCAAGCTGCACCCCAGAGTACACCGAGTCAAAAACAAAAAGCCTCTAATAAAAGCTAAAACGAGAAAAGGGAAGAAAGGAAAACTACTCTTGGTGCGGACGGTGGTGGCCCGTCGTCTCTCTCCTTTATCGAGCTCTCCCTCTCCGCAACTCCGAACGGCACTGGGATCAATCGCCATCGCTTCATCTCGGTACGTCTTCTGTTCTCTCCTCGTTCCTTCCCTCGCCCAAAACCCTAACCCTCGTCATCGAGGCCATCGATCGCCATGAACGGATATGAACTGTCCGGGTCTTCGATTTCTCTGCTCGATTCCATCTGGTATCGAGGGTTTTTGTTGCAAAAAGACGTTGATTCCTTCGCTCGATTCGTTCCTGGACCTAATTTCGGTTTCAGCAGTGCTCGAGGAATCATCATGCGAGGCACGTTAGGAATTTAATTTTGACCTGCACGTACCTGATTACTAGGTTCTATTCTATGACAATTTGTTAAGAAGTCTTTTTATGGGAGAAATGGTAAATTTTGCGAATCGAGATCCTATTCTGAAAGGTTGGGCCCTACTAAGTGCACATTCTTCCCAAAGGGGCATCCCTGAGTGTATTTGCCTTTTAAAGCATGTGCTATGGAAGAAACATCTGATGACTGGAAAAGCTATGGGTTGAAAGGTTTAACTTACTCATGCTTAATGATCGATCACTATCAGTTTGTCCTTGTACTGCGAATGTTTATATTCAGTTATACATAACATCTGATGACTGTCATAGTTTCACCTAGTTCACTTTAATATAGATCCAGTTTATCCGGTGACTTATTTTATAACGGATTTCACATTTCTTTTGTTCTTGTTTGTATTTTTTGAATATACCTGTTACTAAGGCTATATAAGATCACTAGTTGTTATGTTATGTTATCAGAACAATTCTTCATGTTCTTATGGACAGTCCCAACAGCCATGAAACTGCCCAACTTTATCCTTGATTTATCAACTACAGAAACTATTTAATAGCATGCCTTGCATCGCGACACCAAGGATGGTGAATGTCCTGTTCCATCCTGGTCCATTTTCTAGCTAGTGCCATTTTGACTCGTGGGACTTTGCTCCATCCAGACACTTAGGACAGTGGGGCACTTTGCCGTTCCACCAATATTTAAAACCTTGGTTGTTAGTCTTTTCCCATCCCATTTTGACCATACGATTCTTGAGAACCTTTTCACAAAGTCTGTGTCTATGCTGTAGTCGACCTAGCTCAAGCAGCCTGGCGAGGTGGTAGGCAGAGCATGTTCATTGGCTTCATCCTCCTAAAAATGCTCATAAGGATTTATGAGGCATGCTGGTTTACTCATATATTATCAAACAGATGATCTTTACCTTCTTAAATTAAGTAATATGAGCTCATGTTTCGAAAGAATGCATTATCACCAATGGAAGCCTTTTTCCCCTAAATTTAATCTTAATTGTGGGACCTGGGAAGGGCCGGATGTATGTAGTCTTACTTCCATGTGTGGAAAGTTATTTCCATGGTTCAAATCCATGACAACCAGGTCACATTGGAGCAACCTTATGTAGTCTTACTTCCATGTGTGGAAAGTTATTTCCATTGTTCAAATCCATGACAACCAGGTCACATTGGAGCAACCTTACTGTTGTGCCAACTTTATCTTAACTTATTAATGAACCCAAAAAACTTTATATTGATTTACTAAATGTTAGTAATCAGATTAACATAGCTTGATTTTTAAGAACAACAAAGCGAATCCATGGTATGTCAAGGAAAAAATTGTAGATAAGTTTTGAAAGTTAATTTTTATTGGTTCATGGGCTTGATTGCTAGTAGGCTGGTTTCTTTTTGTTTGCAGAACTCAGAATGCTGACTTTAAAGAAACACTTATGTCGAACTGATTGGCAATTTGTTAATATGGTGTATTGGTCATGGTGTTAATACTTAATACCACAATTTTAGATATATAATGGTGATGGCCAAAATTGTCATTTGGTGCTATAACATTCATAATGGACTAGCATTATGCTATTTTTCTTAAAATCCCCTTTTTGACATGATTTTATCGCCGTGTCACAGCACCTGTTTTGAGCCACTATAATAGGAAAATAGCACAAGAATTAACATTATATTATATGAACTCTGATACGATGAAATTATGGGCACTATTACGGTATTACCCATAAATGCAACAAGCAGTCATTATGTAGTGTAAATAACACCTAATTATTTTGTTGTTATATGTAGACTGAACCATGATTTACATTTTTTGTCTGCGCACATGCATGTGCAAAGATAGGGCTCGAATCATTTTTATCACTAAGTAAAATGTGGATATATGAATGATCTTACAAAACAAATCGGCAGGCAACTTGCACGAACTTCTGTGCAGAGCATCGGGCTTGAAAATTTTTATCACCAAATGAAATGTTGATATGTGAATCACAACTTGCAAATTCCTTTTTGAATGAAGGATCGGGTTAACTGCATGTGCTTTCTGGATCTTTTCCTGACATGTTATCACTGTTTTGCTGTACTGTTATTATTCAATGGTTCTTCCTGTTAATTTTTCCCTCTTCATTTATTTAAAAAGTAAACAAATATGAAGATGGTTCCTTTGACAGTATTGATGTCATTTGCTTTAGGCACGCTTGCAATGCATCGTGTGGGCAGTGCTGGTAACACATCAAATTCATCACGCCCTAGAAAGGAAAAACGCTTAACATATGTGCTGAATGATGCAGATGACACGAAGGTATGGTGTATTTCTCCCCCTTCATTGATTCTCCTTATCATCCTTTCTAGCACCACCTTGCTATAAAATGATCATGGCTTTGGGTTTCAAGATTAAGCTGTGGATGTAGGTGTTGGACATATTGTTCCACTTCAGATATTGTCTTTTCTGCAGCATTGTGCAGGTGTGAACTGCCTGGCTGTTTTAAAACCTTTGTCTCCTGATGGCTGTGATTATCTTTTCACGGGGAGCCGTGATGGGACACTGAAGAGATGGGCTTTGACTGATAATGATGCTACCTGCTCGGCAACATTTGAGTCACATGTTGACTGGGTATATCTTCCTACACCATACCTTGGAAACTTTTCTACATGTATAATAAGAAATCATCTTTTCTGTTTCTGCTTGGTATGTTCTTATTGTTATCAGATTGTTGCTTCTCGTCCACTTTACATCTTCTATCCTTTGTAAAATGGATGTCTTAATCACAATGAAATAATTTCAACTGTTCTGCCACTTATGTCCTTTACCCAAGTTGATGACTATTTTTATTATCTTACAAATGCTTAGTTTGAAATAAGAATCTTTATTCATCTATGTCATATATAATGATTTTATTATTTAATTAAACCTGTCTAAGGTGACTCTTACTTGGGAGGACACTCTCAATTACGTGGTAAAACTTGTGATGTTCTTACACTATTGTATCAATTTTGGCTTGGTTAGCTATATATATCAACTTGTGGTCTCAAACTTATATATACACGATGCATTGGCATGTGTATTACTTGACCTATTGTGAATCTAACCTAATTTTCTACCAAAGTCTCCCAACCAGTTTCACCCATATTTAGTGTATATTTCTGTACTTTTTAACCAACCCAACCTATGAAATCTATATTTCTAAAGCTTCTAGCCAACCAATCCAAATGTAGTCTGTGTCTGATAAACTACCAACTTTTCTTTACTAATTGTCTCTTGAGCTAACAGGACTTGACCAACCTTACATGACCTAACTAAACTTATGCAGTTTAGTTAAGTTAATCGATGGGTTAGATCAAGTTATGGTTGTGTATTTTCTTCGTTGGCCCTAACTCGACACAACCCCAAACTGCATCCAAGTAGGAGGAGGTGCAGGTTCGAGTAGGAGGAATGATGTTTTTTCTTCTTTTTTTCCATTGGCTTTTCTTCAAATTTGAGAGAGGGTGGTTTCTCTCGCCTATTTGTTTGACATATATAAATGTGACCAATATTTGTGGGCATGATATGTAGTCTTGCATGTAGGCCAAAAGGAAAAGAAAGAAAAACTGAACTATGAAGATGATAAATATATCAACTTTATTCTATCACTTTTTTTTTGGTAGTAATTTTGTCACTCATGGTATGCCGTAGGTACTAGTGTGTACCGACCGTACTAGTACCACACTAGTATGCAGTTCAGGGGATGTACCAAATTTTGATACACCAAATCAACTCCATTACCTACTGTGCCGACACTGTACTAGGATGGTACCAGTATGGGGTTTGATATCGAGAAGACAAACCTTGCTATCACTTGTTTGTCAAGACATTTGCAACAAAAAAAATGGGGAGCTTATACATTACCAAATACAAAATATTTAATGTTTTCACTAGGAAGTTTATGCAAGAACAAGCAATATTTTGAGGTACTCAATAGTATTTGATGTTGAAGCAATGTGTGGGCCAGCTAGACAAAGAAACCAATAGTGGAAGTGTGGAACTACAATTGCAAACAAAATCTATTTGGATCCAATGGCCTATGTTCTTTGCTTTAACTAGCTGAAACTGGATATGCCATCGTCAACCTAATGGGATCGATTAGTGGTATGGATTTACATAATTCTTTAAAAAATAGGGGGCTTTTAAATATCTTCTCTTTAGGTCTCTGTAGGAGAAAAGCCTCTGATAAGGGACTCTGCCCACTCTGTTTGAAAGAGAGTAGCCTTTATCATCTAATTCAGTCATTAAGCCTACTTAAACCATTCCTCTTCTCTTTGGAGAGAATGGATCAAGACTCTTGTTGCTCCATCTTTTTAGCACCACCAGAGTTGGAAAAAGAAAAAGGCAGTGCCAAGGTCCACAGAATCGATACCATGACCCCATGCAGTCAGGTACCATACTGATACACGGTACGTACTATGTAGTCTGGTGTCAGTCCGATGCCGGTACAGCCATATCAGGTTACTAGAGAGACTTTTCAACAGAGGAGGTGATGGGGGGAGGTACAAGGGTTCTGGCAGGCTATGGAACTTGGTGGTTGACATGGCAATGATGGAGGAGTTGAAGTAGGGCAGCAGGCTATCGAACTCAGGAGGGCGAGGTGGACAGATTGCAGAGAGGATAGAGTGTCATTGCGCATCAACGTCTGGCTATGAGAAGGGAGGGGGGAGACAGAGGCTCGAGAGGGTTTGGGGTCGATGGAAAGGTGGGGAGAGGATTTATAAGAGGCTTGGTGGTCCGACCTGGTGAACTAAGCCATTATGGATCTTCTATACTATTTTTAAATGCTGAACCATCCCAGTTTCCTGTTGGTTTGGTGCAGTATGCCCTGAATTGGTTCAAGATGATCTGGCGAACCTTGGGTACTATATGACATTTTCAAAGGAAGAAAATGAGAGAAGAAGACAGACAGCAAATGGATGCCAACTGTACCCAAAACCTCATTCTCATCTTGCAAATATGCAATATGCTTTTGATGATTCTTGTGGTCGCTTCTTTGATCTCTACATCTATCAAAATGCTGTAGTTTTAGCTAATTGACAAAATCTTTCCACACCCCCCCTCCCCCACCCCTCCGGAGAAGATGGGAAGCTACCAGTCACCAACAATGCCACAACCAAACAAGGTCTTTGCTTCACTGAGCATGGCTTGAAGATGGCCTTTGCTCTTAATTTTGCCAACCTAGAAAGAATTAAGAGTAGCTTTTGATTTGGTCCCTGAAGCATGAGAGCGGAAGTGTATGGATAATAATGGATTTGGATCTTCTCAAACGGGGTTTGTTTCCTTTGCAGTGCCTTCTAGTCCCTAGTGGCAACCTTGTTGAGATTATCCCACCATTGCTCTTCATGCTTGATCATCGGCACCCTTCCCGCATCAGCTAGTATTTGGCAGAGGATCCAAAGTTCCAAAATATTGCTCTGCTGGCTTTCACACCTAATCAGTTCACCTAGTGAGGCAAGTAAGTTATGAAATTATCCTTTCTCATTGGACGGTTAGGACTAAAATATACGATTGCAGAATCCCATTTCTTACTGTATACATAGGTTACTACTCCAACATGTGGCAGGCCTCCTGCATATCCTTTATACTTGGAAAGAGTCTAAACTAAGGAGTTGAATGGTTGATGTAGGATGCTACATACATCTCAAATCAGGGCTGCAATCAGGTTGCACAGGCCCAGTTCTAACTTGTATCCAAACTTAGACCTAGTCCATTTGTGAAAGTTAGATCCATGGGTCAGGCATGGGTCTTAAATAAAAACTTAATGTGGGTCGAGTATGGATCTCAAATAATTGGAAGTGACCCAAATGGATTTTGATTCAGCCTGACAGTTGTTTACTAAAAAAACTAGATCTAACCTTTCAAACCTAAATCCAACCAAACTGGCCTAGAAGGAGATTAGAACCAAGCATGGCCTGCCCAGTGGTGTTTCTTGTTTGAGTCTTAATCTTGGACATGAAAATAGTTTTGGTTGGTTTGGGTTCAAGTTGGATCCATACCTCACCCGACACACTGGCAATCCTCTCTTGAATATATACATTGTCATATAATCCCAACATAATGGTTATGATATATTTTCACTTTTCTTCTTTACCATTCCACTTAAGAAATGAAATACCAAGTTTTGATATGATATAACAAACTATGCTTCATTTACATCTCCTTTTGGAACTTTGCTATATGGGTCCAGACCCTATGGTGTATGGATCATGCATAAGTGCATAACAAGGTGGAGTGGTTTGTGTCCCTGTATCTTGTGTGCTTGCCGGTGCTGTTTGGTGCTGCTCTGCATGATTGTCACTGGTTATCTGAAATGGGCCCCTGGGACATGATAGGCATATGGTTGTCACAGTACTTAACCATGCTGATGGGTAGGGCTATGAGATGTATAAAAATTTGCATATAACTACTTTTGAAATTCAAATTTCATGAAAATGTATATTGGTTAGGAATCAAGATTCATTGATAGATTCTATACATTTGTTTTGCTGTCATATATACGCCTATGTGCAGATAATTCTTTTTTTAGTTTATCTAGGATAATGCCATCAATTTTCAAGTAAACTAATTTCACACTCCTTTTGCTGTCTTATATTTGATATTTTATTATGCAGGTTAATGATGTTGTTCTGGCTGGTAACACTCTTATTTCATGTTCATCGGACACCACTGTGAAGGTTCCTTTCCTGTAGTAAACTCTTGCCATTTTGCAATCAGTAGATTATGTTTAACCATATCAATCTGTATGTATATATTTTTTCCAGACATGGAATTCCTTATCTGATGGTACTTGTACAAGAACACTCCGTCAACATTCTGACTATGTTATTTGTCTTGCTGCGGCTGAAAAAAATGTAATGTTTTTATTTTTTGAATAATTTCTTAATGCGCAAGTAGCTGACTTTTTAGGTATGCAATTTGATATCTGCTAATCTTTTTATAGTTTTCCATGTGTAAATAATTTCTTACTCCTTATAATCACAATGCACCATATATATCTAGTTGCTGATTCTTTTACAACACCGTACATTCTAGAGCAATATTGTTGCCTCTGGGGGCCTTGGTGGGGAGGTCTTCATATGGGATATTGAGGCAGCTCTTCTACCAATTGCTAAGTCTGTTGATGCAACAGAAGATGAAATTTCATATGGAAGCACTGGGATCCCTATGACAAGTTTGCGCTGTATCAATTCTGGCAATAACATATCTGTGCATAACAATCAATCACATGGGTATAGTCCAATTGCTGCCAAAGGCCATAAGGAGTCAGTTTATGCCCTTGCAATGAATGATAGCGGAACCTTGCTTGTTTCAGGTGGAACTGAAAAGGTACAGTTCAGATTCTTCTTTCTTATTGTGTTAGCTTACATAGTACTTGGATGGCCTTGGAAACTGCAAGTTTTCTAGCTACATTTTTTATAATTTTATTATTACGTCTTGTGGCAGTTATATTGGAAACCATTGTTTAATATTTCTGCAGAATATGTTTCTTAAACTATTAGTGATTCTTTATAGGTTGTACGTGTTTGGGATCCAAGAACTGGTTCAAAGAATATGAAATTGCGAGGGCATACTGATAACATCAGGGCATTGCTTCTTGATTCAACTGGAAGGTTTGTATTTGTGCTTTGTTTCCACTGAATCTGTAAATCAAATTGGTTTGGAATGTTTTCATATCCTAACAAGATAAGTTGATTGGAATTCAAATCTCAATATTTGCCGCTAAGGAACTATTTAATGTTTCTGAAATTCTTGTTGGATATGGTTCAACCTTGTCCTTATAATCCTAAGAGGCTTGCTTCATAGAATCTGCAGGCTACTAAGCCAAAGCAGGCCTTGATCATTATCAGGTCAACTCATTGAAGTTCAGCCCCTTATGAAAGACTTATTTGTTTTCAACCATATAAGATCTTATTATTTTCATGATATCAACCATATGATTCTTCTCAAGCCATCAACCTTAAAAAGAATCAATTCACCTGGACATAAAACTGTAGATCTCATGGGGAATATTATTTTTAGATTATATGAACAAGAATTTATCTTGAAAGAGTCTTTCACACAAACTGTGGAAACATTTATTTTTGAAGTCTTTTACATCAAGATGTGCTTGAATATCCTTAGTTGCAAGGCTGTTATATGGTACAAAATTATGTGAAAGCTTTAAATACTCGCTAAAGACACGTAAATGAACTTAAATACAACAATGTTCAAAGTCATGTTGACATACTTGTCCAATATGGCCTCATTAATAGTAATAACATTTGAAGTATAAAGCTAGCCAAAACCATTATTAAATTAATTGCTTTTACAATTCCATCATGCTTCAAGTCAAGGATTAAGCTCCCAGCGGGATGTCCCATGCCGCTGTTGGGACAAGGCTGTCTCGGTAACATCCCAACATCCCGATCAGGACATCTGAGGACATCCCCTGTCTTAATTGTCGGGATAAGGCAGGATGGTGGTGCATCCCATTCCATGAGAAAACTGGGATAGCCCTGTCTCGTGGGATTTAAAGCCTTGCTTCAAGTTGTTGTCAAACTATTGCAGGATCTTATTTGGTTTGAATAATCTATCAGCTATGAGACTATCAGTTGTCATGTTTCCTTGACATAATCTGAATACATCTTGCATAAATGCGATAGTCCTATAAAAGCCTGGACTCATTCTGTGGTCCAGCAATCCATACAGCATGCTCATAAACCTAAAATGTTATATTAATAGAAAACATTTATACAACATCATATGTAGAGATAATATAAAATTATTCATGGTAACATCGAAGCTATAATTATTCATGTAGATCATCTTATGTAAATGTGATTTTCCAGTGTAGGGCAACCTTTAGATTCAACTAGTCACTACTCACTACCATGTGAGAACGATGGATTGTTTTATGATAATAAAGTTTTTTCCCTCCCTGGGTGCCAGATTGTTTAGTTGGTAAAGAAAAATGGGTACCAATGATCAATGATCATGGTTGCTGTCTCAAAAAGATTAAAAGATAGTTTTTCTTTTTCTTTCCCCCTTTCTTCCTGAATTCATCCTGCATAAATGCAGTATTCCAATAAAAGTCTGGACTCATTCTGTGCTCCATACAGCATGCTCATAAACCTAAAATGTGATATTAATAGAACATCTCTACAACATCATATGTAGAGATAATATGAAATTATTCATGGTAATGTTGAAATTATAATTATTCATGTAGATCATCGTATGTAAATGTGATTTTCCAGTGCAGCGCAACCGTTAAATTTAATTAGTCACTCCCATGTGAGAATCATGGATTGTTTTATGGTAATTAAGGTTTTTTCCTGGGTCCCAGCTTGTTTAGTTGGTAAAGACTTTCGGGGTAGGTTACCAATGATGTTGTCTGGAGTCTTGCCTGCACCACTATTATAATTTTGTTACCTCAATAAAATTGATTAGGGGCCAGAAAACCATTCTTGTTATCTCCAAAAAACAAAAAAGTACAGTTTTTCTTTTTCTTTCCCCCTTTTTTCCTGTTTCTACAATGTCATGACCTTGGTGGTTTGAACTTCAGTAATAACTCATACAATGCCCTTTGTAGTCTTAAAAAGACACATACATGCAAGGTTGTAATGCACAGGAGATTCTATTGGACAATTGAACAGTGTCTTATTGCCATGAGCCTAAAGCTGGTAGTGTATTATAGGCTTCTAGCTATATTACAGTGCTTTAAGTTCAACCAAGTAGTTGGTCATATAACTAGTGGTGAGACTCTGCTGTATTGATAATATTGCCTGAATACCCTGCTTATTTGTAAATGTGTTGGAATATGATGAGGGATGTTTACATGTGTACAAACCTCTCCAATATGCTTATCGGCTTTATAACCCTTCCCTACAAACACATGGAATTCTGTTGTTTTTTCTGTTTCTATGATATTGCTGCAATTGTTTGGAATTTATTTTAGTGCTTCTAAACAACTTATTAATTTCTCTTTGCAGGTTTTGCTTATCAGGGTCGTCTGACTCAATGATTCGGTAGCAAATTCTTCTTCTTCTCCTCCTCCTCCTCTCTCTCTCTCTCTCATGTGTCTTTCACGTGCTTCTGAGCATGCTTTGTCTAGGTTTAAATTTAGCAGAATTGCAAGGATTGCGTTTTGCATCCTTTTCCAAATGATCCTTATTTATCTAAAACTTCTTTTTAGATAATGTTGGATACTTGGTTTCTATTATTTTTGTTGAAGATGAAAATGATGAAAACTGATCTTTACTCTCTCAACTGTTCTCTTTAGTGCATCTGAGGATCTTCCTTCCGAATTTTTAGTTGATACCATCGATGTATTGTTGTTTTGTGCAGTCTATGGGATCTTGGCCAACAACGTTGTGTACATTCATATGCTGTGCATACGGACTCAGTCTGGGCACTTGCTAGCACTCCATCATTCACCCATGTTTACAGTGGTGGAAGGGACCTTTCTGTAAGTAAAATGTTTTTAATGGTTATTATGGAAGAGATTCTCTACCAACTACCAAGTATTACAATCTGATCCATGCCCGATCTGTTTCTTCTTTCCATGACTGTGGAAACCTCAGTTATACCTGACAGACTTGTCAACAAGAGAGAGCATTTTGCTTTGCATGAAAGAACATCCAATTCTACAGATGGCCTTGCAAGATGACAGTATATGGGTTGCAACAACAGATTCTTCTGTACATAAATGGCCAGCTGAAGGGCATAATCCTCAGAAGGTTTTTCAAAGAGGTGGCTCATTCTTAGCTGGAAATTTGTCTTTCACAAGGGCAAGGGCTTCTTTAGAAGGATCTGCTCCTGTAAGCATACTTTTCTATAAGTTCATTATTGATGTTTCAAGAGCAAACTCATTTCTATAACTTGATCACTATCATTGCTCACTTTAATTTGATATTCATTCATTTTGTTGGTGTACTTGATTGTATTATAATATTTTAGTGAAGATTCTAAGCAGTAAGCAGTACACTTTCCACTGATTTTTTTTTTGGATATAACTCCTTACTATTTCTAATTAGTATTTTTAAAACCAAAAGTTAAGATCTGGTCTGACCCAATCAGTCTTGACTCCTGGATCGGAATAAAGAGAGACTAGGTCCTGATATGGGGGTGAGACCCTGTATGTCTCAAGATTGGATCATCTTGGTTTGTCTCGGTCTGTCCAGCCAAGATGGACCAGGACTGGTGCACATTGAGACATCAGATGTCCAAGCATTTTGGTAGTTCACCAGGACACCAATGTTTTAGTTATTTTTTAATATTTTTTTCTCTTCTTTCTTATTTTTAATGGTTACTTGGAGACTTTATCGTTATTTTATTTACATGACCTTTTTGTTCATGATACAATTGATAACTGGTGTTCATTCAAATTTATTTTTTTCACCTACTAGTGTTGGTGTCAATGTTGGTATGATGAACCCGATCATCATGTAAGAAAACCTTCCCTAAACCTTAAGTTATCACAAGAATGGTATATATATATATATATATATATAAGGGTGGTCACCCATCTGTAGAGATGGGAGACGAATGTCCTTGTGGCATCCATCCTGCATCCTGTCCCAGCCATGGACTGAGATGAATCTCGAGATTGGGATAAAACCCTTGTTTAAATCTGTGTGGTAAGTCATGAACCAAGTATATATAGTGGAAGGGATTTTAGTACCCTGAATAAAACTTCAAAACTATATAGACACCCACTCTGGTTGATATACACACTATTAGCAAGTCAGACTGTTTGTAAAATCAGTGCTGTTAACCGAAGTTGTTTGTTAAGGCGAAAATGACTCAGATGGCTGTCAGCGTGTGGATCACGAATGGTGGTTCAGTGTGTGTGTGACTAGCAAATCCTAGCAGGCTGAGAAATGAAAAGTCAAAACATGAATGATTTTTGGTGGCTGCATTCTATATCTGTAAGTTCACACGGACAAGAAGTGAGGGGAGAGGAAGAAAGAGTAGTGCCATGGACAGATGGTGAGATTGCCTATCTTGAAATTTCAGGACTGCAGGATTCTATTTAAGAGGAGGTATTGTATCCCTGAAATTCTAGAATTGAACGACACGAGCCTCGGTGGATTTTGCAGCTTCCTGCTTCTCCCAGACTACGTGCCTTTGTTGAAGAACCATCTAGTGAAAATATTCTATATTTCTATGGATGTGATATAAGCATCCAAAAAGGCTGAAAAGATCAAGGTAAAAGTTGTCATTCACAAATTTTGACTAGCTGTATCTGGATATTTCAGATAAATCTCCATGGAATGTTCGATTTTTAAGTGGAATGTAAAATAAGTGCAGATCTATCTGTAGTGCTGAAATTTTTAGGGGGGCCTAGATACAAAAATCCCTTGAATAATCTGCAATCTTCATAAGGCTGCAGGTCCACTTTCTTTTGTCATGTCTGAAGAATTATTATCAGGCCCTTAAACTACAATGCAAGTTGTTTTTTTGATAGATATATGCTTTAATTATGACTTCTTACTGCTGATTTCTTTTCCAAACATAAGATTATGTAATTTGTGTTTCAGCATTTGTGTGAGAATTCTGACAATGATGTCCAGTTACTTGTATAAACTTTTGTCAAATTTCATGTTTTATACTGTAGGTTGATCCAATACATTTGTAGGAGGTAATTGTTATCCAAAAGGTCAAGAAAAATAAGATTCCATGGAGAGAAGGTGGAGATGAATGTGACATGTGACCAAAGTTCTGAACTGCTGATAGAGTGCATGTGTGATTGATGATATGGGCAGTTGATAATCAAGTGCATTAGCTTGGTCAAGTTACAGTTCCATGGGCAATGCATGCTACCTAGAAATAGTAGCATGGGACCATGGTCTGTGCTGGACTGAACCGGTTGGTACAGGGCAAACCGAGCCGGACCAGTGGGGAACTGGGATGGTTCTGGCCGATTTTTCGGTTCTGTCGGTTTGGGTATGGTTTGGTACGGTATGGCTCAGTTCAGTCTGGTTCGGTCCAGTTTTTTTTTATTTTTTTTGACTATTGGATAGGATTTTTTTTGAATTTTTTATTATTAGTACGGATTGGTATGGTACGGACCGGTACCGTACCATACCGATCAGCAACCGGCACATTGTTTGGTACCGGTATGTAAAACCTTGCATGTGATCATAAATAAACAAATATCACTACAGAAACACGCACACCGCACTTAACCGTTTGCCTTCAATAGACTTTCTACTTAGTGTTTGTGGCCTGGAAAATTCCTGAGACAATTTCCCTGCCTGCCTATGATCATTTTGCTGTCTATTTTATTATATATACAATCTGGATTTCTGAGCTGGGTCAATACTTTATATCCATATCAGATGGCTGATATCTTTGGCTCACCACTTTCAGGATTTTTTTTTGGTGGTAAAAGGATTGGTCATGTATTGATTTTTTGTAAGGCTCAGCTACATCTATTGTGTGACCATGGATTTGCTGATATGAGCTCAACTTGCCTTTTTCAATAAAGTAATACTACATTAGGTTACATCGTGTGGCAACAATCTTTGATCGAGTTTACAGTACTTGCCTTTGTGTTACAGTGATGTTGAGAACTTTATAGCCAAACTTTACAGTACTTAATGCTATCTGCAGTGTTATTATTAATAGAGTTTAGAAAAAAGCTTTGTCTTTACTCCTAATCTGATATTCTACTTGATATTATCACTGCTTGCATCTTATTGTTTTGTTCAGTTTGTAGTTTAGTCCTGAAGTTGTAAATATCTTAACTTTTACCAAGATGATTGAATTGAGTAAATCTGTTAGCCATTTGATAATATATTGTTTTAATATGTGAAATACTTCTCCAAGCCCATTTAGAAGCAAAATTTAGGTAGAGGAGTCTAAAAAAATCATGTTTCCCAATTTTTTTTGGGCCTTCCTTTGCCTCTTGGACTCGGTAGCTTGTCACAACAAAAATTGAAAAACATGTTTTGCATGGCCTCTTCCCCTGTCTTCTGTTTTAAAAGACAAAAATCTGGAAACTGAGAGAAAGGAAATGCTTGCTAGTACTACTATTTTTTATTTGTAAAAATTATTCTCATGATCTCTAAAAAACTTGAAAGCAATAAAATCTTGCTTTCATTATTTTTTGAAGTGAAAACTGATGTTTTTTCAAGGGGCATTTTCCCTCTCATTACCCTTTCTACCACTGCCATGGCCACAACAACCACCACTGCTGCCTTTGACATTGCCGTCACAGCCACCACAGCTTCCAAAGCTGCTGCTGTTGCTACCATCATTACCACTGCTCAACCACTGCTATTGCTGCCACCTCCACCATTGTTTCCACCACTGCTGCCAGCACCTCCATGACTGCAGCCACCTCAATTGCCTGGTGCCACTGCCACCTCCATTGCTGCCTTCACCATTCACCTTCATCACCACAACTGCTGCTGCCACTGCTGCCTCCATCATTGAAGCCATTGTTGCTGTAACCTCCGCTACCACCACCACCACCATTGATGCTGCTGCAGTTGTAACCCCTGCTGCCATTGGTGATGGATGGAAGAGGGTTGGTTTTTGATTTTTCTTTGATTTACAAAAATAACAACAATTGACTACATCAAACATGTTTGTGTTGTTTAAAAAGTTAAAATAAAGAAAAAACAAATTTTTGCTTTCTCAGAAAAAGGAAATGTGAAGTGATGCCAAATGTAACCATAGTTTGTCAAAATCCTGTACATGAGTACACTAAACAAATCTATCAATCTTTAAACTATTATCATTTTTCACATCCACCATTCTTGCAGTGTTCTTGCAGAGTAAGATTTCTGCCTCATATTTTGGTAATAATCTCAAACAGTGTCTCTAACTCTGTAGCCATTGTAAGAAAATATAAGGTGTCTTCTGCCATATAGGGATGGGTGAATTCGTATGAGTTTATCATATGTAAGACAAGGTGCAATTGAATCTTGGATGCTAGATAGTTCCTTAAGTGGGGTTTGGTATACCTTCTACAAAAGTTATCTGTAGACATGAGAATGGAAAAAGATAGTCCAGGACAGAATGCTTTATGTTTCAATTATTCTTTATTTATTTTCTTCTATTTATAATTTTCTGTGCTTAGTATGGTGACACTGTTTCTTTCCTTTTTCTCTCTTATGGTAATACAATTTTCATCCGGGAAAAGTTATGTATCAACAGCCAAGTCCTTGACTTTTTCCTTTTTCTTCCTTTATAACAGGTTCCTGTATTGCAAGAACCGTCTTTCATTATACCTGGAATTCCAGGAATTGTACAACATGAAATCTTGAATAATAGAAGGCATGTCTTGACTAAGGTGATTATGAAGTTTAATTTTTGTATACTCCCAAGATATATCAATAGTTTTGACCATAATGAGCAAATGTAGCTCTGTTTTTCAATATGACCTCCATGCATCTCTTACAGGACACAGCAGGTTTGGTTAAGCTGTGGGATATTACCAGGGGAGTCGTAATTGAGAATTATGGCAAGGTGCTTTTTGTCCTTTTTGGTACTGCTTTTGTAATATATCTTGAATTTGTCCTTTCCATTATTAGAGCAACAAAAGAAGAAATAAATAGCTCGAGTTTAACCTGTTATTTGAATTTGTTGTAAATGTGTGGGCCTGTGAATCTATAGCAGGGTGCTAGCTTACACTTCAAGGATCTTAACTCTTATTCTCAATCTATGCATTAATGTTGCAGGTTTCTTTTGAGCAAAAGAAGGAAGAGCTATTTGAAATGGTTCTGTATCACTACAATCGATATTATTGTGTTAAATCTGTCATAAACTGCTGTATCAGAACATTTTGCTAAACCCATCTGTTTTCTTTTTCCAGGTGAGCATACCTGCATGGTTTACGATGGACACTCGGCTTGGAAGCTTGTCTATCCACTTGGATACTCCTCAATGCTTTTCTGCGGAGATGTATGCTGTGGACTTGAATGTATCAAGTGCATCTGAAGATCTCAAGGTAAATACACCCATTTATTTTTCAGACTTACAAAATCTAACTACCCTACTATCTAAGATAGGAGTTTAGAACAGTGTTGTTAAAGGCCCTAGACACATCTAGGCACTAGGGGTCCTTGGAGACTAGGCGCAAGGTGCAGGTGCATGCCTGAGAGAGCCAAAAATAGAAAAACAGAGAACTAGCTATAGATAAGAATTCTAGCAAGTAAAAACCAGCATCCTGTTATTAAAAAGTAAAAACTAAAAACAGAAAAAGATCTAGCTATAGGTAAGTCCAGCATGTAAAAACTAGCTCTAACCCAAAAACAATCAAATAAGTGCTTTCTAAATTCCTAATTGGCTAATTCTCCTCCTTATCATTATCATCAAGCAAACCAGTTTCATCATTTTTTTCTTGTTCCTCTCCAATATCTTTCTCATACTCATCATCTGTCTCCTCCTTTAATTCATCTATAAGCTGCACTTGGAATGGTCTACTAGACTTTGATTTTAATAATAATGCTGAAGCTCCTCCTTTGGAAGATGTTTTCGCACTAACTCTAGTGCGATAAGTAGGCTTATGAGCTTCAGAAGCTTCTGCAACAAGATCTCTTGTCAAACCATTATCACTATCCCTAAATACTTGTTCTTGTTCATCATTCCTATCTGTATGAACTCATTTCATTCTTTCAGTCAACAACTTATTGCAATCATTAATATTTTTTAATGATATAGAGTCAATGTGATTTCGTCTACTATATTGATGGATCAATGTTTGATTATACTTAACAAACACCAGATCATTCCTAATTCCTATGTACTATAACTAACATTTTCTATGTACTATGATTGATCTTTCTTATATACTATAACTGACCTTTCCTAGGTACTATAATTAACCTTTCCTATGTACTGACATTTTTTATTCCTTAGAAACTAAAAATTGATACTATAACTGAACAATAGAGGCGTGTGCCTGAGGCGCCTCAGGTGCATGCAAAGGCATGCACATAAGGCACCTAGGCTATGCCTAAGGGCTGTTGCCTGGGGTACAGAGGTGATGGCCCTTGTGCCTAGTGCTTTTTGCGCCTAAGGCGTGCCTTTAATAACACTATTTTATAACATGGTTACACTAGTGTGTATTTGCCTATATTGGGCAACCATGCTAGGACTGAAACTGGACCTGATGCTAGTGGGTGTATTGAGTCTCAGTGTGCTGAACTGACCTCCATACCAGGTATATCGATACATTACCAGCATAGTATCGGTACGGGGATTGGTACCGAGATGTTGAATCTTGGTTTAGAATATGTTGGTTGCTTGTATTGAAAAAGGTTTTGAACATGAAAATATTGAATAAGTGGATTATTATAAATTTTACGTTGGGGTTATGAGATTGCCTCTATTATCTCACACAATTATGCACCCGCAACAAGAAATTTGCCAAGGCTTTTAGTTCACCCTCTGCTTTTGGAGGCCATACCATATATCCAGCTAATTATCCATCGACAGTTTTCCTAAGTGCAGGGATTTCCTATAATAGATACAGCTTTAAAATTTAATTTAGCAAGTGACATGGTAGAATTTTGTTATGTAGTTGAAACTTGAAAATTGTTGCTTGGTCGAATCAAAGGGTAAACTATGCTTATTTTTTGTGAAATTTCATGGTTCATACCATTGCTTCACTAACATGGTCAAGTTGCTGCTTTTTCTCATCACGATCTCTATCATCTATGTGCTCTGGCATTTACTAAAAGTCCATGTATAAGATTCATGATATACTAACAAAATTGAGCAAATGGTTTTTGCAAAATGCAAGCAGTTCCCCGATCTTCATCAATTCACAGCAAGGTTGTCTTTGAGTTGATAACTTCTTGAAAGAAGAATATTAAATGAGGGAAATATATCTGCTGTGCAAGAAATGACTAAATCATCAGGGATATGAAGAAAAATAGTTACACAGATTGTGCTACTAATTTAGGACTAATCTCTGTTTATTTTTAACAATCTGTCAAGATGTGCAACTATTCTCATTTGAGTCAAGATCCTCCCCATTTCGTACATGAATTGGAGAGAGTCGGTTCTCCAATCACGGTTCATGATTGGTGCGACAGTTGTGATTGGATAAGCTCCACCAATATGCTGCCCCATGTATGATGTGGGGTTCATTCAATCACAACCATGGTGCCAATCATGGACAATCATGATTGGAGAATTGGCCCTCTCCAGTTCATGTACAAATTGGAGGGGATCCGAACTCTTCTCATTTTTGCAAGGGTTTAATCCATTTTTATAAAAACTAGCTACTATGACTATTGTAGTAGCCACTATAGCAATTTCAACCCAAAATTGCTATGCTGAGTATCATGGTGGCACTATATGACGCTTAGCTATCAATCAGTTGATACATCAGGCATGTGGCAACTGCTATGCTACGAGTTTAAAGCGGATTGGACCATTTTCCAGGTAGACTGGTCCAACAGTTTGAGCCTAAGAGGTATACAAGGAGAGCTAGACCCAAAAATGCTAGAGGTGCTTCATCTTCACAGTCAAAGAAGCCATAGAATCAAATCTAAAACATTGATGAGATTGAGTTTGGGTGGTCAGAGTTAGGCGAGGAGGAGGAGGCATATGTTAACATGGATGACTCAGACACCTCTAGTTTTGATGCTCAAGGAGCAGACCTTCAAGAAGTAGCAGATGATGATTAACTATTGAGATAGTCAATTATCATTTTGTCATTTAACTTTTTGGTCCAAAAAGTTTATTATCTGTTGATGATGATGATGATGATGATGTTTTGTTTGGTGAGTTATATTATACAGTTGTGGACATCTTTCTTCCATTGTTGTTGTTATGTGATCATGGATGTCTTTATTATATATTTAATGTCAAGTGATTGTGGACTTTTTTACCTTTTGAGTGATGCTATTGTGTTTAGTGGATAACAATGTCATCATCTTTGCATTATATGGATGTTGACATGATCCTATGATGTTAGATGGATGATGCTTCTATTGCTTTGCATGTTTTCTTGCATGTAGTTCACATAAAATATTCATTTTTGATACCTGCCAAGAATCCATATTGGTATGTTTTAGTAGCTTGCTTTGTGTATATAGCATCTGTTATAGTGCCTGCTATCTGCTATGAAACTGCCTAGCCACTACATACCCGCTATCTGCTTTTCAGTACATTGGCTTAATCCAGTATATGCGTGTATTGAGGCATTTCACCCCCAAGAACCACAAAATCAATAAATTGATAAAGTAATTACACCTATAGTTCCAGAAGCTCTCCACTACTTGTTAGCGCATCACAAATCATCATGCTAACATGCCCCTGTCAACTCTGGAATCTTGTATATAGAGTGTCTATGGATTGATTACTGAATTACCTCTTCTACATCTATGTGCTTTGTCGAGCAGTGCAGAAGTTTGGCCATCAAGTGCGGTTAAACCACTCGAAAACAAATAGAACATTTTGTAACAGTAGTACTGAGTTGTTTGGTTTGTGGTCATATAAATAACTTTTTGTTAGCTATTGTTAATTTTTGTTAATTGTCTACTATTATTAGGGTTCTTGGGGTGCTAAGTCTTCTTCAAGCCTCACATAGGGTTGTATTTTCTTTCATAACCTTTGTGTATGTACTTATTAACTGTTCTAAAGTGTGGTTCGAATCATTTTGATCTTTTTCTTAGTTTATGTCGATCTCATAAATGTGAAAGGATGGGAAGCATGAATTCTATAGATGGTAGATTGAGCAAAATGCATCACAAATTATTGTAAAGGCTATGCTGATGGATGAGAAGGTTAAGAAAGATACAAAAGCTAATGCTCTGAAAATGTTAAATGGAGATTATAGTATAGGGATTGTGTTTACATATGGAACATTTATCTAGTTGCCATGTATTTGTTCCTATTCAAATATTTGATTCAAAGATTAAACAAGGATTTAAATATTGTTGCTGTATGAAATGCCATTTGGCATACGGATAATTATGGGAAGTCGATAACTTTGGTTTACTAGGTTACATTTTTTTTTTGAGAATCAGAAATATGCCAAATGACCATGGGAGAAATTTCATGGTACCCATCCATAAAAATAAGTCAATGCACAACATTGCACCAACCATCAATCGTGTGTACTTATTTTATTAGTGAGCACACCATGATGTTATGGAGTAGGGTAATAATAAATATGTTCAGGCAAAACCAACAGATGGAAGCAATTGAAATTTATTCTAGATATGCCAAAATGGAGGTGATTTGCTTGTTTATATCTATAGAGAAGAATTCAAAAAAAGAAAGAGAATCCAGACATGGTCTTAATCAACTTGTCGAGAGCATATGTCATCTGGGTGCCGGAAGAAAATGTGGATAAATGATACTCCTATATTGTCGGCATATATGTTAGACTACAGATTAAAGCAAAAGTAGTTGTGGTAAGATAGGTGAATTTCCAGTCATAATGAGCATAGAACAATTGTTGGCACCATGCTCCAGATTTTTTACACTACTCATAAATGAACTAATTGATAATCTTCAGGAAAATGTTTGCAAAAAACCTAAAATACCTCAATGTTGAATGAGCAAAGATAGAGCATATGCAATGCAATCGCAATGGAAATGACAATCCAAATTGATGACCAAGAAACACCAAATTGTAATCATTTTATATTGGATCATTCATACAAAAGAGTAGAGAGATAGATGAAGAGATATCTTATAGATATAAGTGGATGGGTGATGTGGGAGGTTCTTTTAAGGTGTAATCTGATAAATTAATTTTAGTGACAAGTAAATATTTTATAAAACATGATCCATGCGTGTTATAAGGTTCAAGATGATTGGTGCAGTGAAAGGATTCTCACTGAATGAGTTGAACGTGGCAGATATGACAATGAGTGATATATGTGCAGTATATTTAAGAATGGTAGCATGATGTGGCTCTCTTCATGGATAAAAATACCTGGCTTAAAATTTAAATTTTGTTTTTCTGTAAACTTGAACTGTTATCATTTGTTAAATCATCTCAGTTTTTTCTGCTTATATCTTACTGTTGATCCACTAAACAAAGGATCTACATCCTATGTATCTAATTTCCTGGTTGCCTCTTTAATACCTATAAACTATTGATCTTAGAAACAATGTCATATGGTGCGTTCTGTCCATGTTTTTTTCTTTCCAAACACAAGTATATTATAAATTGGCACATGAATAGCACAAGCCTATAAGATGTGTTCAAGAAGGCATATAGGAAAGTAGAACTTTTCCAACCTAAGACTAATTTAATTTATTTGACTTATAATTGTGAAGGCTTGCCATCTGTTGATTATTAAGATGGAATATGACACTCATTAAGCATTGTGACCCCATTATGTTAGATTTGAGAAATCATTCATCAATACTTGGTGGGCTAGCACCGCTGCATGGAAGATAGATCAAAATTGCTGCAATACTTGCCAAGGTGGAAGGCGGTATTGCAGCATAAAAGACTGCCTTGATAGCTTTCATTCTTCATTATCCTTTTATTTGTAGGGACAACCTAGAGGGTTGGTCTCATTGTGCAATACATGCTTTCTGCTGACTTTCCTATGAAGATTCTTCTGGAAGCCTTCTCAGCATCTTGGGGGAAAACAAATCATTCAGCCGGATCCTCACAATTATTTGACAGTGGTTCCTATCTGGTTATTGTTGCTGGATTTCATAATGTTGACATGCCCATCTAGCCCATTGCCAATAGATGTTAGTAACAAGCAATCTTAGGGCATCCATATATAGTACCATCATCTCTGTTCTACAAGCTGGATGTCTTGTTATTAAATAGTAAAGTTGCAGGTGAGGTGATTCGAACCGACTGAGCTAACTGCTAAGGCTAGTTTATCAAGAGGGTAATGCAAGCTCAACTCGCAAACAGATCTGTTTCCTTCTCTCTCATCATGTTAGACCGGTCTCCACATAAAAATTGCCAGGCCAACCACTATAGGAAACTTATAAACATGTGCATATTGTTCCCAGCAAATCATCAGAGCACTTAAGATGGATAAAGTTCATTTGGTATCATTAGACATAAGTAATGAGATAAAAATACCACAGTGACTACATAAGTGATTGGATATTCCAAAGAAGTACAGGCATTCCGTGTAATTGATAACTGTTCTCAGGTTCCAATTATTATATGCCTCGCTATTTAATTCTTGCCATAACATTGTCACCTAAATAATATTTAACACACAAACATGGTATACAATGATATTTCAAATGATTGGTGTTACTGGGATACTTTAATTCTTATGAATTTTGAAGCCCGACTCTTGGATGGTGGTCATGATGGCATGACATTTCTTGCCACTTTCTTAATGCAGTGATGAACTTAGTCACCCCTGAGGTTGATGCTAGGCACAAAATTTTGGAGTGTCTTGTCAAACGGCACATCAGTGCAAGTACTTACACTTCACCTTAGCTGTTCTATGTGCCAGAGAATATTGACGTTGAGTGTTTGGAGAACTAGAATTTTTGTTTTCCCATAAATAACGTAAAATGAAGATAGTGTTTTGAGTAAAGTCCCAATGGCTGGATAGCTTCAGAGCTTTCCCATTTCAGGTTTTTATTTAGAGACCTTGGGGCCATTGGTTTTTGTTATATACAACCAGCTGTACAAACTATTTTGTTGCTCATCTTCTTCTAGATTGTCTTGATAATCTGGGTGATGCAGATGCTTGATGCCATTTCTTTGTTTAATATTTTATTCAAAATATTTGCTTGTTTAGATCATATTTTGGAATCTTCCAAGAGAGGCTGTATAATAGAAAGGACAAGGGTAATCATCTTTACTTGTTAATGATCTTTTGGTGGAATGTTGTGACCATCTTTTGAAAGATAATTTGAATTTATTCTTTTACATGATTAGCCAGTGATGAAGTTTTCAATTATTTTTCATAAATTATTTCAGATTAATCTAGCTCAGGAGACTCTTCGTGGTTTATTGGCTCATTGGTTGGCTAAACGAAGACACAGGTCTGGATCCCAGGTTTCATCTAATGGTGATGTTGCATCAGGGAAGGATGTCTCTGTTAGAAATCTCTCCCATCCAAGGGTTGAGGTTGATGATGGAGCTGAAAACTATGCATCCATGGTGCTCTCTTCTTTCAAGTTTGCAACATCTTCACCTCCTTCAATTATTACAGAGGGCTCTCACGGAGGTCCTTGGAGAAAGAAAATTACTGATTTAGATGGGATGGAAGATGAGAAGGATCTTCCATGGTGGTGCATAGATTGTGTTTTGAATGGTCGATTACCTCCAAGAGAAAATTCAAAGTAATTGCGGTCTCTCCTACATTATTTTGCTTGCAACATCTTTCTTATTTATTTATTTATTTACCTTCCACGTCTTTTCATGTGGTTGTCACCATGTATTCACACACTCAAGTTATCATACTTGATTTACTTACCATTCTTGATTTCTCTTGCAAGTATAAATGCAAAATGCATTGGACTTTAAGATAATGGATGCCAATAATTTAGGAAATTAACTAGGAAAGAAATTTATAAAGACCCTCTGTGTTGTTATAGCACCTTGCTTTTGTTATTCTCTTTATTTATTTGTTGCATTTAATGACATGAGGAAGCAAAGAGTGCAGAATGCTTCTAAAATTTGATATACTGACCATGTGATGATTTTTCAAGTGGCATTAGCATCTGTATTAAAGCATCTTTTCCTCCAGAAAAAAATAGTAAACGACATATTATTGCTGTATCTGCTTTCTAATTGGTTAATGTTAGAATCATGATAGCATCACTAACAAAAGTTAGTAGCTCAGGAGACATCTCTGTTTGTTTGGATAAGTCTTGCTGCATAGACTTTGTGGCACTATTCTTCTGCTTGTGATGCTTCTCTTTTTTGCTCTAAATCATTTTTAATTGTTATGTTGGATTTTTTTCTTCCTTTCATTCCATTATGCTTCTTATTTGTGTTTCTTCATAGAGAGGGATATACTGTTCCTATAGGAACTTCCAGGGAGATCTTGGAGATTCGGTGATCATACTAAATAATAATTGGATCGTTGTTGTTGTTATTTGTTATGAAAAGATAGTAACTACGACATTTTTAAACATTGTCTTCGTCACATTCTTAGATATTAGCAGGCTAAGAAAGTACGGGGGAACAATTTGAAAATTTTGAATGCCAAGTGAATGCATAAATTTTGCTAGCAGTTGTTTTCTGTTGTATCAACATGAAAGAGATGCTTGAGGATGTGGTCTTAGTGGTGTAGCTAACTGGTAAATTAAGTTTTTTTGCTGCCTTTGTGTCATAGATGGAGAAAGTTAAAAAAAAAAAAACAAATTCATTTCTCAGAATTTCCAAGTAATTATGATGCTTGAGGTAGTATGGATAGAAGTGCCGGCATGTTCCACTGTGCCATGCTATGACAGGCTGGTGCCAGCATTGGGCATGCATGTGTCGTGATTTCCTGCGTTTAGGGTATTCAACCGTGCCAGCTCATTTGGAAAGTTGGACTTGTTTTACATGTTTTGTTTGAAACATGATATCTTGTTGAGCAGTTTGTCTCCCACCCATATTCCTTGTTTCAACCAAGATTATTGTTGTATCTTCATTGCATTTTTTCTATTTCGTCTTCATTCTTCCAATATGCAATTAGCATGTTATATTATTCTTGGCTGCTACTTAATTTACACCAACACTTAATATGCCCATAAGAGCCTGGCAATTTTATCAAATAGATTGCTGTTGTCCCTCTGATATTAGGACTGAAAAATCATAGAATGAAGAGTTCAGGGTGAAACATGAATTGATTTAGAACATAAACATCCTAAATGCCTTTCTGAAGGTAGAATTGGTTTAACCTCATTTCTATACTCAATGCATTTTATACTCTATTTCATCTCTATTAACTTGAATGCTTTGTCTTTCCCAGTTCTGCATTCATTACTTTTCCTACCTTTCTTCACATTCATTGAAAGATTCTTCCTAGTTATTCCTGATTGATGTACCGATGTTTCTTATTTCAGAAAGTCTACTTTAGACTGTTTTTTGAAAAATTTAGTACAACATTATGTGTTGATATGTTCATAGTCAAGTACGCAACATTACATATATATGTGTGTATGTATGTATGTATATTTATATGTATATGTATGTGTATATGGAGTTGAACTTGGCTGCATTCGAGTGGATTCCACTCAGATCCGGTCAGATCTACATTGGACAATGAGGTTTTGACATTGATGATTCAAGTCATTGGATTTGATTTACTACCTTTAAACTACTTACGAATCCAAAATCATGTGATTTTGAGACCCTTAGATTGTGCATCAAGTGATTAAAAAACATATAAAATTTAATGCTTGCTTGATGCATAGGCTAGGACTTCCAAATCACATGATTTTTGTTATGTAAGCAATTTATATGTAAAAGATCACATGTGACAGCTTAGATCATCAATGTGGGATCCTTATCATCCAATCAAAACCTGACTGGATTTGAGCAGAGACCACTTGAGTCTAGACAAGTCTGGCTCTTTGTCTCTCTCTCTCTCTACATAAATATAGGGAGAGAGGGTTCTTTTACATCTTACAAATAGTATAGGAATCTAGTTTTTCCTATGTACCAAGGTTGATCTAACCATTCCGTTCAAAACATGCTGATACTATGGCACATCCACATATCTAGACCTGTCAATTTAGTTTTGTCTTTAGTATGCCACACACTAAATTAATTGTTAATCATTCTGAAAGGATTGAATTTGTGTTATCCTTTATAATTTAACATTAAACTGGATTGTAGGTTCCTTTTCTAACTTTTTTATTGTTTTAAAGCCTGTTAATGGTTACTCAATTGACATGGATGGATGTTATATTTTTCACTAAAGTATGTCCATATGTCTTTTTGCCTAGTATAGTTTAAATTTGGTGCTTTAGTTGTCATTGTAATGTTATCAACTTCATGAGGTTTCTTTTTCCCACTGTTGGCATAACTATTATTTGCACCCTTGTGAAGGTTCAATTGCAGAAGTCCTCAGTGAGGGAAATTGAGTGCTTCGCCCATCCAATAGGATAAACCTAAGTTGGGCGCTTGGTCTACTTTCTTATGCTTAGTGCTCTAGGTGTTCTTGTATGTGCATGGCACCTTGTAGGTTCTCAAGAGGCTTTGACAAGCCCAGCCAGACTGGGCAAGTTTTTCTTTCTTTTTTTTCTTTTTTTTTTCTTTTTTTCTTTTTTTTTTTTGGGGGGGGGGAGGGCATTTCTTGTTGTGTGTCTGTATCCCTTGGTCTACTTTCTTATGCTCAGTCTCGTAGGCGGTTCCTATATGTGGCATGATACCATGTATATGCTCTAGACTTGGCAAGTTTTCCGTTTTGGTGCAGGGCATGTATCGCCCCCGACTTGAGATCGCAAATCAGGAGGTCGCGGCAATCATTGCATACTCAAGGAGAACTCTCACCACAAGCATGCAAGACATCTCATCATGATATTATAAAGCAACAACGGAACAAAATTCAAATAATTAACATTCAACTTTAGTTCAAATAACTAAATCAAATGTCTTACAAAATAATATTTAATAGTCTTGCATCAAATCTCAATAAATCTTAATCTAAAATAAAAATATCAAAGTCTACCTCTAGTTCTCTCTCCCATAATGAATCTCCGAGTCAAGCTAGTCCTTTGAATTTGTAAAAATAGTAAAATATGGAGTAATGAGCTAAATAACCGAGGAAGCAGTAATATTATACTGAAAATAAGCATGCATATAACAGCACTAATCAAAATATAACTCATGTGAATTCATTTTCGTTCATAAATTGATTTCTTTCAAAACATTACGTTCATCTTGACAGCTATGAATTAAATCAAAGTACCAATATATAACCCCACTAGCTGGGCATCAAATTAGCAGTGTTTAATCGCCCCACTGGCAAGGTAACAAAATACCAGCATACAACTCATACTGGCAGGGTATCAAAGTACTAGCATTTAACCGGCCCACTGATAAGATATCGTAATACCAGCGCTTAACGCCCACTGGCAGAGTTCGATACATAGTCCCACTGCGAGTCAAAATTCATCTCAAATCAATATACTTTCCTCAAAAAATATATTTCATATTTCAAATCGAATAATTCATAAAACCATGCGACATAGAAATCAATCAGTATGATTCATATCAAATTCAATATATTTGATCATAAATAACTTAATATTTTGGAAAAAGGATGTATTCGGTAATTCAAAATACTCATAAATAATCCAATACAAAAAATATTTTATAATTTATCGATAAATCTAACAAAAATTGCAGCATTACTTCATACGTACTCCAAATTTACATAATTTCATAAATTCTTTTTTCAAAATCTTCAATTCATAAATCACATCTGAATATCCCATTGTTGGACATCTTTTTGTCAAGTCGACTTTACACTTATACAGAGTTAAGTCCACTAATTTGAAAGAATATGGATAATTAAAAAAGACATGATTGACGGATAGTCGCATCCAATGGTACGGGTTGATTCGAGATACTTCATTGGATTTATAAATTAAGTAGAGAGAGAATGTCACAAGAGAAATTAAAAAGGTGGAACAAGACGGGTCAGATCATACCGTCCGACATCCTGGTCGATTTGATCAAAGCGATTTCATCAAATCATTGTTAAACTAATGTACAGATGGTTCAATAAATATCATGGATGATCAAATTTAATGGTATTTAGTCTAGTCAAGGTGGGTGCCGGCATGCTGTCCAGCGACAGCAGATTGGAACCCTTCACTAAGTTTGATCAAAATTATTGAAAAAAATCCTTCATTGGACTAATCTTACATAGAAAACTTCATAGACATAATTTTAGAGAGAGAATATTATAGAGAGAGAAACTAGAGAAAGAAAGTAGAGATAGAAAGCGGAAAGAGAGAGGAAGGTGAGAGGAAGAGGGAAGAGAGAATCTCTCTCTCATTTCTTTTCCTTTTTTCTTTCTTCTTCCTTTGTTTGGTCAAAACAGGGGATCTTATTTGAATCTCCTTCCCCCGAGCTCAAGGGGAGTCTTGCTAAGAGATGATGGCCGAGGGTGCGACCCATGGCGGTGTGGCCATGGATCCCTGATCTAGTGATCAACGGCGACAGATGGCGTTGGAATCAAAGCAACACAAAAGGGAAAAAAAAAATAGAGCATTTGAAATCCGATTTTTCTTAAGGAAAATCAGTAACAATCCATTGAAATCTCAGCCTATAAACCAAGTAGGAAGGTTTTTTAAGAGATTTACCTTGTTCTTAGTGATGTTTGGGCCACCAATTTTGTCGGGCATGGTGATAGTTGATTGAGAACAACAAAAGAAAGAGAGAGAAAAACAAGGAGAGGAAGAGGGATTTAGTGGTGGATGGCCGTGGAAGGGAGGGGGTGGAAGTTTCCACCTTGTAAACAGGAGCTTAGGATTTTCAGCTCCAATCGAGTGCTTTTGGGAATGAGAGTCTCATCGGGAGTCTTCTTCCTCCCATTTCTTCATCTTTTTTTTTTTTTTTTTTTGTTCTTTAGAAGTCATGTAGGGCCCCTTTTTTTTAAATTTGGGCCTTTTCTCCTGGTGGGTTAATGGGTTGGATATTACATTTGAAGGAAACAAGGGCAGTTCTATGCATGCAATTTCAAAGACTTACAGTGAAAGCAGATTAGATTAAATGATTTAATCTATATTACATGCATCAGATCATATCTAAACTACCATGCTAGGATCGTATGACATGAAATAATATGCATATATAATCTGAAATCTATAAGATCAAGCATTGATCATATCGATGCTCTAGATCAAATCTAACTATTAGATTTGATCTATTGAGTTCCGAACTCATTACCTTTGCGCGGATCGAAGAACACCACTACTGAACACGTGGATCTGAGGTTCTTCTGAGTCGCTAGCAGCTACTCATGTGCCCGGCCTCTATGGAAGTCTACACGAATCCTTGGATCACGATCGATCTTTCTAGGAGTGCTAGCTCGTGCAAAGACCTTTGGATGGCTGATTTGTGCTCCTCCTTCAGACCACCCAGACTCATCCAATGCTAAAGGTGGAGCAAGGAGGATGAAGGGACGGAGGAAGAAGGAAAGAAATAATCTCTTTGGTTTTCTTCTCCCAAAACCCTAGCGCCAAGATCTAAAGCACTCACCCAAGAGGAGCCGGTTCTCCTCTAGTATTTTACGCACGGGACTCCCACCCAGACCTCACACCCCACTCTCTTTTCATGATCAATTGTGTCTCAGATGTCACTCACATGCCCCCAAAAAGACCCCTTCTTAAAGTGGGCGGCCAAGAGAAGATAGGATAAGGATTTTAGTTAGACTTAAACTTGAATTCAAAATTCAGGTTCAATTCTAAACTCAAACCATCCCTATCCAAACCAATTAGGGCGTGAAGGAGGGGTGAGAATTCTCTTTCTGGCATGAGAAAACTTTACGCAGAACAATTTTCGCGGGAACAACTAGAGGGCATGGGAATAGGTGGCGCATGGTTTTAAATTTCAAACTCATTTGAATTTAAAACTTGATCCAACTTGATCTCTAACCAAATCTAATTTGGTTAGACCAAATTAGATAAACGAACCTAATCAAATTAGGAACCAAACCAGCTCAATTAAATCCTAATCAAATCAGAAATTAATTGAGCCCAAGTCCTAATCAAATTAGGAATTAATTTTTCTTAGCGATTAGATCATCTTATAATTTAATCGGGTCAAACTAAATTGAATCCAATTCAGTTAGAGTTGATCCAAACCTCAATGCTCAATCAAATTGAGCTAATTAGCAATCTAATTGCTAATTAATCCTCCAATAATTTACTAACTTTTAGCGAATTATTTTATTGCAAGTATTGCACATGGTTAATCATCAATCATATTGATGATTATGCTCTTGAATGATTCTCAATCATCGATCAGTCATTTAATCGGATAGGAACTTTTTTTGTGTGATTCCATAGGTTTGAACCTAAGCCGGTAGCACATGAATAAATTCTTGTACCAATTGAAGTGACCATCTAGTAATGATGTCGACATCTGGATAGGCCGAATGATTGTAAAGCAACATTCAAGAACCCTTGGACTATGGTTATCATATAATTCATCTCTTTGACCCTCTATGCTCAGGATGACTTCAGAGTTAAATTGTCAACTCTTAATCAGCGCATCTGAAATGCGTTTTAACTTCATAGATCCTGACTCCTCATAAGGACTACCTTGATTAAGGTTTTACTGAATTGAAATACAGTGAAGCATCATCTTCAAAATCTTGGAGTAGTCAATCTCATCTTGACTCACACATCGATTTCGCAAGTACTTGATTGTGTCCAAAAATCTTTCGTCACTAAATTAGAAATTCAGGTAGTTCGGTATCAAAGCACTGTGAGTTGCTTGCAAGTCACCGTGGTGATCTCAGGTAGAAGAGACACTTATACCTATATCCTTTGCGAGCTACCCTTAACAGCAGAGTGCTCCGTAAATTGGTCATATTTAGTGAAATGTACTATATTTCACTTGCATGCCATACCAATGTCTCCACACATCTTGGTTACGAGAACAATCAATCCATATGGCACACGATCTATACTTAATGAACGTTATCGTCTTAATTAACAACACATCGTTTGGTCGTGAATCAGTTTAAGAACTACATGATAAATCCTTCTTTATCGATTGAAAGTAGTTCTAAGGGCTTCATCATAACACAGAAGTTTAATAAAAAAGATATACAATTTATGATGAAAAATGCTAAATAACTTTTATTAATTAATAATTTATATATAAATTATAATGAGCTTAATCATTTACAATTTAGATGATTGGTGTTAGAACATTTTCCAACAACTCTCACTTGGACTAAAGTCAATCGGAACAATTTCGAATACCCATCTTCCACTTATGATCATCGAACTCCTTGATTTTGAGAGCTTTAGTAAATGGGTCGGTTATGTTCTCCTTTTTGTCGGTCTTCTGAAGCTCAACATCACTTGGATCCACGATCTTCCGGATAAGGTGGTAGCGATGCAGAATATGCTTGGTTTGCTGATGAAATTTTGGTTCTCTCGCTTGAGCTATGGCTCTAGTGCTGTCACAGTATAGTAGAATAGGACCATCAATGGAGGATGTCACTCCGAGCTCGTCGATGAACTTTAGCAATTAGACAACTTTCTTAGCTGCATCAGATGTTGCAATATACTTTGCCTCGCAAACTAAATCGGCCACAGTGTGTTGCTTAGAACTTTTCCAGTATATTGCTCCACCATTCAGGATAAATATGTATCCTGACATGCTCTTGCTATCATCATAATCTGAATGAAAACTGGAATTGGTGAATTTCATAAGTTTTAAGTCAGTATCTCTATATATGAGCCACTGGTCTTTAGTATTTCTTAAATACTTAAGGATGGTTTTTACGACCTTCTAATGATTCTCATCTGGATTAGACTGGTGTCTACTCATTATCCTTAGTATGTCACATCTGGTCTCGTGCATGTCATGGCATACATAATAGATCCTATTGCCGAGGCATATGGAATTCTACTCATATGCTCTCTCTTAAGGAGTTGTCGGACAATTCTCTTAGAGAGAAATCCTATGGCCTATCAGAAGATAGCCTTTCTTAAAATTTTTCATGTTTAACCATTTCAACACGGTGTTAATGTACATGGATTGGGACAATCCAAGCAACCTCTTATATCTATCTCTATAGATCTTCATCCCTAGGATGTAAGATGCTTCTTCCAAATTCTTCATGGAGAATTGAGATGATAGCCAAATCTTTATTTCCTATAATGTAGGGATGTTATTTTCGATTAAGAGAATGTCATCCACATACGATACAAGAAATACAACTAAAGAACCATTAGTCCATTTATAGATGCAGAATTTTTTTTCGTTCTTAATGAAGTCATATGTTCTGATTGTCTTATCAAAATGCATATTCTAACTGCTAGATGTCTGCTTCAATTCATAAATGAATCTTTGAAGCTTGTACACTTTTGATTCATCTATGGATGTGAATCCTTCAAATTGCATCATATACATCTCTTCATCCAACTCTTCATTAAGGAAAGCGGTTTTGACATTCATTTATCAGATTTCATAATCTAAGTGTGTTGCTATCACAAGCATAATCTAAATGGATTTGAGCATTGCCACAGAAGAAAATATCTCGTCATAGTCAATATCATAATATTGATGATATCTCTTGACAAGCAGATGGACTTTATAGGTCTCCACCTTCTCGTCTGCATCCCTTTTTTCTTTTGAAAATTTACTTACATTTAATAGGTTTTACCCTTTTAGGTGGATCAACGAGTGTCCATACATCGTGGATCTTCATGGACTCTATTTCAGATTTCATGGCTTCAAGCTATTTATCAAAGTTGGACCTCTACATGGTATCCATGTAGGTGATCGAATCGTCGTTGTTTTCATCAAGTTCAATAGGATCATCATGTCGGACCAAGAAATTATAGTATTTGTTCGACTGATGCGGTACTCGACAAGATCTTCTCAATGGTGCCTCTACAACAGGCTTCAGGTTTGATCTAATAAAATTTGGTTTTGTAGGTTCACTTGTTTGTGTCGGTCCTTCTACCTGTCGAGCTTCCTCAAGCTCAATCTTTGTGGCATTAGTTCCTTTTCCAAGAAACTCTTTTTAAAAAGAATGTCTTATTGCTGACAAACATCTTTTGTTCTTTAGCAAGGTAGAAGTAACAACCTCTAATTTTTTTTGGGTACTCAATGAAAAAACATTTGTTAAATCTAGCTCCAAGCTTATATATTTTCAAATGCTTGACATAAGCCAGACACCCTCAAACCCTAAGGTGAGAGAGGTTCGGTTTATGCCCGGTTCATATCTCATATGGAGTTTTTATGATAGATTTGCTTGGAACATTATTAAGAATGTAACAAGTCGACTCTAGTACATATCCCCAAAAGAAGATCGGCAGACTCATAAAGCCCATCATGGATCGAACCACATCTAACAAAGTTCGATTCCTCCTTTCAAATATCTCATTATGTTGTGGTGTCCCAGGAGGGGTCCATTGAAAGAGAATTTCATTCTCCTCAAGATATGTTTGGAACTTGCTGGAAAGGTATTCACCACCTCGGTCTGATCGAAGAGTTTTAATATTCTTTTCAGTTTGTTTTTCTACCTCATTATGGAATTGTTTGAACATTTCAAACGATTCAGACTTATGCTTCATAAGGTAGATGTATGTATCCATACCTAGATAGATCGTCAGCGAACGTAATGTAGTAATATCCATCTCTGGCACAAGTGTTCATAGGTCCACATACATTACTATGTATTAGAGCTAGAACTTCACTGGCTCGCTCTCCTTTTTCAGTAAAAAGTGATTTAGTCATTTTTTTCAAGAAGACAAGATTCACAGATCGGCAATGATTCACAATCATTGACTTCGAGAATTCTCTCTTGAGTCTACCTGTTTATCGTGTTCTTGTTAATATGACCTAGCCTATAATGTTAAAGATAAATATCAGAGACATCATCTATTTTAGGGCGCTTGTTTGATGTGTACATTACACTAACAGGCGATGATAAAGTATAAATGCCATTCTTTAACTGTCCTCACATGACAGTAATATCATTCATAATGAATCACAATAATTTTTTTTTTTTATTGATAAACAATAACTTTCTTTAGCCAAAAGGCTAACAGAAATTACATTCATAAAAAAACTAGGACAGTAGTGACTATCATTTAGTACAACGACACTTGAATTGAAAACAAGCTTGACAATTTCTAAAGCTAGAACTTGAACAGATCTTCTATCTTCAACGTTTAGGAATCTCTCGCCATCTCCAAACCTCCTACTAACCTAAAGTCTCTGCAATGAATTGTAAATGTTAATAGGACTTCCGGTATCCAATACCCTAGAAGTAATATCATAAATAGAGAAGTTACAAGGCATTATCATATAATTACTTTGACCAGCAATTTCTTGCTTCCTTCTCTTATTCGGCCTGTTAGGGTCAAAGGAAGCAATATATTGAGGGCAATTTCTCTTTCAGTGATCCAGCATCTTGTAGTAGCACTCTGCCTGGCTTTGGTCGGATTTGGACTTCTTGGTTTGACTGGGCTTAGACGTCCCAGCACGCTGCACCTTTTTATTCTTCTTATTTTTCTTCTTCCCTTTCTTAAAAGGACGACTCCTCGTCTAAGAAGATCCTCCCACTACATTCATCGGCTTCTTGAGGAGCGGGTTATCCTTCTCGAAGGTCTGCATCAATCCTAGCAAACCATGGTAGTTGACTGCAGGTTTAGTCATTCTATAATGACTAAGGAAGGGGAGGTAGGACTTTGGAAGGGAATTCAGAATCGCATCTTTCCCTAGTTGCTCATGCAAGGAAAAGCCGAGCTTGCTTAGGCGCTTGATCTGCTCGATCATGTACAGTACATGATCAGTGACCAACGCCTCTTCCCTCATTCGAGCGTTGAAGGCAGCACAAGATATTTTGTGCCTCTCAACGTCGTCGGGAGTGCCGAAGGATTCGTTCAATACTTGTAATACCTTCGGCTGAGCATTCTTGAACTTGCGACTAAACTCGTTGTTTATAGCCCCCCGCATAATGCAACGGACCGTGGTTCAATCATTGAGTCACTTCTGATAAGTATCTCGTACCGCACCACAAGCATTCAGAGTGGGCTCTTCAGGTGCCAGATCTGTAAGAATGTATAAGATCCGCTCGTGCTCTAAGATTATTTTTAATTTTCAATACCAACTATTGAAATTTGGTCCCGTTAGCTTGTCACTATCTAATAGTGAGCGGAGCGACAAAGAAGTGGCCATATCTGAAAAGAGAACAAAGACCTATTAGTATATGAATCATTTAGTCCTAAAGATTTGGATTTTAGTCTAAAGGTTCTTTTATTATTTTATGCGAATTAGTAGTCTCTATCTCCAATTCGAGGAATTATCTTAATTTCTTAGCAGGTATCAGAATCCACATAGATTGCATATGGGCCCGAGGAAAGCTCGGCCAACCTATGTGTATCTATGGATAAGTTCTCAACCAATTATTTTTCCAAATAATTTCTTGATTTTGCCCTAGATTCCTCTTCAGTAGGCGAAAGGCCTCCACTGAAAGTCCTGGTTAGGTCCAAACTTTATCTTTCAAATTAAATCACTCTTTTGATCAACTTAAAAATAATTCAGACCACTATGCTTCTATTATACACGGATTAAAATCCATTAACACGTTGATGTCAAATATAAGTTTCTAAGTTATATCACGATCAAGTTATCATCCTCAATATGCATCGAACACATCCGTTGAGTTTGTTAACACATCCAAACCATAATGCAGGTTTACGATAATTCATTATGAATCAAATCTTAATTCTCTTGTCAATTCAATTAGACAATTCCAAAACAAAATCCTGTAAGTAAAATCAATAAGAAAAACTTTTTGATTGCTCCACCAAGTTAGGACATAAATCAAAACATGTAAGTAAAACTGATTTTTTCATCTTTTCTAGAGTTTCTTAAGACCTTTAACATCAATCAAATACTTTCTCCACAGTAATTATGCAAACATTTCAAAATTAAATTCTCCATGATATACTAGATTTTATCACTAATCTCAACAACAATGGTAAAGAAACTCCAGATCAGTTTATAAACTCAAATTTTGAATTGAAGTTTCATACACACCATATAGTCTCCAATAATTATAAACAAGATCTATTATTTGGATCTAAAGATGGTAACTAAAGTTCTTAATATTTCCACCAAGATGAATATTCTATAATCTAAAACAAAATCGATTTCGTTCCATTAGAAACATAATTATTTGCAATATTCCCCAATATATATTCTCCTATATGCCGGTTTATACATGATCCAAAGTATTTGGTTCAACCTTGAAGAATATTTGAATCATATATCATAAAAATTTTCTTAGTCTTGGTATTTAACTCATTATTACAAATAAACCCTAGCTTGCTACTAAATAATAAATTTCAAGACTAAGCAATATTATCATATACTCCCATATCAAATTTAAGCTTACAATTCATTTAAACAGATGATCAATTAATAATCACAATGCACAATAAAATTTCTTGACCAATCCTCTTGTAGTTACTTTATATTAAAATGCAACTAATTATAACATGATCCCTAGATTATCCATGATATATCAAACCTTTTGAATCATTATTCCTAAGTGATCTTTTCATTCATAATCACAAGGTTTAGGCAAAAACCATGAAGACAACTTATTACATCTATACCCCAATCTTCCTAGTGTGTACCCATCCATACTCATCCTATGTTTGATTTTTACATATCATAATTTATCTACTTATGCTTTGATACCATATTAATTGTTATGCTCTCGATCCGAGATCACGAATTAAGGGGTCACAGCAACCGTCACATACTCATGGAGAACTCTCTCCACAAGCATACAAGGCATCTCATCACGATATCATAAAACAATAATAGAATAAAATTTAAATAATTAATATTCAATTTTAGTTTAAATAATTAAATCAAATATCTTACAAAATAGTATTCCATGGTCTTGCATCAAATTTCAATAAATTCTAATCTAAAATAAAAATATCAAAGTCTATCTCTAGTTCTCTCTCGCATAATGAATCTTCGAGTCAATCTAGTCCTCTAAATCTGTAGAAATAGTAAAATATAGAGTAATTAGCTAAACAGTCTAGTAAGTAATGTATACTTTCGCTAGATAAATAAGCAATAATAATATACTGAAAAAAGTATGCATATGCATTAATTTAAAATATATAGCACTAATCAAAATATGATCCATGCAAATTCATTTTCGTTCATAAATCGATATCTTTTTAAATATCATGTTTATTTTGATAGCCATAAACTAAATTAAAGTATTAGCGCATAGCTCCTATTGGTAGGATATCAAATTACTAGTGTTTAACTGCCCCATTGGTAGAATATGAAAATACAAGCGCACAATCTCCACCGGTAGGGTATCAAAGTACTAGCATTAAACCATCTCATTAGCAGGGAACCATAGTATCAGTGTTTAACCCCCACCGACGGAGTTCGATACACAGCCCAACTGTGAGTCAAAATTCATATCAAAATAATATACTTTTCTCAAAAATATATTTTAGATTCTAAATTGAATAATTCATAAAGCCATGCGGTATTGAAATCAATCAGTATGATTCATATCAAATTCAGTATATTTGATCATAAATCACTTAATATTTTGGAAAGGGATATATTCGGTAATTCAAAATACATGTATCAGATTCATAAATCATAAATAATCAAATACAAAAAATATTTTATAATTGGTCGATAAATCTAGCAAAAAGTGCAGCTTTATTTATTTTACACGTACTCACTCAAACAAATCCACAATGCCATAATTTTTTTTTCAAAATCTTCAATTCATAAATCATGTTGCAATATCCCACTGTTGGACTTTTTTTTGTCGAGACGACTATATCCTTATATGTAATTAAGTCCACTAATTAGAAAGAATACGGATAATTAAGAAAGGCATGATTGACGGATAGTCATATCTAACGGTCCGGGTTGGTTTGGGATACTTCATTGGGTTCATAAATCAAGTAGAGAGAGAATATCAGAGAAGAGAAATTAAATAGATGGAACAAGGTTGATTAGATGATATTGTGCGGTATTCCGATCGATTTGATCAAAGTGATTTCATCAAATCATGGTTAAACTAACATACAGATGGTTCAATAAATATCATGGGTGATCAAATCTAATGATATTTAGTTTGGCCAAGGTGGGCGTCGGCATGCTGTTCGGCGACCGTGGATTGGAATCCTTCACTAAGCTCGATCAAAGTCATCAAAAAAAAAAAACTCTTCACTGGACTAATCTTAGCGAGAGAATTTTATAGAGAGATAATTTTAGAGAGAGAAAGTATAGATAGAAAGTGGGAAGAGAGAGGAAGAGGGAAGAGATAGAAACTCTTTCCATACTTTTTTTTCTATTCCCTTTTCTTTCTCTTCTTTTCTTTTTTTTTTTCTTTTTCTTGTTTTTTTCTTTCTTATTCTTCTTCCTTCGTTTAGGCAAAACAAGAGATCTTACTTGAATCCCCCTCTCCCTCGAACTTAAGGGGAGTCTTGCCGAGAGATGATGGCCAGGGTGCGACCCACGGCGGTGCGGCCATGGGTCTCCGGTCTGGTGATCAATGGCACCAGAATCAAAGCAACACGGAAGGGGAAAAAAAATAGAGCATTTGAAATCCGATTTTTCCTAAGGAAAATTGGTAACAATCCATTGAAATCTCAGCCTATAAATCAAGAAGAATTGGAATGAAGGTTTCTTAAGTGACTTACCTTGTTCTTAGTGATGTTTGGACCACTGATTTCGTCGGGCATGGTGATGGTTGATCAGGAACAAGAAAAGAAGAAAGAGGGAGAAAAACAAGGAGAGGAAGAGGGATTCAGTGGTGGATGGTCGTGGAAGGGAGGGGGGGTTCCATCATATAGAGGGGAGCTTAGGATTTTTGGCTGCAATCGAGTCCTTTTGGATTTCCCTTTTTCTTGTGTTTTAAAAGTCATGCGGAGCCTTTTTTCTTATTTGGGCCTTTTCTCCTGGTGGGTTAACGGGTTGGGTGTTACAGAGCACGCGCGCGTGCGCTTGTGTGTATGCATGTTTGGGCGGTGGAGGGTAGGGGAAATGTGAGGGTAGTTTGGGATAGGTGGATTCCCTAGGTGGTTCCTGCATGTGGCATGATACCTTGTATGTGCTCAAGAGGTTTGACAAGCCTAGCAGCCTTGGCAAGTTTTTCATTTTGGTTGCAAGTGCACGTGTGCATTTGTGTGTATGCGTCAGTAAGGTGGACAGGGTTACGTGGGGGCAGTTAGGGATGTTAGGTGGGTCTGATGGGCAAGTTATGACCTCCTTTGTCTGACTGGTATGAATGGTTACAATTTACAAATCTTACTAATTTTTGACAAGTTGTTGCCATCCTAATTCTATAGTGTTTATTATCATTTTTTCAAGTTGCTTATTGCATTATGTTTATAATGGTGAATATTTTTATTTTTTAACTAACTTCATTTATAAAATTATCAATCATGATCCCCTTATTTTTTCCTTTTAGTTCTGATTTATTTTTTAATACTCCTGTTTTATATGCTTAGATTTCTAATAATCTTTGAATATTATCTAACTATTATATGCCTCGACATCCACCTAAGCACTTTTCTTTTGCCTAGCATGGTCCAATTCTCTGGCTGTCCTCATACAGCAATTGTTGTTTCGAAAACATACCATGCATGCTTGATACGAATTTACCTTGAAAAACCTGTCTGCTTGCTTTCCTATTTTCATTCTTCACTGCTGCCTCCCTAATGCTTCTCCCAGTTATTATGATTTCTGTAGACATATGTTTCTTGTTTGGGAAAGAGAAACAAGATCTAGATATTTTATTTCGAGGCTAGTATGATATAAGTTATTGGTATATTCACACATGCAAGATCTTTCTATCTGTGCATGTCATGACAAAGCCTAAGAGGAAGTTTTTCACAAAAATGTAATAAGAATCTAAATTTTCATTTATATGCATAATTTGGTCTGATGCTTCCTTTCATAAGCTCCTGTTTTATCTAATATTTTCTGTTATTTTGGATGCGCTTTATTA
>QRFJ01000082.1:186848-451848 GCA_006176705.1 Cocos nucifera
GAGAAGATAGAAAAAAAGAAATTAGGGCCTCCCAACTGGCATTGCCATAATCTTCATTTTGAGTTTGCTTCTTTCAGGTGCTTCGAACAGAACTTTCTTAACATAAGAAAGAAGAAGAAAAGAATTTAGGGGCCTACTTGGCATTGCTTTCATTTTTAAAAACAATTAAGAGAATATCAATGAAAAAATAAACAGTGTTTTGGTTACTATTGATTGTTTATTTTTCTATTGTTTGCCAAATTCATTTTCATTTCATTTCCAGAAAAAAAATGGAAGCTAGAGAATCTTTAATTTGTCAAAAAGATAAGAAACTCATGCTGACCCACCACCACCAACATCTCAACAGATGTGTTGCCCTGCCACCCATATGCCACTACACTGTCGCCGCCTTCACACAGTAGGTGTGCCTTCCTCACCACCACCATTGCCACCACTATCATTGCCACGCCTACCTACTACCATGTCGGTCCGCCTTCAACCACATTAGTGGTGCCGTTCCTCCACACCAACCAACCGTACCATTGGCCTACCGACTATCATTGCCACGTCACCAACTGACTCCACCGCTGCCATCAATTGTCGCCTTTGCCACATCCTTGGCACCCCTCACGCACCGCCATCACTGTCATTTGAGTCATCATCATTGCCTATCCACTTACCACCTCACTTTGTCATTGGCAAACCCAGGATTGCCACCGGCCCTCCACCACACCACCGCTTGCCTCCACATCCTGCCACTATACTACTGCAAAATTTCGCTACCTAACACAACGCGTACCGTCCATTCAAGTACTACCATATTTCACCACCATCATCAAGTTTGTTTTTTAAAAACTATAGTCAATTATCGACATAATTTATGATTAAAAATAGAAAAAGCAGAAATAAGAATGTTCTATGTTTTTGTTTCTGCATATAGAAAATTGAAAATGAGCCAATAGCACCCCAGTATCCTCTTTCCAATGTTTCTCTTGTAAAAAGAATTATACTTGTTTTGCTTTGCAAACCTTCCAGAAGTTCTATATTTTTGTATTGGCAATGCAAAACTGCACAAAACAACTTCAATTGAAGGCTCCCTTCCCCCAAAACCTTCGTCCTCAAGGGATGTGATGACATTGGACAGAAAAGGATACAGAGAGATAAAGGCATCACTCTCCTCTCTGCTGAGTCAAGGTGTTAGAGGTGAAGCGAAGCTAGTGTTCAATGCTTGATACAAGGGTGGAGAGAGCTGAATGAACCACCAGAGTTAGCAGGGCTATGGATGGGAGGTCAGAAGGAATATGAAGTGGAAACTAGGCACAGGGAAGAAGTTGAGAAGCAAAGAAGAAGGTCACAATCTGGCTAGTCAATGATCGTATTGTTAGTTCTAAATATTCCATACAACTATGTTAAAAAGAATCAGATCTGGATCCAAAGACGCTTGGATTTGGTTCATGTATCTGGATCCAGGAAATTTTACAAGGCCTCCTACCAGATCCATATCTAAATCCTAGTTTGGTAACTTTAGTTCATGTCATATCGACCGAATTCTGATACATTATAGCACATTCAGCAGAGTTTTATCCATCCAGTTTCAACTGCTAGCTACCAAGAACAATAATAGTATCCATGCTTGTGCCGCGAACAATCTCCATTATATAATTCTAGCAATAGAGAAGCCTTCAGGATGCCAATTTGTCTCATGTTTCAGTTATAAAACTCATGGCTTTTCAGTCCTAAGAACAGAAGAACCAAAGCTTACAAGTTCACTTCTGGACAGTTTCTTCCGAACTGGCCTTGATTATTGCACAGATTTCTCATCAGAATGGCTTTAGCTTTTGCCCATGGTGCTGATTGACCCTGGCCCCGCAGATAGCCATCGCAATGGATGAAAGCTGCGATTGTCCAGCACTCACCCCAAACCAAATGATCCATCAGACTACCAGCATCAATGGTTAATCAAGAACCATTTTCTCGATCACATAGTTTATATCACCTACGTGGAGGAGAAAAGGCACTGCACAACAAAACTAAGAGATGCAAGAGGAAGTTAGACATACAAAAATTAACCTATTGGAAAGTTGGGAAAAAAGAGCGACTTCTATAGAAAGGAGATAAGAAAAGTCATATTAAGCAACATGCTCATTTCCGCAATTATTGGCAAGCTAGATAGTGTGCATGAGAACAAGCATGAAGAATTGCAAAGCATTTTAGATTTCCCATGAACTATTGCTAAAAAATATGAAGCTCTAATCAAACAAAGTTAAGATTCTCCGGTTTTCGACATAATTTTCCAAAACAAGATGGTTTTGGAATTAAGCTGGATAAATAACTCGGCAACAATCTACGAGATGTAGCAATAGATGCTTAACAACCAAGGAAACCAACTGGACTACTTACTTTGTGTATCCGCAATATCCTGGAGCGCTCAATTTCCCCTGTGTGTGGATTTGCACATTCGACCTTCACAAGGTTGGCAAATAAAAGCTTACACCTGCAGGGGAGGAATAGTCAAGATCACTGAAGAATGAAGTCAAGATAACACTTGCCAAAGGAAGTTCCATATAACTTTTTTAATTCTTGTTCTAGGAAGTTGAGGTGGTACCTTAATAAAGGACTATACTTACTATCATTATCTCCACTATGTATGGCAAAAGAGCCATAAACCAAAAATCTGAAGTCAGAGCAAAATATTAAAAAGAACGGGAAATCTAGGATGTTGACCTGGAGTCTAAAACCAAACAGAAGCCATTAGCATGATTACCACTTAATAATGAGCTAGTTGAATACCAGGCTAAGATACTGACTATAAGATATGGTGCTAGAATGAGGAGAAAGTTGGATTTTACAAAAGGGAAAGATTATGCCAAGTTTTTGGCAAATAAAGTTTATATATATTTTTCATAACATTTGCAAGTGATATATCTGTACACTGTCTAACAGTTTATGACCTCCTTGCATTCAATCTTTCTCTTTTTTTGATACATATGGCACATTCGCATATGTTTGTATTCTTGAATGAAGTGATGAGTTTTATTTTCCTTGCATTCATTTTTTTTCTTTTTCTGTTCATACGAGGTGGGTTTATATTTTACCTAGCCTAAGAACCTAAGAAGATATGGGTTTTCCAAAACTAGGGTCCATAAGAAATATGCTCATGCTTATTTGATGAGAATATCACCTAGCATTATTATTGATGCAGATGTACATGTATTTTATTTTTATATTTTACCTGAGTGTATAGGGAATGGATGTATCTTCTTATTTCCAGCTCATGCACACATCTTAAAGCATGAGGTGGATCAGTTTGTTAGATGATTAGCTTGTTAGGATTTTGTTTGTTATTTTGTTAAAAATTTGTTAGAAGGTTGGAATCTGTTAATTTGTTAGAAATTAGTTAGGAAGTTGAAGTTTGTTAGGAATTTATTAGTAGGTTGAGAGTTTGTTAGGAGGTTAGAGGGTTGTTAGAGGCCTATAAATAAGGCCATAAACCTAAATGAAAAAAAAAAAAAGTTAAATTTTTAGAGTGAAGAACTTATGTTCTTTTCTATCCTTTCTTGAGTTTCTTCCCTTTTTTCCATCTCGGCAACCTCAGCAAGTCCTGTGCCGTTCCTCTCCCTCGGCAAGTCCTGTGTCGTTCTTCTCAACCCCGACAAGTCCTGTGCTGCTCACCTCTGGGATGGATTTCTCCAACTTCTTTTTCCTCGTCTCCTCTGAGATGGACTTTCCCAACTTCTCCCTCTTCTCTCTTTACCCCAATCCTCGTCTATTTTGTAGGAGAAATACCATAGTTATCCCTTTTTTTTTATCCCAATCCGGAGTGACTTCTTAGCTCACTCATGATCCTTCCCACCACCTTGTCCCGCATCAATTTTGGTATCAAAGCATAGATGGATTAGGATGTTTCAAAAAAAAAAAAAAGCTCTGAGCTTTTAAGGCCCTAATCCTCAAATCCTTTTCTTACTTCAAACTCCCATCCCCACCTCCACCAATCTCCATAAGCTTTCTATTTGCTACCCTGACTTCCTCAGCACTTGCTTGCCTTTGAGCCTATCCACCTCCACTGCCATGCCACTCTGCACCGTTCGCCACTGCTCCAAGCCGTCTTTTCCAGCACTTCCTCTGCCGCAACTTATCCTGCGACAACTTCGGCGACCCACTTCCAGTGACACCCTCGACGACTTTCCCTACCTCCACACCCTCCGCCATCTCACCCCTGGAGAATTTTGCACGCTCCTTAAAGCATTTCCCCATCTACTGACTTTCAGTTCAAGCTGCATCAATTTTGGAATTAACTCAGACTCGATGGGGTCAAGTTTTTCCCACTCCAGGAGAAATTGATGAGGACATCACTCAGCACTATTATTGATGTAGATATAATGTATTTTATTTTTATATTTTACTTGGGTGTATGGATGTACAGAAAATGGGTGTATCTTCTTATTTTCAGCTCATGCACACATCTTAAAGCATGATGTGGATCAATTTGTTAGATGGTTAGCTTGTTAGGATTTTATTTGTTATTTTGTTAGAAATTTGTTAGGAGGTTGGAATGAGGTTAGAGGATTGTTAGAAGCCTATAAATAAGGCCATAAACCTAAATGGAAAAAAAAAAGAAAAATAGTTAAATTTTTGGAGCAAAGAACTTAGATTCTTTTCTACCTTTCTTGGGTTTCTCCTCTTTTTCCACCTTGGCAAGTCCTATATTGTTCTTCCCCCTCGGCAAGTCTTGTGTCATTCTATTCAACCCTGGCAAGTCCTATGCTGCTCACTTCTGGGATGGATTTTCCCAACTTCTTTCCCATCGTCTCCTCCGGGATGGACTTCTCCAACTCCTCCCTCTTCCCTCCTTACCCCAACCCTCGTCTATTTGATAGGAGAAATCCCATAGTTATTCCTTTTTTTATCTTAATCCGGAGTGACTTCTTAGCTCACTCATGATCCTTCCCGCCACCTTGTCTCGCATCATTATTTTTGGACAGCCACCGACGGAGGAGAACATATACATCTCTAAAGACAATTTAATGTTATTTTGAGTTTTTCTATTTTCATCACCTTTTTTGGATCTTATGTAGTTGTTACTACTAGTTTCCAAAGTGCAGTCCTTCAGTATGACTTCTAACATATCTGGGGCCCATAAGTAACAAGCATTTTGCCTTGAAATGTGACCTAGGACAATATGTTTATTAAGATGGGTCTAAATAATGATAGTAAATTCGAAACATGTCTATATGCTAGTATTCTTTGTACTAGAATGTAATAAAAATGGCCTAGATGATAAGTATGTTAAGATAGTGTGACGACTTGTGCAGGTATGTATTTAGCCCCACATTAGTTATACACTAGAGAGATCTTGGGTAACCCAAATAAAACCTTCTAGCTAACCTTTTCTTTGGTGAGCTTCTGCATTATTATAAATGATATCAAAGAGATTTGATCCATAACCCATGTGGACCAAAAACTGCAACATGGGTCCATTTGAGGCTGACCATGGACCGGTCATGATATTTGTGATTCAATTTAACTGGATTTAGACCCGTAGCCTTGGCGAGGATGTAAGGGCTTCAATGGAATAATATACAAGGACCCGTGCAAACATAAATTTAGTCCCGAATCAGTTACATATTGAAGATCTTAAGAACTTATACATGGCCAAGGAATCCAACAAATACTTTCTGGGGTGAGGCCCTAGGTTAACGTAGATGGGTTGAAAAAATGATAGTGTATTTAAAAGAAGCCCTTTGTGTAATAAATTGAAATAAAAATGGCCTAGATTGAAAAGAACGAAAAGCTTAAATGTTGTACTATAATATATCATTTGTGTTTTCTCAATGTGTTGTGTATCATTGCATGTTGGTCCTAAAAGTTGGCATAATAAGGCCAGCATGGGATGATAAGAGGTACTTGGATACTTGGTTATCCGACACTCAAAACTCAAAAGTATGACTCAACACATTTTTCCAACAGAATTGAGCACTTCTTAAACAAGAAGGCTTTATCATCCAATTAATGTAATTCAAATATCATTATTAGATGTTGAATGGGAAATAATGCGGTTATAGTCCAGAAGTTAAATTCAGTTTCAGTCCAAAAGATTGAGACTTGGATAGTTAACAGTTATATCAATTTCAAAGGTCTCAGCTTACACAATTTATTTAAGATATCAAAATAATAAAATTAATTAAATTATGAGAAAAACATTAAAAGTAGAACTGATGATAAGTCAATAAATATACAGTAAACACTTAAAAATATGACACATTGTTTAGTGACAATCTAATAGAACAGCATAGATAAGAATAGTTCTTAAAAGAACACAGAAAATGAGATCTTAATAATATTATTAGGCCTAAAGTGTTAAGCAACTGTGAGAGAGAGAAAGAGAGAGGGTGCTAACTAGGTGGTTGGTCTGTGTCTCTTGGTAATTGAATACTAAGAGAAAGACCTCTTGTCATAAGAAACACCACACTTCAATAAATTTATTGTGAGGTTTTCCTCACAGACTATGGTATAATAGAAATAAAACAAGATAGATAAATATTTCTTGATAAAATTCATGATGCTTTCATAAATTTTCAAAGAAAAAATCACGATCATGAATTCTTTAATCATAAAGCAAAAAGATGTTCTCGGAGTCCTGATTGTGTTTCATAAGTATGACACACCACTCTCATCTAAGAAATGTATAAAGAAAACATTCCGAAAAGTTTAGTTTTCTTCGTTAAACCTCATTTTTTTTTTATTTTGTTAATTTGGAACTAGTATAGCCAAAACAATCCATTCAGAAACTAACTGAAAAATTACCAAACCTACTGTAAGCGGCCAAATTCATGCAGTATTATATAAAATCAACTTAAACGCAAATTGGTTTCACCCAAAGCCAAACAGTTTCAGACAAAACCAATGCAATGTAAATGGTTTATGCAACTTCCAATCAGTAACATGCCCAGAATGGTTGGAAACTTGAAATGATTTTCATGACTGTTAGTAAAAATGCAACTAAAGATCACCTGAGAACTTGTGAAAACAAAATTTGAGCATTCTTTTGTGCCAATTAAAGATGGATATATCTTAACAGTATATGTTACCACGGCTAGGATTTACTATTGGAAAGTTGGAGGTGCAGTTCAAATCAAAATGATTGAACCAAATTCTGTATGAGGTACAGAAGAAGAAACTCTTACTTGCATCGGACAATAACTGGAACAGGTTTCAGAGCCTTCGGTCCATTCCTTAATCCCTTCTTATGGCGGGAAACCTGCAATGTAATAATTTATCAATATCCGGCCATTCTACAATTTTTTTCACAGACACAAGAATTCTAGAATCCTGCACTGTTGCAGGAAAAAGGCATGCAAGTTACCAGCGAACACCCATGCAGAAAGATGTAGCCAATTTTCCTATACTCAAAGGAAGAAGTACAACGAAAATTTAAGATATAACGACTAAACTAAAAACGTAATTCGATAAAGAAAAATCAGAAGTTGAGAAACAAATAAATAATTTATTCAAGTATGGTAATAGTAGCTACAAACTTGGTAGAAGAACAAGAGTACAAAGTATAGTAATAGTAGTACAAACATGCATTAAAGTAGCATTTAAGAGAATACAAGATTTCTTGTCGGGGAACAATTATTACAGGCATATCTCAATAAGCTAAGTTAGTACATGCATACCAAGTTGTTAAAAATCCCATCTAGTAATTCTTGAAAATAAATTTATCCATAGTCCGTAGTTATGTTGTCAAAAAGCAATTCAACAAATACCTGGAAGGAGGTACAAAAGATCACAAAACACAGAATCCATTCAACTCCTATATTACATAAAACCGCGCTTCCATGGGGAAGGATAATTAAAAGGAAATTCGAAGCACAAGAACTATAGCGGGCATACCTTTTCTTGGGGACGGCCATGAGCTCCATGCAGGCGCCGAAGGGAAGTGGGGAAGGAGGGAGCCGCTGCAGGAGAGGACTGGGCGAAGGGATTCTCGAGAGAGACGGAGGGAAGAAGAGGACGAGGAAGACGCGCCAGGTGGGACGTACTCGCCGGAACAAAGACGCCTCATCGCTTCGCGAGGTTTAGCTTCGAGCTGTCCCCTTCCTCCCACGCCCCAAGGCTCCAGCTCCCTCGCCCTGGAAACCAGAACGGACCGGGCACCAAACCGGGAAGTGGGTCAACTTTATGGTAAACCGGAGAATTGGGTCAACTTAATTGTCTTTTCATTGAACCGGTTGCTAATGAAGCCTGAATTTGTGTTCATGTGGACACCGCAAATGCTTTGGCCCTTCGGAAGGGATGGAATCATGGAAGTATACCGGCTGTCTCTTGATCCATTTTTTATCCTAACCTAGAATAAAATTTTGAACATTCAACTAATATATACATATCTGAATTTATTTTTATTAAAAAAATAAATATTAATATTAATAGATATTATCAGACCTATATCCCAATATCCAGTTGTGCTTCTAATCTTGTTTAATCTCCGCAGCTTTCAGAAATTTTTGAGGGAAATAGGTTACTCTATTGACATTATTATTGTCTTAGTTTACTTTTCACTTGGTGATTCCTTTGATTTTAGTGACCATAAAGTAATTGTATAAGTTTCTATCCTTACGATTGCTACTATCACTTATTTCTTACGGATGTGTGGTAACCTCATATACTTCAATTATCCTGTTAATATCTTCTTAGTGATGTTATATTATTTTAACCCAATGGTGAATGAGTTGATATACAGAACAAAGAAATAATATAAGTAAGCGTAAGATTAAGAATGATGTGTATATTGTATGAATCATATAACGGAGAGAAGTCAAATAAAAGTAGATTCTAAGTGATTCAAGTTGTCGTGATTCCGGGTATTCGTATGTCAACAGTGAGGGTGCGGCGGTTCCACTCAACTATAGAGCGGTCCAGAGGGCGGTAATGTATTTTTTAGGGCGCATCGCAAGTCGAGAAAGGTGTCCTTCTCGAGATACTTTTCCCTAATTTGTCCTTTTCTCTAGATTTAGTTTTTAATACGAGTACACAAAACTTTGCATTTATGCGGAGGCCTTTTTTCTTATTTTGGGCCTTTTCTCCTGGTGGAGTTAACGGGTTGGGTAGTAATAATCTTTTGTTCCCAACAGCGATCACGTCTTTTTCTGGCCCCCTTCATAAAGGACAAGGCCCTTATTATGTTCTCCTGTTCCTAGTGTGTGATAATGACATGTTTGTGATACGAAAAGTTTTCATGGCTAACGAAGTGGTGCTCGCTCGTGAGACAATGATTTACTTTGGTTTAGATTGTTAAGGTAGCTTTAGGCATAGGATGGAGTGTCTCCGCTTTCGGTATAGATTATACACATTGCATTGTTATGAAAGTTCATAGGTAGTGACCTTGTATCCGCTCAAGAGTTTTGAAACAATAGTCTTAAAAGCAAGCGCCTTGGCAAGTATTTTCAATATTTATCAGGTTTCAAAGTGCGACATGTTATGTCAATTGTAGAAGCATGGCGTACAGTAAGATTGTCGGATAGCAGTGTTACGTATATATTTAGGTGGCAGATGACGAGAAGAAAAGTAATGATGGTGTCTGTAATAAAATTGGGCATGTTATCCATGACCCTTTTGTTACTACTTTAATTATTAAACTAGCAAATTGAATGGTACAATTTAACATAATCGTTTACTAATTTTTATGTAACTAAGGTTGTTTGACCATCTTAAATATCAGATAGTTGTTTTATATATATCAATATTATTTTCAAGTTTACTTATTGTCATATAATGTAATATTCATTTAATATGTTATTAGCTTTATATAATGGTGTATATATTTTTAATTTTTATTATACTAACTTCAATTATAAAATTATTCAGACACTAATTTGATACTGCGCCTTATATTTTATCCTTTTATTAGATACTAAATTTATTATATATATAGATATCTTCCTTAGTTTTCAATATCTTTCGCTGCGTATTTAATTTCCTCCTTAGTCAATCCTGCATTTATGAGTCTCCATGCTACGCTAAACTATTCTTTTGAATTTATTCTTCAACTTCAAATATTTATATGCTCTCCATCGACTCTCATTTCTCACTCTAAGCTCACTATTATGCATTGTAAGGCGCGCGTTAGCATGGTCGTCCAATTCTCTGGCTGTCCTCATACAGCAATTGTTGTTTCGAAAACATACCATGCATGCTTGATACGAATTTACCTTGAAAAACCTGTCTGCTTGCTTTCCTATTTTCATTCTTCACTGCTGCCTCCCTAATGCTTCTCCCAGTTATTATGATTTCTGTAGACATATGTTTCTTGTTTGGGAAAGAGAAACAAGATCTAGATATTTTATTTCGAGGCTAGTATGATATAAGTTATTGGTATATTCACACATGCAAGATCTTTCTATCTGTGCATGTCATGACAAAGCCTAAGAGGAAGTTTTTCACAAAAATGTAATAAGAATCTAAATTTTCATTTATATGCATAATTTGGTCTGATGCTTCCTTTCATAAGCTCCTGTTTTATCTAATATTTTCTGTTATTTTGGATGCGCTTTATTAAACTGTTAGACAGTGTACAAGATAGATCACTTGCAAATGTTATGAAAAATATATATAACTTTATTTGCCAAACTTGGCATAATCTTTCCCTTTTGTAAAATCCCAACTTCTCCTCATTTCTAGCACCATAATCTATAGTCAGTATCTTAGCCTGGTATTCAACTAGCTCAGTTATTAAGTGGTAATCATGCTAATGGCTTCTGTTTGGTTTTAGACTCCAGGTTTCAACATCCTAGATTTCCCGTTCTTTTTAATATTTTGCTCTGACTTCAGATTTTTGGTTATGGCTCTTTTGCCATACATAGGTGGAGATAATGATAGTAGTATAGTCTTTATTAAAGGTACCACCCAACTTCCTAGAACAAGAATTAAAAAAGTTATATGGAACTTCCTTTGGCAAGTGTTATCTTGACTTCATTCTTCAGTGATCTTGACTATTCTCTCCCCTGCAGGTGTAGCTTTTATTTGCAACCTTGTGAAGGTTCGAATGTGCAAATCCACACACAGGGGAAATTGAGCGCTCCACGGATATTGCGGATACACAAAGTAAGTAGTCAGTTGGTTTCCTTGGTTGTTAAGCATCTATTGGCTACATTCTCGTAAGATTGTTGCCCGAGTTATTTATCCAGCTTAATTTCCTAAACCATCTTGTTTTGGAAAATTATGTCGAAAACCGGAGAATCTTAACTTTGTTGATTAGGCTTCATATTTTTTAGCAATAGTTCATGGGAAATCTAAAATGCTTTGCAATTCTCATGCTTGTTTCATGCACACTATCAGCTTGCAATAATTGCGGAATATGAGCATGTTGCTTAATATGACCTTTTCTTATCTCCTTTCTATGAGAAGTCGCTCTTTTTCCCAACTTTTCCAATAGGTTAATTTTTGTATGTTAACTTCCTCTGCATCTCTTAGTTTTGTTGTTGACAGGTGCCTTTTCTCTACACTGTAGGTGATAAACTATGTGATCGAGAAAATGGTTCTTGATAAACCAATTGATGCTGGTAGCTCTGATGGATCATTTGGTTTGGGGTTGAGTGCTGGACAATCGCAGCTTTCATCCATTGCAGATGGCTACTTGCGGCCAGGGATAAAGCCATGGCAAAAGCTAAAGCCATCTATAGAAATCTTGTGCAATAATCAGGCAAGTTCGGAGAAACTGTCCAGAATGAAATTGTAAGGCTTTGTTTTCTGTTCTAGGACTGAAAGCCATGAGTTTATTAACTGCAAACATGAGACAAATTGGCATCCTGAGGCTTCTCTATTCTAGAATTGAATAATGAGATTGTTCGCCACAAGCATGATACTTATTATTTTCTTGGTAGCTAGCATTGGAAACTGGATGGATAAACTCTGGCTGAATGTGCTTATGTATCAGAATTGGTCGAATATGGACATGAACTAAAGTACCAAACTAGGATTTAGATATGGATCTGGTAGGAGGCCTTGTAAAATTCCTGGATCCAGATACAGAACCAAATCCAAGGGTCTTTGATCCAGATCTGAATATCTTTTTACATAGTTGTATGGAATATTTAGAACTAACAATACGATCTATGACTAGCCAGATTGTGACCTTTCTTCTTTTGCTTCTCAACTTCTTCCCTGTGCCCTAGATTCCATTCATATCCTCTCTGACCTCCATCCATAGCCTGTCTAACTCTGGTGTTCATTCATGCTCTCTCCAACCTTGTATCCAAAGGCTTGAACACTTAGCTTCGCTTCCACCTTAACCTTGATCAGCAGGAGAGTGATGCCTTTATCTCTTGTATCCTTTCTGTCCATTCCTCACCATCCTTGAGGACGAAGGTTTGGGGGAAGGGAGCCTTCAATTGAAGTTGGTTTTGTGCAGTTTTGCATTGCCAATACTAGAAAATTAATAGAACTTCTGGAAGTTTGCAAAAGCAAAACAAGTTAATCTTTTACAAGAGAAACATTGGAAAGAGGATACTGGGTGCTATTTGGCATCATTTTCAATTTTCTATATGCAGAAACAAAAAAATAGAATTTTATTTCTGCTTTTCTATTTTTTAAAATATAATTATGTTCGATAATTGACTATAGTTTTAAAAAACAAACATGATGATGGTGGTGAAAATGGTAGTACTTGCAATGGAGGTAGCGTTGGTGTTGGTAGCGAATTTGGCAGTAGTATAGTGGAGGTGATGGAGGCAGCGGTGGTGTGGTGGAGGCGGTGGCCATGGGGTTGCCAATGACAATAGTGATGGTGGTAGTGATGGCAATGATGATGACTGCAATGACAGTGATGGCGGTGGTGGGGGTGCCAAGGATGTGGCAAAGGCGACAATGATGGCAGCGGTGGTGGTGGTGGTGGCAATGATAGTGGTGGCAATGGTGGTGGTGGTGGTTGATGCGGTGGTGAAAAGGTGGTGATAGCTCAATCTTGGTAGAAGCATGATATTTTGTAGTGTCAAAAAATTTTGATCACAAGAATTTTCTTTAGCTGCAAAATTTTTAATTTATGAAGCTTTATTCTCATGATAACAATATAAGGGCTATTCGGTGAAGATCACCAATGGGTGGCATTTTCGATTAAGGCACGATAGAAATGATAAAATAAAATATTTTGTATTGGCAAAATCTCAATTTAATATATATACATTGCTTGCCATCGCAGGTGAATCGGAGGATGAGGCCTATAGTTTTATTCTGGAATCGAAACTTAGATTATGAATATGCGAGTAGATATCAATATGTTCAATCCAGCTGAGATCCAAACTTTTCGAGAATCTCTTGAACTCTGCTATGACAGTAGAAAGAGAAAAGAATACATCTTTTTATTATTTTAATTATTTTTAATATATATAATATATATTAATAAATTAATAAAATAAAATATTTTTAAAAAAAATTATATCCCATGTATGGCATGGGTTTATAGGCTAGGGATGGAGATGTTGGTGGTGGTGGTACAACATGAGTTTCTTATTTTTGACAATATTGAAAGATTTCTAGCTTCCATTTTTTCTGGAAATGATGAAAATGATTTGGAAAAATAGAAAATAAAAATAATAGTACCAAACATGTTTTTTTTCTTGATTTCTTTAATTTGTTTTTAAAATGAAAGCAATGCCAAGTAGGCCCTAATTTCTTTTTCTTCTTCTTTTTTGATGTTAGAAAGTTCTGTTCGAAGACCTGAAAGAAGCAAACTCAAAATGAAGAGTTTTGGGCACAAAAACTTGACTATTTGCATGAACTTGATGCAACTGGCCTTGATTGTTTTTGATTTGCCGGAGATTGAACATAGTGTAACACATTCCAGTTGTTTTAAAAATCAAACAGCTTTGGAGCAATGTTACAGACTCAGAGAGATTCTCATGAAAGTTAACATCTAGGGTTGAAATACAATGTGTGAGAGAATGACGATTATACTGGTGAAAATTTTAATTTTTAGCTTTAGTAGTTCACAAATGTACCCATTCTCATTGTGTGACTTTTATGGGAATATATGATTGTGACATGCAAGGTTCATCATACCAATGCATAGGGCTCTGTAGCAAGCATATCGTACCAAACCAGAATTAATACTCAGTACAAGGAGCGTATTGAATGTCGGTATACGGAACCAATCTGTATCAACATTATAACACCATAGTGCCAGTATGGTTACAGAAACTAGTATTGTGAACCTTGTTGATTCTCATATTAAGAATGTATCATTGATGCAAATATAATTCTATTAATAAGATGATACTTCTCAGGTTGCACTTTGCAAATAAAAATAATCTACTTCCATATTTTTGTAACTAATGTAGGAATCATATCTGAATTTATTTCAAGTGAATATGGATATGACTTATATCTGATTTGTTTTTATCATACTCGTATCTATTTCTCACAAATATGAATGTGACTAGTATCTGATTTTATATCTGTGTTGGATCTATTTTTGGCTGTAATAGTAACTGATAAAGTGCATCTGCTATCAATGTTTGTAGCAATTTTAGTTTAGTCTGTTCTGTGTTGATGGTTTTGCTCATCATTCATTTTCATTTCTCATCCTTGGCTTCTACTTATAATATGATTATGTTGTTAATGTAGAGTTAGCATGAGTTGTCAAAAGTATTACCATATCATGGAATGTATATGATTACCCATTAAGGCATTTGGAGAACACATCAACATGGTTTGTTCTTTTAACTTTGGCATTTAGTTTTGAAGTTCGTTGATTATTCATTCCGAAAAAAACTAGAATAGGAACATGCTGCAGAGTAAATATAGTATTATAAAAATGGTTACATTTTGAACTATATAGTCTCGATTGGGTTTGTGAACTGGGGTTGCCCCATTGGTTACACCCATCTTCTTAGCAATAAGAGGTTCTGGGTTTGATTCTTGGTGGTGCATCCCAAAAATATGGACTTGGGTAATTTAGTGCGGGTTGGTCATCCTTCCTCTCTCAGAATTCTGTATTGGGCTTGTAAAGGTCCATGTTTGAATTCTCTTCAAAAAATGGTGAAGTTTTGAAAATAGTGAGCTCAAAATTGTCTTCATTCTTGGTTTGCTGTTCATAGATTTTTTTCCTTTTTTTCCTTTCATCTACTTCTAATGTAGTTCCATGTGATGTAGGTCTTATCACCTGAAATGAGTTTGGCCACCGTCAGAACTTACATATGGAAGAAGCCTGAAGATTTGGTGCTCAATTACAGAGTGGTTCAGACCAAATGATTATGGACATCGGTTTTATAAAGGTTAGTGCGTTTCAAATCTGCTAACGATTTCAGAGCCAAATTGGATGTCTAACAATGTTTATCCGTGTGATCTTTCCGCTACAAGTGGGAAAGCATGGAGAGAATATGGGAGGCCAAAGATCCTGGAGTCTTAAAAGATTTTTCAGGATTATTTTAAATCATCATATTAGGCATAATATCATACCCAGAAACCTGAGTTTGAGGAAAAATCACTTCCCACCTCTCTTCCATCCATTTCTCTGCTTAGCAATTCTTGTTTGCACAAAAGATGTATCATGAACATGGTGATGAGATGTGCAGACATGCCCCAGATATATGAATCATGGATGGACTTGAGTGCCATTCTGCATGGCACTGCACGATACATATGGCAATGCCTTAATGGCACGTGGCACGAACACGTATTAGTTGAATGCTGATACATGGGCATGCTGTGGTGCCAGTGTGCGCGCCAACGAATGGCCTAGCTCGGCATGGCATGTAAGGTTGGCACACCACCAGCACTTGATATTTCACTCCTTGAATCACATGGTTTTACATTATGCGCTCTCAGGAAGTCAACATGTTGCGTCCTAACTTGTTTTCACATCTGATATTCTTGATGTTTCTCTTATTGCTGTTTGTGTGGTTGCTTGTGAAGCTAGGGATGTCCAGCCACCGATGGAGAGCCTGCCTTGCTTCAATGTCTCATCCCTAATGTAATCATCCTTCAGCATGCTTTCTGGTTGCAACCTAATTGATTTTTCATGTAAATGTTGGAAGGCCCTCGGACGAAGCTCATTATTCTTTTCACTGGTTGCAGGAAGCTTCACGCGCCTGAACTTGTTGTGGTTTGCAATTCTCATATTATAGTGATAGGCTTGGTTGCATGGCCTTGGCCTGTGCAAAATCTCTCAAGCCGAACAGCTCCGAAGCTTCAATCATGGAGGCACTGGAGTGCCTTGAGCCAACAGGGTAATGGGTTGACAAGAGATTGTTCGGGTATCTTAAAAGAGATTAGAGATGATGTCAAAAGTTACCTAGTCGTGAATGAAGGTTTATAAACAAGCGGATGTAGTAATTCCTTTGAAATAAATAGCACTTAAATATTCCTTGTTTGGCCAAAGTTTGTAGACTTGCAAAAGAATGCTGACGAACTTTTTTACCATCTGGGGTACTCCATCATGCCCGCTCTTGTACAAATTCAGTCTGTGCATCTTGAGATACTCTCTATTGCCTGGTTTGCCTTTGGGAAGCACCATCGGTTCCCTTACCCTTGGAATTGTATACGGAAATAAGCATTACCTCCAATCATTATTATTCAAGTCCAAAAAATTCAACCGCAACAATCTGAAATCTACATGAAAAAATTCTAGATGTTCTTTCTTAAAATCATATCTAATCCTAATTCGAATATTTTTGATAGAGAATATTTTAGAAGTTCTTAAATGAATAGGACATCAAGTTTATTTTCTAATGTATTTTAAAGATTGCAAGATCGATGTTATCCATCCATGATGGTTAAATATATATTAAATTTATCAAATCATAAAAGATATTTTGATCATTTTATCAAATATTTATTTTTAGTTAGAGTTTATATTAATTAAAATATGTTAAATAAAATTTGATGCGTGTTTGAATGGGTCACAGAATAGGTCACAATCGGATGGATTCAATTAGAGAAAGAACTTCTTTCCATTTAGCTCAATCTAATACAAGCTTTTCATTTTAATTATTTAAAGTATTTTAAAAAAAATTAATGAAATCTTATTTAGATTTGATAATTAAAAAATTAATGTGATCATATTTAAAAAACTTAATTTCTTTGTAGGATATATATATATATTGTATACTTGATTATAAAATAATCATTAGTGCGAATTATGATGGTAAATGTATTATAAATCAAAAAAATAACCTTTCAAATATCATAATACTAATAATATTTTATGACCTGGTTTTTTATGTGAAATTTTAGCTTTATGAATAGATGAAATTTTATACCCATTTTTTGATTAACTTTATATCATATGATAAATAAATGATCAGCATAAAATAAAATAAATTATAAAATCTAATATAATGATTTTATACATGGTGTCTAATACATATCAATCACAAAATTAACTATATCCCATATGATCCATCTAGCCCTCCTCAGCATAAAATAAAATAAATTATAAAATTTAATATAATAATTTTATACATAGTGTCTAATATATATCAATCACAAAATCAGCTATATCCCATATGATCTATCTGGCCCTTCAAATCCTGAGAATGATTTTTTTAGTCAGTGGATCTATAATTATACGATCCATCTGGCCCTCCAAATTCCGAAAATGATTTATTTAGTCAGTGGATCTATAATTATTAGCTCTATATGATATATTCTATAGATACTATATTCTTTATTCTCTCATAAAGAGATAAGTATTTAACACTAATATACCCACTGATGCTTGTACTCTTCATACTGTAGGAGAATTATACTTGTAGAAATATTATTATAGTATATCTTTATCGGCCTGCTAATAGAGTTAATAACTCTAAGTTCTATGATAAAATTCTATAATCTTATAGCTTGTGAGGAAGTCTCATATAGGCTACATACTCTACTTCCATATTAAATGTAGTAAATAAGATTTTATTTTACATACATCCATAATATAGCACCTCCTATAGGTAGAAAAATATCTCAATAATAGATTTTTTACTATTGGTGCATACGGCAAAGTTCGAATCCTAATAGCCTATTACTTTATGATGATTAGACCGATTATACATGAGCATATAAACTTTATACCCGACAGTTAATGTATGACTTTCTTTGTAGCTTTTTTATGCTCTATTTCTAGATCATATTAATAATGTCCAAATATCAATGCAGTAAAAGCAATATCAAGATGCAAACAAAGATGAGCATCGACTTCCAATACTAGATGCATAGGCTATAAACTTTATTTTCTTTATCTTTATCTTAATTTTTGAATTTTTTGCTTTATTAATTTTATCACCCTTTATAATATGAGCACACCTAAAGGAATAGTTTTTTATCCTAAAAATTAAGGATAAAAACTATTTGATTTTTTTAAGTAGACCAAAATTATTTTTGATAGGCAAAATATTAATCACATAATACCAAATCATGAACCTACTCCTACTGACCTTCGGGTATATATACTAATCAATAATATTTTCTTTAGTCCAAAAAAAATGGTTATCTCATTAAATTTAAGATATCATAGTGTAGAAGCCTGTTTAAGTCCATGATTAAATTTCTTTAATCTGCAAATCATATTCTTTTGTCTACTAACCACAAAAAAAGATCTTCTAGTTGTTTCATATGGATCTCTTTCTCTAGATCACTGATGATGAAGACTGTTCTCACATTTATTTGAAGTAGCTCTAAGCCAAAAATGAGCTACTAGGCCATGACATCCCCAAAAGAAGAATAATCAATATCCTTTTTGAAAGAAAAATTAGGACTTACATGCATCTATTTTAAAACTTTTTCAAAATTATGTGCAGCAGAAGTCAGAGATTAATCAAATTAACCTATAAAATATGTAACAAATTCCTAGATCTAGGATCTTTATGACATGATTTACGCAAGTATCAAATCTAAAAATTAAATAAAAGAAAAGATATTGATCATATCAACATCAAACAGATCTAGATCTAATTTATCGAGATCATATCTCAATACCTTTTTATGGGTTGAGAACTCTGCTTGCTGATTCAAAGCTGAGATTATCGCTTTGGGCTGCACAAGTGTCTGGCTTCTATGGGTTGTCCACATAAAGCTCTAAATTCGATCAGAAGTCTAGTGATGAAAATTAGCGTAGTGTGTTAGCACTTCGCAGATCCTTCCTTGATGGTTGATCTCGAACCTTCTTCTTTAAATTGCTTCGACCTTTCAAGGATCAAAGAAGGTTGGGAGGACTAGAAAGAGAGAACCCACTTCTCAAAACTCACAAAAGAAAGTGGAAGAGGATGAATAGAAACTCTAGAGAAAAATCTCTTTTTCTCTTTTCTTTTTCTCTCACAATAGGATACTCAAACTTTTGTCCTTACAAAACCTCAACGCCCAAGACCCTCTTGTGCCAAGGAACCCCACACCTAAACCTCTCTCTCTCTCTTGGTGAATTTTATATAGAAATCCTATGCCCAAACCTCTCTTAAATAGGGAGATAAAGTAGAGTCCTTCACTAGGTTAGATACCTAGAAAAGGAATGTCCAAATGAGGATAACTAGGGGTGCCAACTTTTGGGCACCTCTCTGCTTTCCTTGGGCGTCCAGGATTTGGCATAAAAAAATTAGAATTAAATCTGATTTATTGGCGCCATCATATGAATAGGGATGATGAGGTGTCAAACTCTATCAAATAAAGTTTTAAATCAAAATAACCTATTTGTTTTGACTTGGTCCAAAACTAATTACCAAATCAGAAAGGGGAGGGTGTAGGGGCACATGTGGGCTCTCTCTGAGCATGAGAGATCTCACGCAAAACAAGGAGAGAGGGCATGGGAGGGTGAGGTGGTGCAAGGAGAGAGAATCCTAGTCAAATTAGGTTCTCTAGTTTTCTATGATCAAATCTAGATTTCAAACCTAATCAAATTAGAATTGATGCAACCTAATTTAGGATGATCCAAGTCCAACTAAGAGCCCATTTAAATCAGATGAAATCATATTTAATTTTGATTTAAATTCTAATTAAATTAAAAATTAGTTGCACACAAGTCCTAATCGAATAGAAAATTATTCTTTCTTGCAATTGGCTTATCCCATAAATTAATTAGACTTAACCTAATCAAGTCCAAACCAAATCTAATTGAATTTTATTCAATTAGACTTGATGTCAGTCCTAATGCTCAATCAGATTGAGATAATTAGCAATCTGATTGCTAATTAATCCTCCTGCAATACTTGCATCAGGTTAAACATTAATCATATTGATTATTTGATCCCAAAACGACTTACAATCATTGATCAACTATTTGATCAGATCAAAATCTCTAATGTATGTGATCCTATAGGTTTGAACCTAAGTCAGTAGTATAGAAACAGATTTCTATACCAATTGAAGTGACCATCTAGCAATAGTACTCAATGGCCAGATAGGTCGAATGTATAAAGCAATATTCTATAACCCCTGTGGATATGGTTTTCATATAATTCATCTCCTTGACCATGAATGCTTATAGGATGACTCAAGGTTTAACTGTCAATCCTAAATAACTCTTCCATATTATATTTCAAAATATCAAATCTATCATATGGATTATCTTGGCCAAGATTTTGCCAAATTAAAATATAGTGATGCAATGTCTCCAAACTCTTGGAGTGGTCAATTCCATCTTGTTCACTAATTGATTTCATAAGTACTTGACTGTGCCTAGAAATCTTTCATCACTAAATTAGAAATTTAGATAGTTTGACACCAAAGCACAGTGAGTTGCTTGCAAGTCACCATGATGATCTTAGATTGGAGGGATACTTATACCCATATCCCATCAGAGTAATTCTTGATAACAGAATGCTCTAAAGTTGATCACGTTCAGTGATGATGTATGCTTACATCTCACCTATATACCATATCAGTGTCTCCATACTCCTTGGTTAAGAGAATAATCAATCCATATGGCACACGACAACCTATACTCGATAAACATTATCGTCCTAAGTAATAATGTATCATTTGGTCATCAATATTTTTAAAAACTAATCGATAAATTCTCTTTTTATCGAATCTAAATAGCCTTAAAAACTTCATCACAATACAAGAGTTCATTAGAAGATGTTTATTTATGTTGAAAAATACTAGAATAAATATTTTATTCATAATAAATTATTTATATTTACAAGATGAGCCCAACCATCAATAGGCTAATGATTGGCATTGGGATGCATTTTTCAATAATTCCCACATGTCCTAAAGCTACTAGGTACAATATCTTATACCCATTTTCAACATGTGGTTGTTGAACTCTTTTACCACCAAGGCTTTAGTGAATGGGTCGGCTAGGTTCTTCTTTTCATTGATCTTTCGAAGGTCGACGTCATCTTGATCCACGATCTTTCAGATAAGATGGTAGCGGTACAGAATGTGCTTCATCTGCTGGTGTGCTTTCAGTTTCTTCACTTGAGCAATGACTCCAGTACTATCATAGTAAAGCAGGACTGATTCATCTAGAGAGGATGCCACTCCAAGCTCGGCGATAATTTTTTTTAGCCATACTGCTTCCTTCGTGGCATTGGATGCCGCGATATACTCCATCTCGTAAACTAAGTCTGTCATAGTGTGTTGCTTAAAACTCTTCTAGTAGATGGCTCCATCATTAAAGGTCAACATATAATTCGACATAATTTTGCTATCATCATAGTCAGATTGAAAGTTAGAGTTTGTAAACTTCATAAGTTTCAAATCTGACTTACCATAGACCAGCCATTGGTCCTTAGTATTTCTCAAATACTTAAGAATGATTTTTACAATCTTCCAATTGCTCTCTCATGGATCAGATTGATATATACTCACTACTCATAATGAGTATACCATATCTAGTTTCGTATATGTTATGGCATATATGATAGATCCTACTACCGAAGCATATGAGATTCTATTCATATGCTCTCTCTCTTTAGGAGTTATCGGACAATTCTTCTTATAGAGAGAAATTATCGAAACATAGGTACTGGTCTGATACCATTTATTATGCCTACAGCTACTCGAAACTACAGTCATAGATCCGATCTCTTACGCGAACCTGGGTGTTAATTCAAAAATATGAAGAAGAGCAAAAGTTGATGGCAGCACCTAGGGCTTGGCATTGGAATCAGAGAGAAAAGAGAAAAAAAAGTTAGGAAGAAAAACTCTATATTGATTACATTCCTTGTAAAGGTTATAATGCCTGAGTTTATATACCTTAGAATTTCTGCTATATCATATAAATCCTAATAAATTCAAACTCCAGCTGAAAAACTCTCCTAGGCTAATCCAATACATGAAAGCACTTACCAAGTCCATATACACCCATGTCTCCCATGCTCTCATCCCCTGGATCTAAATTCGATCCATACATAAGTTAGCTACCTTAAGATCTTATTGGACTAAGCCTTAAGATTCAAACAGTAAATTCCATCTAGTTCTGTTCATCACCATCGAGCTGGCTCTATCAGTAGCTGAGTTGACTCGACTGTATTTCGTCCGAATCCTATCTTCTATTTGTTTAAGACAACCAGCTCGACTATGCCCCAAGCTAGCTTGACTACGTATTCGAGCCAGCCCACCTATGTGTCAGTCCCTTATCTTGACTGATTCTTCTTCTGACTTTGATCCTTTGCTCCACCTTATATCCTAGGTCTCCGAAGCACCTATCAAGCCCTTCAAGATTTTGACATCTGAACCTTGAGTCCGTGCAGGGCTACATGTCGTCTTCACCTTGGACAACTTCTGTCCTAGTCCTAGAACTCACACCCATTCTAATCTCTCGGAGCCAACACCCTAGCTCCTTTTGTGACCCTCCAAGGCTTGGGAGCACTATAAATTCTTATAATCTCCATCTTGGTGCGTCCAAGCCTTGGCACACCTAGCAATGTCTTCCTGCACGGTCCCACTGTCGATGCATATCCTGATAGCTACTTATCCACACCTTGCCACTGACATTTTTCTTTAGCTACTGAGCTTCTTTTGAGATCTTTAGGATGACCATCTCTACTTCTGAAGATCTTGACTTGCACGTATGTACCATCCTTTGAGTTATAGGCATCCTTTTGCTTGGTAGCCGCATCATTTATCCTAGATTTTTCTAAAGAATCTGCAGCAATTCCATGTCGGTACCCACTACATATTTTGATATGGTCTCCTTAGAACTTCATCCATTCTTCTGCACATGCTGCTCCACCTAAAATTATGCATCTCCAATATTGGTGCTAGGATATTGGTCCTCCTACACTTCTCCACTTTGAACTCATGTCAAAACTCTCTCCACTGGTGAAGCCACCTCTGTCAGTGCTCCATCTGAAACTAAAATCTTTCTGAGAAACTGCCTTTGTAATCGAGTTTCTCAAGGCCAACCATCCAACGCTGTACTACTAGGCTTGTCGCTGCACCTCAAACACTATCGCTGCTCCTTCGGACTCTCCGCACTCCACAGACCCCTTCAAAACTATCTAAGATACACTACATCCCACAGGCTCCTCCGAGATCATCAAGAGCTCATTCGACTCTTCACTTTCAACAACTAAAATAATAAAATTTAACTTTTCTCCTCTCTTGCACTTTTTCTAAAGTGGATACTTCCACTTAAAGTGCCCTGCTTCACTATACTTGAAGCACTTCTTGGATCCCTTGCTGCCTCTCTGCATGCCCTTCTTCTTTTCTTTTCTTGGTCTCTTTGAAATCGGAAGACCCTCCCGAAAGACCCCTCTTCATCATCCATTTTCGTTGCTTATTTGACCTTAGCACTGATATGATCTCCTCATATACCAGTGTCTTCTTACCATACAACAGCATAGTTACTAATGGATCGAAGCTCCCGGATAGCGAACATAGCAACAATAAACTCTTGTCCTCTGATTCGAGCTCCACCTCAATGTTGAGCAAGTCCATGCTCATTCGATCAAATCATTGAATATATTTCACAATATCCTCGCCCTCCTACATCCAAAAGCTATACAATTGCTTCTTTAGCACCAACTTATTGCATATATTGTTCTCACGTATAACTATTGTAACCTCAACCATAAACCTTTGGATGTCTTCTCCTCCAACATGTTATACAGCACCTCATCTGTCAGACAAGTCTTAATCATGGCACATGCCCCTTTCTTCAAGGACTTCTACTTCTTGTTTATTATCTCCTCCGACCTATCTTTCAAGGCCGAATCTAGCCTCATTTGAGTCAACAGATTCTCTATCCTAACCTTCCACATCATGAAACTACTCTTTCCATTATACTTCTCAAATCCTACCTTCAATCCGTTGTTCTCCATGATCAAACTGAATTAAAAAAAGTTAATAGGTAGATCTGAAAATTATCTTGACTAGAGATGATAGATAGCAGCCCTTAGATCACTTTCTTCCTCACGAAACCTAGAGAAAAGCCTTAGATCTGAATCTCACTACTGATCTCTGCTAAAACCTAATCTTCTTCTTCCACTTGTTGAAATAATCAATACTGATTTGATACCAATTATTATGCCTACGGCTGCTCGGAACCATAGTTGTAGATTCGATTTCTTGCACGAATCTAGATGTTAGTTCAGAAATATGAAGAAGAGCAAAAGTTGATGGCGGTACCTAGGACTTGGTGTTGTAATCAGAGAGAAAAGAGAGAAAAGAGTTAGGAAGAAAAGCTTTATATTGATTCCACTCTTTGTAAATATTACAATACTTGAGTTTATATACTCTAAAATTTTTGCTATATCACATAAATCCTAATAAATCCAAACTCCAGCTGAAAAATTTTTCTAGGCTAACCCAATACATGAAAACACTCACCAAGTTCATGTACACCCATGCCTCCCATGCTCTCATCCCCTAGATCTAAACTCGATCCATACATAAGTTAGCCATCTTAAGATCTTATTGGACTAAGCCTTAAGATCCAAATAGAAAATCTCATCCAATTCTATTCGCCACCATTGAGCTAGCTCTATTAGTAGCCAAGCTAACTTGATTGCATCTCGTCCGAACCTTATTTTCTATCTGCTTGAGATAGTCGGCTTGGCTGCGCCCCGAGCCGGCTCGGCTTGAGATCGAGTCGGCTTGACCGTGTATCCGAGCCAGCCCGTCTGTGTGTCAATTTCTTATCTTGGCTGATTCTTCTCCTAGCTTTGGTTCTTTGCTCCACCTTATATCCTAGGTCTCCAGAGCACCTACCAAGACCCCCAAGGTCCTCACACCTGAACTTCGAGTCCGTACAGGGCTACACACCACCTTCATCCTAGAACAACTCTATCCTAGCTCTAGAACTCACACCCATCCTAATCTTTCGAGCCAATATCCTAGCTCCTTTCGTGGCCCCTGAAGGCTTGGGAGTACCATAAATCCTTATAGAAATTTCATGGCCTATCGGAAGATAGCTCATTTTAGAATTCTCCATGTTAAATCATTTCAACATATTTTTTATATATATGAATTGGGGCAACCCAAGCATCCTCTTAGATCTATCCCTATAGATCTTCATTCATAAGATGTATGATGCTTCTTCCAAATCTTTCATGAAGAACAGAGATGACAACCATATTTTTATTTTCTATAGTATAGGAATATCATTCTCGATTAAAAGAATGTCATCTACATACAGCATAAGAAATACCATAACTGAGCCATTTGCCCACTCACTACTACAAACGTGGCCTATGACAGTGCTTACTATGGCAGCAATTTTCGAAATTGCTGCCATAGATCCTACGATAGCAGTTTTCATTAATTACTGCCATAGATCGGACCTATGACAGCGATTTTCTATAACCGCTGCTAAACCGCTACTGTAGGTTGGACCTATAGCAGCGATTATAAAAAACTGCTGCCATAGGTCAATTTATAGCAGGGTTTATTATAACCGCTGCCATAAGTTAGATCTATAGCAGCGGTTAGTATGAACCGCTGCTATAATCTAATTTATGGCAGCGATTAATTATAACCACTGCCATAATTTTCTTTAAATATTATATAATTTTAAAATTTAATATCTATTTTTATCATTCATTATCTAAATAATTATCATTAGAGTGTCTTCGCAAAAGATCACCTCGATCCGATGGCCTTAGCTTTGTCAATCAGAAAAATTTGATTTCGACGATCATAAACGATGATGCAATGATTTGATAGATGAAGACTTTCGATGGATCCAAAAACCTACAACAATAATCTCGATGATGTTTGTAGTGTACTATCAAAGTTTTACTTCAATCAAATATCATTATCTTGGTTAATTTAGCATAGATTAGTTTCGACTGTTAAATGATAAATGAGTGATCAAAGAACCAAATGGTGTTCGATTATGTGATAATTTTTTTTATAAATGATCTTGGCTGCTATTCTAATTATTTTTTATGATGGTGATTATAAAATTCAACTCGTGAGATGAAAAATAATTTAAAACTATACGTCTTCTGATAACCATTCTGGAACTTCGGTGGTTATTATGCTTGAGCTTTTATAATATCTGCTTAACATCAATAGTTTATATGAAAATGATTCAAATTTTACTATCATCATCGTATAAAATATTTAAAATTATAATAAAGATCATTTAACTAAAAATTATCTCATAATCGAATGTCGTTTAACCTTTTGATCACTTGTTTCTAATTTAACGATCGAAATCATTCAATACTAAATTGATCATGATAACGATATTCGATTAAAGTGAAACTTTGATAGTATGCTACAAATATCATCGAGATCATCGTTGTAGATTTTTGAACCCATCGAAGATCTTCATCTATCAGATCATTGCATCATCATTCGTGATCGTTGAAATCAAATTTTTCTAATCGATGAAGCTAGGGCCATCAGATCAAGGTGACCTTTTGCGACAACACTCTAATGATAATTATTTAGATAATAAATGATGAAGATGCAAATTAAATTTTAAAATTATATAATATTTTAAAAAAATTTATTTTTTACCTATGGCAGTGGTTATCAAAAATCACTATTATAGATCTACAGCAGCGATTATAGAACGCTGCCATAGATCTATGGCAGCAATTTCGGATAACTACTGCCGTAGATCTATGACAGTAATTTGATAACTGCTGCTGTAGATCTATGGCAGCGGTTTGATAACCGCTGTCGTAGGTTAGGTTAAAAATTCTCAAATTTTTTCTACTTTCCTTTCGTTTGCGCTTAATCTCTCTCTCTCTCTCCCCCTCCTCTTCATCATCGGTGAGGCTCCTTCCCGCCGACCGACGTCGCCCCTCCTCCCCCCCAGCTGGTGTCGACCCTCCTCCCCCCGGGCCGGCGTCGCCCCTCCTCTCCTCCGACCGACGTCGCCCCTCCTTCTCCCTCGATCGATGCTGCCCCTGCTTCCCCTTCCCTCTCCGATCCTCCCATCCCTGGCCGCCCCTTTCCGCCATCCGCCACCCCCCACCCCTCCATTCGACCCTCCCTCGGCCCTAGCAAAACCATCCCTCCAACGAACCCCCATCCAACCCTCCCTCAGACCCCCATGAAACCCTCCCGATGGCCCCGCACGAAACCCCACCCCCCCACCCCTCCATCCGACCCTCCCTCGATCTTCAGCGAATCCTCCTCCGACGAACCCCATCTGACCCTCCTTCGGCCTTGTGAAACCCCTCCCCAACTTACTCCTCCAATCGTCAAAATCAACCCCCTTCGACGAGCCCCCCTCACCCTCCTTTGGTCCCCACAAAATCCCACCATTCTGACCCTCCCTCGATCGAGTGCAAAGCCTCCTTCGGCCTCCTCATCACTGTGCCTCCTCTGGCCCTCCATCCTCAACCGTCCCTGCTCTCTCTCTTTTTTCTCTTTTTCTCTCTTCTATCTCACTATCTTGCTTTTATTTCGTAGGTTATCTCTAGTGCCATCGTCCTCCTCTAGCATCATTGTCGGTGACCCTTGGAGCTTTTGGTGCGATCCGCTCTCTATAGCCATAGGTATAATTTTTTTTTAATTTTATAGTATTATTTATTAATCATATATATTTATAATAATTTATAAAATATTTATAATAAATATTATAAATATTATAATTATCTGTATGCCATAATTTTTGGATCGTGTCATAGTGGTAGCCTTGGACTGTGCCATATTGGTGGCTGTGGACTAGATCTGTCAATGAGTTGGATTCGAATTAGAACCTAGATATTCAGATCCGGACCTAATTTTAATTACTGATACTGAATCCAAATCTGAATACTCGATAGATCTATACTTAAGAGAAAAAGAGAGGGATCCAGTCTCGCCGCCATCATTAATTATTTATGAATATAATTCATATTATAGAATTTATTGCATAATATTTTCTGGATGTTTATATCTTGTTGCTTTTATTTATTGCATTGCATAATGATAGACCCATCAATTGATTAGTGCACATAATCTCCGACATCCGTACAATTATATGTAATTATACAGATTAGAGAATTATGTACAATGATCAATTGATTATCTGATATGGATAGTTTAAAAATTATAGATAATTTTATAGATAATTACAGTAATTAAATGATATGCTAAGGATTTCGAATGAAATTTTGGATAGTATTTTTTTTTTATTCTTCCTACATGGGAGAACTAAGGGAAAATGCTGTCAAAATTTTATTCGATCTCTATTGCATATCATTTGATTACTATAATGAACCTATAGAATTAATATAATTTTTGAATGGGATAGGATTTATCTTTACCTATTAGTTGATGATAGGATGCATTTATTGCATATCTGAAAATAATATTTAATCTGAGTTCTACCATGATTTACTTGCAGTATCTTTATTTTTAAAATGGATAAAGGATGGATGAAGTTTAGTAGGCTCTCACCAGAATATGAGACTGGACTCAAAAAATTTCTTGATTATGCTATAGAAAAATTTGGGGACTATGGATTGATCCAATATTCTTGTAAAAAGTGTATGGGTGGGCTGTGGCTACTCATCAAAATGTCAATGATCATCTTACTATTTATGGCTTTAAAGTCGGTTATAAAATTTGTTGGGACCAACATGATGAGGGCAAGCTGCAAGAAGGCGATCAACCTGAAGGGGGAGTGAAACAAATGGTTTGTGATATTTTTTTATTTATTGGCCATAATGATGGTGCATCTACGTCCATGTTTGATCCTGTGATTGATCGAATGACAAACAGTGAGGATGTAAAAAAGATCTGTAAGTTGATGGAGGATGCTAATGTTATGTTGTATCTCGGATGTGAAAAGATAGCGAAGCTTGAGTTCTTAATCCGGTTGTATCATGCGAAATGCTCCAATAGATTCAGTAATAATAGAGTGAACTGTATACTAAAGCTTTTGGAAGACATTCTTTCGGATGATGCACGAATTTTGAAAAATAATTATGAGGCATTGAAGATTATTGAATAGCTAGACTTTACTTATACCAAGATGTATGCATGTCTCAATAATTGCATGCTCTATTGAAAGGGGGATGTCAACCGCAACGAGTGCACAAGGTACGGTGTATCAAGATGAAAATAGAATAAAAATGGTATATTAACTCGTGTACTTCAAAAGTTGATGTGGCATTTTTTTTTGATTTTGAGACTATAAAAATTATTTATGTCGGCAAAGACATCGAAGGACATGAGATGGCATGAAGAGGATCGAACAAAAGATGATGCATTGAGGCATCCAACCGATGGAGAGGCATGGCAGAAGTTTAATGAATTACATCCCGACTTTGTACAAGAGATACGTAATGTGAAGTTGGGCTTGTCGTGCGATCGTTTCAACCTATTTAAGCATATGAATACTGTCCATAGTGTATGGCCAATATTTATTCATGTTTATAGCCTTCCACCATGGATGTGTATGAAAAAATTCTTTGCTTTCATGACAGTGCTCATCCCTAGATTGATGGAGGTAGGTAATGACATTGATGTTTATTTACAGCCTCTTATTGTCGAGCTAAAACAGTTATGAAGCATTCAAAGTATTCTAACTTTTGATGCTTTGCTGAATGAGTTATTCTCCATGTGCACAATGCTTTTGTGAACAATAAATGACTTTTCAGTTTATACCCTAATATCAGGTTGGAGCATCAAAGGTGAGCTAGCATGCCCGGTCTATAGAAGAAATATCCGATCTAGAAGGTTGACACATTGGAGGAGCTTTAGCTATATGAGGCATCGACATTTTCTCCGTCGAAACCATCCATACAGAAGGGATGCACGCTCCTTTGATGGCACTGTTGAAGAAGGTGAGGCACCTGATCGGATGTTTGGGAGTAAAGTACTTAGAGAGTTAGATGGTCTCAATATTGAATTTGGGAAAGATGATCCAATTGATGATAAAAAAAGAAAGCATCGATCAAAGAAAGATGACACACACTTTAATTGGAAAAAAAAGAGCATCTTCTTTGACTTGCCATATTGGGAGACAAACTTATTACACCACTGCTTAGATGTAATGCATATTGAAAAGAATGTGTGCGAGCTCCTTTTGGCAATAATCTTGAATATCAAGGATAAGACCAAGAATGACTTGAATTTTTGATTTGACTTAAAAGAATGGGGTATTGGAAGATCACTCCATCCAGAGCCGATAGGGGGAGAATAGTGGAGGCTTCCTCATGCATACTATGTTATGAATGCCTTCGAACGGTCCATATTTTTTCGTGTGTTGGAGAACATAAAGGTCCTAGATGGATACTCAAGCAACATATCAAAGCATGTGAATAGTAAGGATGTCAAACTTGAGAGATTGAAGACTCATGATTATCATATACTGATGTAGGAATTGATCCCAATAGCTATTTATTGCATGTTGCCAAAAAATGTTAGAATGACGGTTATTCATTTTTGCAACTTTTATAGAGATATTTGTGCAAAGAGGTTGCTTAAGAAAGACATGAAGAAAATGAAGGTAAAGACGGTGACTATATTATGTGATCTAGAGAAGATATTTTCACCATCATTTTTTATGATTATGATGCATCTCACTATGCACCTTGCAAAAAAAGTTGCACTTGGAGGCTCAATATTCTGCCGATGGATGTATCCTATTGAGAGAAATATTCAAACTCTAAAATCTTATGTAAGAAATATGAATTATCCGGAGGAATCTATAGTAGAAGGTTATTTGGGTTAAGAGTGTATGAATTTTTGTACTATATACTTAAACAAGCTCGAGATACGTCGTAATCGACCAATGAGAAATCAGGATGATCAGTATAAGGCAATTGAGCCTACATTTGAGTCCATTCCATAGTCAGATGGACTTCTCACTTCATACCGCCTCACTAATTTGAGCATTGAGGAAAGGGATAAGGCACACCGCTACATGCTCTTCAATTATGATGTCATTGAGCCATACATAAGGTGAGTCACTCAGTATTATTTATTTTATAATAATTAAAAAAATATTTAATTATACCTAAATTTATTTTTTGTGCATGCAACAAACACAAGAAGATCATAAGAGTAAAATATTACACTCTAAGTATGCAGGAGAAAGAGAAAATACATAGCAATGAATTTTCTAAATGGTTCAAAGATCATGTAAGCGATTATATATTCTTGCCTGGTATAATTTATTAGAACATATTTACTAATTAGGTTTCATCTTCTTAATTAGGTGTAGAGATTGCCGCTCAGTGATGTGAGTCTTAAAGTGCATACTCTTTCAATAGGCCCTAATCGTACCATGCGTGAGTATAAATAGCTCGTCATTAATGGCTACAGGTTTAATATTCACAGTAGGTCTGTAAATATGGCAACACAAAATAGTGGCATCATGTTAAGCGTCACCACTGGGTGTTATGCTAGCTCGAGGGATTCACAGTCTCGTACGGAGGATTTGAATTATTATGGCGTGGTGGAGAAGATAGTCATTATGGACTATTATTCTAAAGAAAGGATCGCATTGATAAAGTACGATTGGTTTGACACCTTATCAGAATATGAGATGAAGACCGATGAGTGTGGTTTTACTCTCGTTCACATGCAATGCCATCTCCGAACTGAAGAATCGTATATACTTGCCTTCCAAGCTAGTCAGGTCTTCTATGTTAGTGATTCCTTGGAGCCTCAATGGGGTGTTGTTGTGAGGATGGTGCCTAAGCATATTTTTGATGATACCGAAGTTGATGATGATGTTGGATCATGCATGCAAAGCGCTCCTCTAGGATAAAACTTATTTGATACTGTCGAGGTCCCAGACATATTTGTCAGAAGCGATGGTGATGTCCATATTGTAGATGCCATTAAGCGATGACTTCAACATTCTGGTATAAATTATTAGAGTCTAATTATTAATTTTTATTTAAATTTTTTTTATTTCTTTCTTATTTTGGTCAAAGAGCTCTCTTTCTTCTGATCTTTGAAAGCTTAAGAAAAATGTGTGCCACATCGATAGATCGTGCCATGCCGGTAGGCCGTACCGTGTCGTGCCATGCTATGTCGATAGATCATGCCGTGCCGACCACTAAGAGAACCCCCATCTGGTATAAATATTAGAGACTATTTATTGATGCTATACTAATATTATTATTCAATATATTATATTGATTAATGTTTATTAACGTTGTAGATTACGATGGCACCGAAATGTCATCTAGCTTTCATCCCTGTCCCTCGATGGGTTACGCATAGTTCAGCATTCGAGGAGCAGTCGGAGCATACTCCATCCACCTCAGCGTATATTTTAGAATTATGAGTTTGGAGGATATATTGACCCGCATTCCAGCTCCAGCTCTAGCTCTGACTCTGGCTCCAGCACCAGCTTTAGCTCCAGCTCCAAGTCCAACTCTAGCTCCAGCTCCAATGATGTAGATTTAAAATTTTTTGATGTATTTTATTTTTTTAAAAAATATTATAATAAATTTTATTTGATAATAAAATTTTAATATTTTAGAATAATTTTTATATTTATTATATTTTTTTATGTTATATATCTATATTTATCAGATAAAATATATAAAAAAATAAAAATTTATTTTTTTAATTATAAAAAAATTTATGATAGCAGTTTTATAACCGTTGTCATATCCATACCAACCACTGCCATAGATCCATGAGCTAATGGTACCAACCGCTGCATTAGACCTATGGCAATAGTTATATAATCGCTGCTATAGATAACCTATGACAGCGATTACATAACCACTGCTATAGATCGATCTATTACAATAGTTTATAAACTACTGCAATAAACTATCTATGACAGCAGTTCTAACAATCGCTGCAATAATCACTGCCATAGAGCTACGGCGACGATCGTAGTGGCAGCGGTTAGAAAATCGCTGCTATAGCCTATGGCAGCGATTTTTTGGGCTACAATAGTGGTTATGAACCATTGCCGTAGCCCTTTTTTATAATAGTAAAATCATTACTGTAGCCCCATTTTATAGTAGTGAAACCATTGTCGTAGCCCTTTTTTATAGTAGTGACTTATATATGCAAGGCTCTTCTCTATTCTTAACGAAGCCATACATTTTGATCATCTTATCAAAATGCATGTTCCAACTTTAAGATGCCTGCTTCAGTCCATAAATAGATCTCTGAAGCTTGCACAACTTGGACTCATCTATAGATGTGAATCCTTCAGATTGTATCATATACACCTCTTTAGCCAGCTCTACATTCAGGAAAGCTATCTTTATATCCATCTACCAGATCTCATAATTTAGATGAGTAGCTATTGCAAGCATAATTTGAATGAATTTGAATATTGCCATAGGAAAAAATATCTTATCATAGTCAATACCATAACGTTGATGATATCCTTTAGCAACTAGATGGACTTTATAGGTCTTCACCTTCCCATTTGCATCCTTTTTTCTCTTGAAGATCCATTTACATCTAATGGATTTAACTCCTTCAAGTGGGTCAACTAATGTCTACACATCGTTAATCTTTATGGACTCAATTTTGGATTTCATGGCCTCAAGCCATTTCTTGGAATCAGGTCTCTACATTGCATATAGGTGATCGGATCCTCATTATTTTTATTGAGTTCAATAGGATCACCATCTTGGGTTAAGAAACTGTAGTATCTATCCAGCTGACATGGTACTTTATCGGATCACTTTAAGAATGTAGGTACATTGGGCTTCAGATTTGATCTAATCAAATTCGGTTTGGATTTAGTTAATTATGTCAGCTTTTTTACTTATTGAACTTTTCAAGTTCAATTTTAGAAGTAATAGTTTCTTTAGTAAGAAACTTTTTTTTCTAAAAAGATTGCCTTAAGACTGACAAACATCTTTTATTCATCAGCTAGGTAGAAATAATATTCTTTGATTTCTTTCGAGTACCCTATGAAAGTACACTTGTCAGACCTAGATCCAAGTTTATCTATCATTAAATGCTTGACATAAGCTAGGCGCCCCCAAATCCTAAGGTACGAGAGTAGTGGCTTACACTCTGTCCATATCTCATATGGAGTTTTAACTATAGACTTACTCGAAATCCTATTTAAAAGATAACAAGTCGATTTGAGTGCATATCCTCAAAAGAAGATCGATAAGCTGGCAAAATCCATCATGGATTGGACCATGTCTAAATAAAGTTTGATTCCTCTTTTTAGACACATCATTATGCTATGGTGTACCTGGAGGAGTCTATAGAAAGAGAATCTTATTCTTTTCTAGATATATGAGAAACTTACTAGAAAGGCATTCTATTCTTCAATCAGATCAAAGAGTTTTAATACCTTTTTCAGTTTATTTTTCTAACTTATTTCATAATCGTTTGAACATTTTAAATGAATCCGATTTGTGTTTCATTAAATAGACATACTCATACCTAGATAGGTCATCTATAAAAGTAATAAAGTAGAAATATCTACTTCTAGCACTTATGCTCATAGGTCCACATACATCAGAATGTACTAAACCTAAAAGCTCAGTGGCTCTCTCATCTTTTTCAGTAAAAGATGATCTAATCATTTTTCTACTAAGACAGGACTCACAGATTGGAAGTAATTCACAATCACTGACTTTGAGAATTTTCTCTTGAGTCAACCTATTTATTCTATTTTTGTTAATATGACCAAGCCTACAGTGCTAAAGATAGATATCGGACATATTATCTATTTTAGGATGTTTGCTAGTGGAGCAGACTATGTTAATAGGTTGTGATAGAAATTAGATTTCATTATTCAAATATCTAGAAAAAATAGTAGCACCTTTCAAAATCATATTATAAAAAAAAATTTATTAAAATTTTATAATTATTTTTGGCCAAGAGGCCTACAAAAATGATATTCAATAAAAAGCTAGGACAGAAGTGATAATCATTAAGAATAATAGTATGAGACTTGAATACAAGTTTTATGATTTCTAATATTAGAACTGGAACTGATCTTCCATCTCCAACATTCAAAAATCTCTTATCTTGTTTGAATCTCCTACTGACCTATAAATCCTATAATGAATTGCAAATATGGTAAGGCTTCTAGTATCCAATACCCAGTCAGTAATATCATAAATTAAGAAATTACAAGGAGTTATCATATAAGTACCTTGTCCAGCAACTGTTTGCTTCTTTCTTGGCCTATTTGGATCCAGGGAAGCAATATACTGAGAATAGTTCCTCTTTCAGTGCCCCCCTTCTTGCAATAGAAGCACTCCGCTTGACTCTTATCGAGCTTGCTTTTCTTGGTCTGGCCCTGCAATGATGTTTCGATATGAACCTATACCTTCTTATTCTTTTTCTTCTTATTCTTCTTTTCTTTCTTAAAGGATCGAGAACTAGAAGAAGACCCTTCCACTACATTCATCAACTCCTTATGGAGCTGGTGATCCTTTTCAAAGTTCTAAAGCAACCCCAGCAACCCGTGGTAGTTAACCTTAGGTTTGTCATTCAAAAATGAGTAAGAAAAGAAAAGATAAGACTTGGATAGAAAGTTCAGAAGAGCATCTTTCCTAAGTTGCTCATGCAAGAAAAAGCAAGCTTGCTCAAGCGCTCAATCATCTCGATCATGTACAATACATGATCAATGACTGATGTGTCATCTCTCATCCGAGTGTTGAAGATGGCACAACTAGTTTTGTGCCTCTCAACGTCATTAGGAGTGCCAAAAGACTCGTTTAACATTTGAAGCATATCTTTTGGCTAAGCTAACTCAAATCTGCGATTGAACTCATCACTTATAGTTGCCAACATGATGCAACAGACTGTGGTTTGGTCGTTAAGTCACTTCTGGTAAGTATCTTGAACCATGCTACGTGCATTCGGGGTTAGCTCCTTAGGTGCCGAATCTATCAAAATATACAAGATCTATTCATGCTTCAGAATAATCTTTAACTTTCGGTACTAGCTACTAAAGTTGGATCCCGTTAACTTGTCATTATCCAATAATGATCGAAGCAATAGGATAGTGGTCATAACTGTACAAAGAAAAATCAAAAATCTAATTAATAAATAATTTATTAAATCTTTTAGACTTTAATCAAAAGATTCTTTCATTATTTTTTTTGAATTGGTAGTCTTTACCTCTAATTCAAGAAATTATTCTAATTTCTTAATAGGTACTAGAATCCACACAGACTGCATACAAGTCCAACTTTGGTCAGTCATTCTTGTACATTTATGGATAGGTTCATAAGTAATTATTTCTCTAAACCACTTTTAGTGATTTAATTTTATCCCAGAAGCCTAATCAGTAGGCTTTGGCGTATACTAAAAAAGTTTCAGTTAGGTCCAACCATTAACATGACCATACTTGATCTATCTAACCAATGAATGATTAAGTCCAACTTTAGTTGGTCAACCTAACCATCATTTAAAGAGACGCGGCCAAGTAATTATATTATAAATGATAATTCTAATAGCCAATAAGTACCAGACCTTTGGGCCTCCAATGATTTTCAAACTAATAAATCCATTAGCACTCAACTTAATGGGAGGCTATAATTTAGTTATCACCATAACTATTTCATTTTAAGAACTTAATAATTTTAGAGAATTTGGTTAACTTGATTTAGAGAAGAGAGAAGATTAACCAACTAATCATGATCCTCCAACTGACTTCACCAAGTTAGATTAATGGAGATCATAGATAAGCTAGTCTAGAAGCATCTAAATCAATCACATTGATTTATCTAATTGATATTGGTCAGCTCGAATTGCCAAGTGATTTGATCAAAATATAATTTTACCAAGAAGGTCAGGTAAGTGAGATCGATGGGAGGGATATGCCATTAACTCATCAAAGATTGAATCAGTACGGGTAGCTTCTAATTATAGACCATTGGTCATAAACTACCAAACTTATCTTAGACACCAACTGATTAATTAATTTTGATTGGATCCATCTAACAGTTCAGGCTAGATCACTTAGCCAAGAATCAAGTCCATTTAGTTCTCGTTAAAGATATAAACTTGACCAACTATAACTATTGCAATTGATCTACAGAGTCCTTGACCTAATCTAAGATAATATTTAATTAGATTTAGTTAATTACTCTAATTAAGTGCATTCTTTAATCTAATCTTAGCTCTAACTCAGCTAATGGACTTAATTCGCTCTAAACCCATGTGTTATGATTTTTGTCTTATGATCTTTAATTCACAATCCTAGATCTTTATCAATAATCCTTAATTCTTAATTAAGTGTTAGGTTGAGGGTCGGAGTTTAACATTTTAAAAATAATTTTTATATTTATAAAATATTTTTACAACATGGTTATGTTCACTAAATGGGTCGACTCATTTCAGAAATAGGTTGGCTCATTTCATTAACATCAACCAATTGCATATTTGATTCATAAAAAATATGCATATAACATAAACAAAATTATGAATCTACTTTAGATCTAATCTAAACACATTCATGATCATAAACATCAAATTGAAATAATTTCAATTCTAATCATAAATCTCTTAGATCATATCTAATATTTTATTATTAGATTTTATATCAGCATATACTTGGATAATTTTTTCATTGTAAGGGATAAATCTTACAATAGAATAATCTTATAAGATCAGTTCGTACAATCTAAATTTATTATTTTTAAATTTAAATAATTTTAAATCTATTAAAACATAAATCTTACAGTAAGATAATCTTATAAAATTAGTCCATATGATCTAAATATTTAATTTTAGATTTATTCTTAGACTATAATTTAGATCTAGTCTAAATAATTAATCGAAAATATGCATAGAAATCATGTCATACAGACCTAGGCTCTGATACCAATTGAAAGAAAAATTAGGATTTTTATGCATCTATTTTAAAACTTTTTCAAAATTATGTGCAGTAGAAGTCAGAGATTAATCAAATTAATCTATAAAATGTATAACAAATCCCTAGATTTAGGATCTTTATAATATGATTTATGCAAGTATAAAATTTGAAAATTAAATATGAAACAAAAGAAAAGAGGTTGATCATATCAACATTGAACAAATCTAGATCTAATCTAGACAACTATCAAGATCATATCTCAATATCTTTTTGTGGGTTGAGAACTCCGTTTACTGATTCGAGATTGAGGTTGTCACTTCGAGTCACCACATGTATCCGGCCTCTATAGGTTGTCTATACAAAGCTCCAAATCCGATCAGAAGTCCAGTGATGTATAGAAATCAGTGCAGTATGCTAGCACTTTGCAGATTCTTTCTTGATGGTTGATCTTGAACCTTCTTCTTCGAATTACTTGGACCTTCCAAGGATCAAAGAAAGTTGGGAGGACTAAGGAGAGAGAACCCTCTTCTCAAAACTCATAAAAGAAAGTGGAAGAGAAGGAATAGAAATCCTAGAGAAAAATTCCTTCTTCTCTTTTCTTTTTCTCTTACAATAGGACACCCAAACTTTTGTCATTACAAAACCCCATGCCCAAGACCCTTTTATGCCCAGGAACCCCATGCCTAAACCTCTCTCTCTTGGTGAATTTTGTGTATAAATCCTACACCAAAATCCTTCTTAAATAGGGAGATAAAGCAGAGTCCTTCTCTAGGTTAGATACCTAGAAAAGGAATGTCCAAATGAGGACAACTTGAGGTGCCAACTTTTAGATGCCTCTCTACTTTCCTTGGGCGTGGAATCCAGGATTTGGTGCACAATATTTTTCTCAATTTTCACCAAAAAAATCAGAATTAAATCTGATTTATTGGCACCATTATATGGATAGGGGTGATGAGGTGTCAAACTCTATCAAATAGAGTTTTGAATCAAAACAACCTACTTGTTTTAACTTGGTCCAAAACTAATTACCAAATTAGAAAGGAGAGGGTGTGGGGGCATGCATGGGCTCTCTCTAGGCATGAGAGATCTCATGCAAAACAAGGAGAGAGGGCATGGGATGGTGAGATGGCATAAGGAGAGAGATCCCAATCAAATTGGGTTCTCTAGTTTTCTATAGTCAAATCTAGATTTCAAACCTAATCAAATTAGAATTGATGCAACCTAATTTAGGATGATCCTAGTCCAACTAAGGGATCATTTAAATCAAATTAAATTATATTTAATTTTAATTTAAATTTTAATCAAATTAAAAATTAGTTGCATACAAATCCTAATTGAATAGGAAATTATTCTTTCTTGTAATTAGCTTATCCCATAAACCAATTACACCTTATCTAATCAAGTCCAAACCAAATCTAATTGAATATTATTTAATTAGACTCGATTTTAGTCCTAATGCTCAATCAGATTGAGCCAATTAGCAATTCAATTGCTAATTAATCCTCTTGCAACACTTGCACTAGATTAAATATCAATCGTATTGATTGTTTGATCCTAAAATAATTCACAATCATTGATCAACCATCCGATTAGATCAAAATCTCTAATATGTGTGATCCTATAGATTTGAACTTAAGTCGATAGCACCGAAATAGATTTCTCTACTAATTAAAGTGATCATCTAGTAATGATACCTGACGGTTGAATAGGTCAAATGTATAAAACAACATTCTATAACCCATGTAGATATGGTTTTTATATAATTCATCCTCTTAACCATGAATGCTCATAGGACGACTCAGGATTTAATTATCAACCTTGAATAACTCATCTATATTATATTTTAAAATATCAAATCCATCATATAGATTACTCTGGCCAAGGTTTTCCTAAATTGAAATATAGTGAAGCATTATCTCCAAATCCTTGGAGTGGTCAATCCTATCTTGATTACTTACCAACTTCATAAGTACTTGACTATGTTCAAAAATCTTTCATCATTGAATTAAAAATTCAGATAGTCCAACATTAAAATATAGTAAGTTGCTTGTAAGTCATCATGATGATCTCAGGTCGGAGGGATACTTATACAGATATCCCATCAGAGTAATTCTTGACAATAGAATGCTCTTGAGTTTGTCATGTTCAGTGATGATATATTCTTACATCTCATCTATATGCCATACTAGTATCTCCACGCTCCTTGATTAAGAGGATAACCAACCCATATAACACATAATTATCTACACTCGATAAATGTTATCGTCCTAGATAATAATGTATCATTTAGTCGTGAATATTTTGAAGGACTAATCGATAATTCTATTTTTTATCAAATTTAAATAGTCCTAAAAATTTCATCAGAATACAAAAGTTCATTAGAAGATGTATATTTCTAATAAAAATACTAAAATAAATATTTTATTTATTAATAAATTATTTATATTTATATAGATAGCTCAACCATCAATAGATTGATGATTGATTTTAGGACATATTTTTCAATAACTTCTATTTATCTTAATACCACTTAGTACAATATCTTATATCCATCTTCGACTTGTGGTTATCGAACTCTTTTACCGCTAAGACTTTAGTGAATGGATCGATCAGATTCTTCTTTTCATCATTCTTCAGAAGATCGACATTACCTCAATCTATGATCTTTTGAATAAAATGATAGCGACATAGAATATGCTTCGTTCGCTGGTGTGCCTTCATTTTCTTCGTCTGAGCAATATTCTAGTGCTGTCGCAGTAGAGCAGGACTAGTCCATCAAGGAAGGATGTCATTTTGAGCTTGGTGATGAATTTTTTTAGCCATACAGTTTTTTTTATGATATTAGATATCATGATGTACTCCACCTCGTAAATTAAGTCTGCCATAGTGTGCAGCTTGAAATTCTTTCAATAGACGGCTCTACCATTAAGGGTCAACACATAACCCGACATACTTTTGCTATCATCATAGTCAGATTGAAAGTTGAAGTCTGTAAATCCTACAAGTTTTAAATCTGACTCACCATAAACCAGCCATTGATTCTTAGTATTTCTCAAATACTTAAGAATGATTTTTACAATCTTTTAGTTATTCTCTTCTAGATCAGATTAGTATCTACTCATTACTCCTAGTGAGTATGCCACATCTGATTTCGTACATATCATGATGTATATGATAGATCCTACTATCAAAGCATATGAAATTCTATTCATATGCTCTCTCTCTCTTCAAGAGTTGTCGGATAATTCTTCTTAGAGAGAAAAATTTTATGGTCTATCGAAAGATAGTTCTTTTTGGAATTCTTCATGTTGAATTACTTCAGCACACTTTTTATATACATGAACTAGGAAAACCCAAGCATTCTCTTAGATCTATCCCTATAGATCTTCATTGCTAAGATGTAGGATACTTCTCCTAAGTTCTTTATGAAGAACTAAGATGACAGCCATACTTTTATTTCCTGTGGTATAGGAATGTCATTCTCGATTAATAGAATATCATCCACGTATAGTGCAAGGAATACCATAATCGAGCCATTTGTCTACTTGTATATGCAGGGCTCTTCTTTATTCTTAATGAAGCCATACGTTTTGATCATTTTATTAAAATGCATGTTCTAACTTTGAGATGTCTGCTTTAATTTACAAATAGATCTCTGAAACTTGCACATCTTGAACTCATCTGTGGATATAAATCCTTCAGATTGTATCTTATACATCATTTTAGCCAACTCTCCATTTAGAAAAGTTATCTTTACATCCATCTGTCAGATCTCATAATTCAGATGGATAGTTATTGTAAGCATAATCTGAATAAATTTAAGCATTATCATAGAAAAAAATATCTCATCATAGTTAATACCATAATATTGACAATATTTCTTGGTAACCATATGGATTTTATAGATCTCCATCTTTTCATTTGTGCTTTTCTTTTTTTTGAAGATCCATTTACACCCAATAGATTTAATTTCTTCAGGTGGATCAACTAATGTCCACATATCGTTGATCTTCATGGACTCCATTTCGAATTTTATGGCCTCAAGCTATTTCTCAAAATCAGATCTCTTCATTGCATCCATATAGGTGATTGAATCTTTATTATTCTTATTGAGTTTAATAAGATCATCATTCCAGACCAAGAAATCCTAGTATCTATCCAGCTAACGTGGTACTCTACCAAATCATCTGAAGGATATAAGTACATTAGGTTTCGAATTTGATCTAATCAAATCTGGTTCAGGTTCAGCTAATTGTATCGACTTTTCTACCTGTTGAACTTTCTCAAGTTTAATCTTAAAGATAATAATTCATTCACCAAAAGAAACTTTTTTTCTAAAAAGATTGTCTTAAGACTGATGAATATCTTTGGTTCATCTGCTAGGTAAAAATAATATTCTTTTATTTTTTTGGATATCCTATGAAAGTGTACTTGTCAGACCTAGGTCCAAATTTATCTATCATTAAATATTTGACATAAGTCGGGCACCCCCAAATCCTAAGATGCAAGAGTATTGGCTTATGCCCTGTCCATGTCTCCTATGAAGTTTTAACTATAGACTTACTCAAAATTCTATTTAAAAGATAGCAAGCTGATTTGATTATATATCCCCATTTGCCAGATACGCCATATAATCTAGAGGTATAACAAATTTTCTTACTTTAATAGATCTTTAGAGGACCATCCTTTGATTCATTTATGGCGATGGTTAGACAGTTACCTCTTTGACAATAAAAATCTCATGGAGTGGAACTTGATGAAGTGATGATTTCTTCTGAGTATTATCTCAATGAATCATTACTTCAATCTAGTTTATAGGCTTAGAATTTCTTTAGAATTAATATCTCAAGATTCTCTACTCTCACTAAACATGCCATTGTCTAGAATCTAGCTTTATTAATTTTCTACTATCTGTAGTATGCAAGATGGATAATAAAATCTATACCCTTTTAATCTCTCTAAATAACTAATGAAAAACCACTAGTTGTTTTGAGATCAAATACCTTTTCTTATGGGTTATAAACCTTAGTTTTAGCTGGATAATCTCATATATGCGTATATGCCAAAATGGATTTTCTACTAGTCCATAACTTATGAAGAGTCTTTTGAACTGCCTTAATAAGGATCCTATGTAAGATATATATAATTATCTTTATAGCCTTACCCTATAAGTTAATAGATAGAGTAAAATAACTTATCATGGTCTGAACTATTTTTTTAAGCATTCAATTCTTTCCTTCAGCTAACACCATTTTGACATGGTGTGCTTGGCATTACTAGAATACAATGCCCTATATCTTTAGAAATTTCATTAATAGTCCAGCCTATTGTCCCATCTTTATATATCTACCATAGTATTCGTCACTTCTATCATATCTGACTACTTTAATCATTCTTCTTGATTATTCTTTTACTTCTATTTCAAACTCCTTAAAGCCTCAAAGAAATCAGCCTTATCAAATAGAAGATATAGATACATATAGTGAATAGTCACTAATGAGTATTGTTATTGTTGAGAATGGTTCGCTTCGAGAGCAAAGCGGTCGGCTTCTCATAGGAGATGTGCCTGTAAAATAAAGTTTGGATCAGAGGATTTGACTCCAGCGAGAATCCTCCGATGCTTAAGTCAGCAGAGAATGATCAAGCAACAACATATTTTCTAAGAGAAATTTTTTGCTTACTGGAACCTCAGAGTTTGTGGTACTTGTAGAAGGGGATGTATTGTGGACGTTTTGCCGCTCCGATAATCTTAGGCCGCTAATAATATTATGGCAAGATTAGGGCTGCCTTCTTAAAACAAGAAAATTATTATCGATAGGATTGGAATGCCTTATTTACTCCCACGAGTTTAAGCAAAGTGGAAATCAATTTATTCGTCACTAGATCATAGTTGGACCACTATTTATCCACAAGGAGGGCCGCTAAGGATGTTGAAGAGCTATTTGTCTGAGGTGGTTTAGAAGTCTTGAATGCTGGATGAGCTATTGCCGAAAGGAACAGCTCAGGTTGCTTGTTAAAACTCGACCATTAGTTCGGAGGACATTCTGATAACTTTCTTACTTCAGGATGTTGACGTACATGGATTAAGCTGAGATGTTTTGATTACTGATTGAATGATCTGAGGTATTTACATTACCACTATAATACTATCCCCTAGTGCTGAGTCTGAGGATAAAACGAAAGGACTATTCTCAAGTGATGCCTCAGATCGGATGTTTTGTGCCTTAGCATTTAATAGTCGATGACATCATTTTAGGGCATAAAAGTAGTTTCAATTGAGAGAACCATTCGATCGTTGATTCTTTTGAAAGAATAATTAAAAAGGATGTCTTTTCATCTTCATCTTGCTTCTTTTAAATATGCCCAGAAGGAATGCGAAAGAAGGGCGATTGTGATAGTAGCGTCTACCGCCTTCCTCATTTAGAGCTTTCTTCTTAAGTCTCAAGAGTCAAATGGATCCTGCATTGGCAAAAATGTTGCAAACACTATCGGCCCAAAAGATGCAGATTAGGACTTCATCCATCCAATCTAAAGCTTTTGGGAGTTCCACGACTAGGGTTTTTGGTGATGCTTCTTCGATCACACCTCCTATTTCGACGGATGTGAGAGGCAACAAATTTTTGCTGGTGAACAATCCACAAAATCTAGCGGTTGATGCTGAGGTTAAGCTGATGGATTCGGCGATTGAGGTCGCTAATGTGGCGGTGGATTTGGTAGTGGAAACAACTATAGGGATGGTTCCAACAACTTCTCCGATGCACGTTGTTGCAGAGGAACATTTGATGAGAGAGGCTTCGATAGAGAACCTCCCTAAGGGGGCAGTAGAGGTTGTGGAGGCTGTTGGACTTCCTAATTCGACTAGAACGATCAAAGTTGCAGATCCATTGAGACAAGAAGTTCCTACCTCCAACCTACATCTAGTTGAGACTCAGGTGGAGGTTTCACGACCAACCCCTTCTTCTCTCTCAGCTGCGAGCAGCCTGAGGGTTGCTGTTGAGTTTTTTGAGGGCCATCTCTCTCTTGCAGATAGAAGAGCTTTGGATCGATGGAGAAGATGCTCAACGTCAGATGATGGGTGCCTTCAAGTCTTTGACTTTGGTTAGCCATTACTTAGCTAGTTTTGCTAGGGTCATCTCTGAAGCTTCATCTTTGGAACTCATCGAGGCAAAGAAAGAGATCGATAGGCTTAAGCATCATTTGGATCAGGAAAAGGCTGCTAATGTTGATTTGATTAAGAAAATTGACTACTCCAAGAGGATACTTTTTAAGGTCCGAAAGATGATCGATCATCAAGATCATGAGTTAGAAAGCACTCATTGAAGGATTGAAGTTCTCGAGAGATAGAGGTCTGAAGCCGAACGGAATTGTCATCGAGCTCATGATGACATCAAATGCTTAAGGAGGACACTTGAGGGGAGAAGAGGCTCTTCGTCAGAAGTTTGTTCTCCCAAGGGGTCCAACAGGCAGCTGGTTAAAAGACCTAGATCCTCCAGCAGGAATCATCATGAAGGGGAGACATCTTGGAGGCCTAAAGTTTCCTCATCTAGAATGGGGTCGACAACTCGAAAACTTTCAGCATCTCAGGCTAAACTTCAAATGGTGAGAGAAAGACTTGACCGATTGCAAAAGATCGAAAGCGACTTTGTGATCAAGGCTTGCAAATTGGGATTTTCTACGGGCTTTGAGAGATGTAAGAAGATTGCTTCGGCATATCTTATGGCAAGTGACACCAAATTTTTGCGGACTGATCGATCGAACAAGAGTTTAAGGTCTGTGATAAGTCTTTGTCTTGAAAGGTTTGTAAGTGCATCCGATATCGTCATGGGGACAAATAAAGTTGATTCAGCTGTAAAGACGGAAGGAGTGGAGGCTGAAGGAAGTCCTTTCAGGGCTAGTTGTTGAGAAGTTTTTAAATGTATTCCTTCTTTTTTCTTGTAAGCTAAGTATGGCATCAAGACTTGTGAATATAATTTCTTTCTTACCAAAGTGATTTTCTTTGTTCGCTCCTTTTTGCATAATGCTCCGAGCTCTTTTCGAGTAATGCTCCAAACTGTTTGGTTTGATTTATAATCTAAACTATATTTTTATCATTTTTGGTGCGTTCGTCAGACAATTTGAAGGGACCCAAAGGGGACGGAATCAAAACCACCATTCACGTGCTAATTGCTGTGGCACGTCTTCACACATCTCTTCGTAAGTGGCACAGAGTATGATTTTGGCCATCCGTATCGGTTCATTGTATCAACAATGGAGGCTACGTCTAATCCATGATTGCTGTGTGTCTGGGTTATAACAATTTTCATCTTCCGCATTCAATGTTTTGAATCATTCAAAATTTTTGTTGATCTGATTTGTATATAAGGCCTGAACAAGATAAAAAGTTAAACTTTGCTATTTTCTTTTTGTTGTAGGTCTTTCATCTATCGGTCTTCTTCTCTTTTGGATTTTCTTTAGTCTTTTCTTTTTCGCAGAAATGGCTCGTTCTAGAGATCTTGAGTTTGCTCCGTTGGCCTTTCGATTAAAAATGATGGAGAGGGATTTGATATTGATCCACAGCCAGTTTCATATCTCTCTAGATTTCAACTAGAGGCTCCGAAGGTAGAGGAACACGTTCGTAGTCCTCCTCCAAGTCGGATTAGCGTCTACGAGGAATGCTTTCAAGCTGGATTGAGATTTTTTTATCCTTTTTTATCATTCTTTTTCACTTTCTCAAAATATTGCTGTGTTTGGTAGTTCTGAACTTGTGGCGACACATCTGTGGTTTCATCGCAGCATGCATTTTGGCTAGGGTTGAACCCAACATCATATTTTTTCTTTATTATTATACTTTAAAGAGACATCCTGGATCTTGCGGTTGATGGCACGTGAATCCCAGAGGTAAGAAGAATGTTCTCCTATTGATTCGAGGCACCTTTTTCACTATTCATCATTGGAAAGGGCATTTCCTGTTTATTTCTTGCACCTCGGGCGAAGATTGGGATTTTATAGATTGGGGTGAGCCTCAAAAGGCCATGTTGAGGGATCCATTACTTGACCAATGCTCGAAGAAAGATTTGAAAACCTTTCATGGCTTTGAGATTCCAGAATTGAAGAAACTCTTATCTAAGTAGACCTTATTCAATGTGGGCATCAGCCCAGTTAGCACCAATGGTACGTATTTGTCCCCTGCGATTGTGTTCATTTGGATCATGGAGTCCGATGTTGACAAGTTAATGCTTCGTATTGCGGGGATAGGTTCGAGCCCGCCAAAAGTGTTGGGTCTAAAGACTCTTCGAAAGAGAAAAGCATAGGCAACTAGCGGCAAGTCTGTCCATGCCCGAGTTGAACTTCTTCCAGCACTGTCGACCTTTGAGATCCAAGAATTCGATCCCTATAACATTGGGGATTTCAAAGTTGTGTGGGTTCCGCATGATTCGGACCCTTTGATTCCTGAGGGGAGTCATGGGAGCTCTGTCGAATGTTTATTGAGTGAGGTCATTTTGAATTTGCTAACTCTTGACATCTCTGATCTCTTTCCAGAGGAGGGACCGACTAAGAGAGCAGGAACTTTTGGGACTACAATGGATGGAGTATAGCTTACTAAGGCTATAGGAACTTCTAGGCCCATGTCAACTTGCACTTTTGGGACTATGCTGGGCAAAGTGCAGGTCACCGAGGCTGCAAGAACTTTTGGGACTGCGCCAATCAAAGCACAGCTTCAAGTTTCTGCTCTGGATGATTACAATCTGGCATGTAAGATATTTTTGAATTTTCTTTATCTCACTGACACGACCAAGTTATTGATCGAGCTTTTGAAGATGAAGAGATGAAAGGCTCTAAACTATTTTATCTGGGTGAGTCAAAAACATATATCATCATGTTTTGTTTCGATCTCTTCATTTTGAAACATGTTCATTATGAATCGTATGGAACATTCTGGCAGCTCATCCATTATTTGAATGGGCTCATGAAAAATACTATTGATCTTTCAACCAAAGCGTCAAGATTCGAGATGAAAGCTGAAATGCTCAAAATGGCCAAAGACAAGATATTAAAGGCGGCCAAGGAGGCTTCCAATAGGGCCAATGCTATCGAGAAAAAAGTTTAGGATGCAGAAGTAGTGCTGAAAAAGTTTGTTGAAGAGAATGCTCGGCAATTGGGCATCAATAAGGCTTTAGTAGCTAAAGTAGAGGAGCTTAAAGCCCGATCTACCAAAGCTAAAGTGTTTAAAGTAGAAGCTCAAATCATGATGAAAATGGTAGATGAGAAATGACCATGCTGCAGTGTGACATAGAAGCACAAGCTGAGGCTATTATTTCAAGGGTCGTTGATAATTTTTGGGAGTTGGAGTACAAGGATGAGAAAGCTGAATTTATGGTCGACGCCTACGATGAAGGAAAGTGCATCGTCCGAGACAAGGTAACTTCCAGGTATCCAGAATTGGATCTAGATTTCCTAGACAAGGTCCTAGGAGTGTCCATCGCTGACATGGCTAGGGCCCCAATCAATCCAGAAAATGCTCCATGAACTTCTTGTGCATTTTTGTTATGTCAAAACTACTATAAAGAAAATTCTTGATAAATAAATTTTTTTATTTTTTTAATGATTTCTTCTTCGTAACTTAATCTTTTATTTTGCTTTGACCTAAGGAGTGAGGACTTTGGTCTGAGGGGCCTCAAATGAATTAGTTTTCGACTCGAGGTCTTACGAATCAATTTTTTTGTTAGTTATGCACGTATCTGATAGGACATGCCTATTTTTCTGCATAATATTGAATGCACATGATTTAAAAAGTACTGTAATCATAAATCTCATGTAAGGTCTGGTACATAGCTGCGAGATGGCAGAGCTATCCAATTTTTGACTTACATGTGGCACAACTTAACATTTGCCCATTATGAAAAATTTTTTTATTTAAAGGGAGATTTTCATCTTTTGTCCACCATCTCCTTTTTTGACAATATTTAGAATATCTTGTAGGGTGATGGTGGAATGCTGTGTGCCCTTGGAGAGTGATAAGGTCCCACTCCTTGGTCGGGACTGCTATCGTCTACCGAAGAGGAGAGGAAGATTTGATCGGCTTCGATCGATTTAAAGATACTTGTAATGAACATTTTGATCATGAAATGTTCATTTTCTTTATCCTGAGATCTTTGTTATTTTGCTTCTTCCATTGGAGGTGGTTATTCCCTCCGTCCTGAGAGCTTTGTCACTATTTCTTTGCCTAGTAGGAGCAGAAATTTAGTGATAGTTTCTTGGATGCTTTCATGGTGCACCACCTCCATAGAGGAGGAAAGAGTAGAGCCGCTGTCGGGGATGAAGGTCTGGATCGCTTCCCCTGCCTTCAAACCTTCCTCAGTTGTGATCCTTTTAGAGATCACAATCTTGATATATCAATGGATTCTTTGATGCAAACCTAATTATTCTCCGGATTATCTATCATGCATCTACATTCGATGGAGGGGTTCTTTGTTCTAAGATTGTGCAGAGTTGGACTCCAAACAAATGCTGCCTCAATCTTGGTGGGAACATCTCTATCAACTATATCCCAATTGGCTCTGACTCTCTTCAGTTCCGGCATTAGCTATGGCTGATGCCTTGATGCAAACGTGATTGTTCGTTGGGTATTCAAGCACGTGCTTGTATTAACGCAGTGTACCTTGGTTCGAGGTCGTGCAGAGTTAGATTCTAAGCAAACATGCTGTGGTATCTTCCAAGATGATGGCTTGGAGCTGCGGAGAGATGAGCATCCAAAATGTGATTTCATCCTCGGTGAACTCACAATCACACTATTTCTTTAAGATATTCTATTAAAGTGGAGATGATGACTTCCATTTTGTTGTAACACTTTAGTTTTTATTCTTTCTTCTCGCTATTTCTTATAAAAGAAATGTCTGTGTTATTACTCTTGTAAGAACTTTGCTTTTATGAATAAATGTAATTCTTTTACTCTTGGTTTATTGTCTTGTCACGAGCTTCGGAGAGATTGGTCTTGATCTGAGGATCTCTTTTTTGAGAAGTATTCTGATCTAAGAAACCTTGTGTTGTTGCCATGATCAAAGAAATATTTGGTTAAGTAGTTTCAATCTAAGAAACTCATTATAATATTCATCTCGATCAAAGAAATCTTCAATTGAAGTGATTTCGATCTCAGAAACTCACTATTATTATCCCAATCAAAGAGATCTTTGTTTGAAGCGATTTCGATTTGAGAAACTCGTTGTGAGATCATTTCGATCAAAGAGATTTTCATTTAAAGCTATTTTGATATGAGGGACTTGTTGTGAGATCGTCTCGATCAAAGAAACCTTTATTTGAAATAGTTTCGATCTAAAAAACTCGCTGTGAGATCGTCCTAATCAAAGAAACCTTCATTTAAAATAATTTTGATCTAAGAAACTCGCTGTTATTATTCCGATCAAAGAAACCTTTAGTTAAAGCAATTTCGATCTGAGAAACTCGTTGTGAAATCATTCCGATCAAAGAGATCTTCATTTGAAGCTATTCTGATCTAAGAAACTTGTTGTTATTATCTCGATCAAAGAAATATTTGGTTGAACTGGTTCTGATCTAAGAAACTCGCTATGAGATCATCCCGATCAAAGGGATCTTCATTTGAATTTTTTTTGGCCTCTTTATCATGCAGACATCCATTGATAAATTTGGAAAGTGAATTCAAAAATTCATTTATTCATTTGAACTATTGATAATACATGTGAAGGTTGGCTGAGTTCCATGGCCTAGGAAGTAGAGTTCTATTGAGTCGCTACAGTCGATAAGTTTCTGGATGTACCACCTCATCGACTTGGTAAGAACCTTTCTAATTGGATGAAAACCTTTCTTGTTTGGTGGGCTACGAGACTTCAGCTCTACGAAAGACAAGATCGCCTACTCAAAATTTTTTGGCTTTGATCTGGGCATTATAATGTCTGACTACCCTCTGTCGATAAGTAGTCATCCTCATTAAGCATGTTCCCTACTTTTTTCGATCAGGTCGAGGTTGGCTCTGAGCCATATAGGTTGGTGTCTTCATCATATTCCTCGAATCTGATAGAAGGAAGTCCAAATTCCATAGGTAGGACCACTTCTATCCCAAATGCTAGGTTGAAAGATGTTTCGCCAGTGAAAACTCTTTGCGTGGTTCGATAAGCCCATAAGACGTGATGGAGTTCTACTATCCATGACCCCCTAGTTTGATCTAATTTTAGACCTTATAGGAGAGTCCTGTTAGTGACCTCCACTTCTTTGTTTGCTTATGGATGGCTCACTAAAGTGAAGTGCTGTTCTATTCCATGATCTTCGTAGAATTCATGAAGTTGAGCACCGCTGAACTATCTACCGTCGTTGAAGATCAACACCCTAGGAAGACCATATCGGCAAATGATCGACTTCCAAATGAAGTCTCGGACCTTCTTCTTAATGATTTGAGTTAAGGGTTTGGCTTTAATCCACTTCGTGAAATAGTTGATGGCTACCAGAAGAAACTTGTGCTAGCTCGAGGCTTGAGAAAATGAACCTAGGATGTCCAATCTCCATTGGGCGAATGGCTATGGGACTTCAATAGGGGTCAAAAGTGCCACTGATTGATGCTGGATCCGATCATTCCGCTGACATTGTTTGCATCTTCTGACGAAGTTTTGCACATCCTATTGCATTGTAGGCCAATAGTAACCCTGTTGAAGGATCTTGTAAGATAAAGATCGATCCCTTAAGTGACTTTTGTAGATTCCTTCATGGACCTCCCATAAAGCATAGTCGGCTTCAGATGGGCGTAGGCATTTCAGGAGAGTTAGAGAGAAAGATCATTTATAAAAATCATTGTTGAGCAATACAATCTAGCGGCTTTATTTCTAATCTTCTTAGCTTTCTTTCGATCGGGTGGGTGCTCACCCATTCTTAAATACCTCAGGAGCAGGTCCATCCAGCTTAGTTCTTCATCAATTTTTTGAAGATATTTTTTTTCATATTTTCTTCTTGAGCTTCGTATTTTGCTTTGATCTGTTCGACCACTAGTTGAGAGTTACTGAAGACTTTCAGATGCTGGGCCTCAGCTTCTTTAGTAATCTTTAATTTAGCAATTAGAGCTTCGTATTCTGCTTCGTTATTAGTAATTGAAAAATCAAAGCTTAAGGCATATGCCGCCACATCTCCTTTTGGACTAGATAGAATAAGTCCAAATCCTGACAAGTTTAATAAGACATCAACGTGTAGGGTCCATGTTTCTTCCGCATCTGACCCTGAACTTTCGTTGCCTTTTGAGCTTATGGGGTCTTCTGACCTTTCTCTGATAATTCCTTCTGGATTCTATTTATTCGAGATAGTGCATTCGAGGACAAAATTGGCCAAGATATGTGCTTTGATGGAAGGCCTCGATCGATAATGTATGTCCAATTTTGAGAGTTCCAGTGCCCACTTTGTAATCCGATCCAAAGTATCTGGATGATTTAGAATTGCTTTTATTGGCTGATCTATGAGTAGTACCACAGTATGGGCCTGAAAGTAGGATCGAAGCTTCCTCATAGTGATGACTAGTGCAAAAACCAATTTTTTCCAACTTGGTATATATGGTCTCCACATCATGGAGGATCCTGCTAGTATAATAAATGGGCTTCTATAATCAGCTCTCTTCTCGAACAAGGATTACGCTGATTACCATTAGAGAGATGGTCAGGTAGAGGAGCTCTTCACCTGGTTGCAGTTTGGTGAGCAAAGGTAGGAAGCTGAGATATTTTTTCAACTTTTCGAAAGTCTCTTTGCATTCTAAGGTCCATTGGAAGTTTCGGCTACTTGAGGATCTAACAAAATGAAAGACACCTCTCGATCAATCTGAAGATGAAATGGTTAAGAGAGGCTATTTTACCAGTTAGGCATTGTACATCTTTAACTATTTTTGGAGATGATATTTTCAGAATCGCCTTGATCTTCTCGGAATTCACCTCAATGCCTCTGTAGGAGATCATAAAGTCGAGAAACTTATCGGTAGTCATCCTAAAAGCATACTTCGTAGGAACTCAACTTCATCTGGCATCGACGAAGCATGTTGAAGGTCTCCTAGAGATCCTCAACATGGCCTGGTATTGCTCGTCTCTTGACTAGCATATCGTCAATATACGCCTTCATATTCTTGCCAATCTAATATTTAAAAATTTTATTCACCAACCTTTAGTACATGGCTCCTACATTTTTTAACCCAAATGGCATCACCCTGTAGCAAAAGAGTTCATGATCAGTAATAAAGGCTATTTTCTCTCCATCTTTGGAAGTCATTCGGATTTGATTATAATCAGAGAAGACATCCATGAAGCTGAGGAGCTCATGCCCTAAAGTGGTGTCGACCAGTTGATTGATTCGGGGCAACGGATAGCTATCTTTTGCGCAAGTCTTGTTCACGCCGATGAAGTCAATGTACATGCACTACTTTTCATTCGCTTTTTTTATTAGGATGATGTTCGCTAGCCAATCAGAATACATCACCTCTCTGATGAAGCTAGCTCTAACCAGCTTATCCAGCTCCTCAACAATGGCCTTTTAGCACTCCGAGGCAAAATTTTGTTTCTTTTGCTTGATTGGATAATAGATTGGGTCCACCCTCAGATAGTAGGCCATCACTTCTGGATCGATCCTAGGCATGTCTGTGGCTGACCAGGCAAAAAGATCTATGTTCACCTATAAAAAAAGTAATTAGCTGGTTTTTCGTTATTTGATCAAGACAAGAATCGATCTTTATGGTCTGATGAGGATTCTCCTTCCTCAGTGGTATCTTCAAAAGTTCGTCAGATGATTGTGCATAGTTTTCTACTAGATCACCTCGAGCGTCTAGTCCTATTGGGAGTTCAGGCTAGATTTCACTTGATCCTTCGCTTGGAGATTGGTGATGAAACACTGCTGTGCCACAATCTGGTTTTTTCGGATCTTCCCTACTCCATGGGTAGTTGGAAATTTGACCGTCAGATGGTAGCTAGATACCACGGCTCTTAATGTTCAGAGACTAGGTCATCCAAGGATAGAGTTGTAAGCTAAAGAAAGCTTTACAACGAGGAAGTCCATAGAAAATGTCACTTGTTGAGGTTGAGTGCTCACTGTGACAAGTAGCTTGATTATTTCCTTCAAAATTACTAAACTTTTAGAAAATTCTTGGATTACTGTATTAAATTTACTTAATTGATCAAAAAAAAATTTCATTTGGAAAAAGATAGAAAAGTATAAAATATCAACTGGGCTTCCATTATTAATGAATACATGGCGTACATTATAATCAGCAACGTTTAATGAAACAACCACTGCATTACTATGCGGTTGTTGTACCCCCTCTACGTCCTGCTTAGTGAAGATTATTGCCTCTCCAAGCCTATCTTCATGTTTCAGCCTTTTTGCCACCACTGGCCCGGACGACCCCCTAGTGATCATATAGATTTCACCATGGAAAAGTTACTCTTCGGCCACCATTGGCTATCCCGCCTCTTGTATCGACATCGGGTGCTGAGGCTGGCGAGGTGGTTGCCAAGCTCTTGGAGGAGGTCCGCATGGAGGAGTTCTTCCTCGAACGAAGCGATCCACCCTCTCCTCCTAAATGAGTTTCTCAATTGCATCGTGGAGGCGGTAATTTTCAGTATTGTGATCGTGGTCACGATGGTAGAAGCAATTCCTCATTGGATCATGGCATTCAGGATTCGCTCACATCCTCAGAGGCTGAGGGAGCTCGGCTTGGATCTCCATCAAAACCTCTTCTCGAGTGATGTTCAGAGGTATATAGTTGTGATACCACCTCGGGGGAGAGCGCTATCGATCTCTCCTTTGGAAACTTGGAGACCAACGATTTCTGGATGGACCTTCACCCTTCTACTTTTGGGATGAAGATCGAGAGCGCTGGTGGTAAATCTCTTGCCCTCTAAGAGGGTGCTCCTTATTGGGTCCCATCGTTGCAGAATTGGCAGGAACATCCTCAACAAAAGCCTCCTCTAGGTTAGTGTACTTCCTTGCCTGTTCAAGCATTCCTACATAGTTCGGAGGAAAGGACTTTATTAGCGACCATTTTAGGTTGTTCTTCCATAATCTGTCCATTAGGGCGATCATTGTGACTGATTGATCCAAGTCACGGGCTTCAAGAATTGTCGCATTAAATCAGCTTACATAGTCATGGATTGACTCTCCCTTTCTTTGCCTGATGGTGTTTAGGTAGTCGAACCGCTTCTACTGTTTGCAACTATTGACAAAATGTGCCATCAAAGATTGGCTCACCCCTTCAAAAGAATGGATGGAGGTCGATTTCAAGTTGGAATACCACTATCGGGCCGCCCCCTTGAGAGTAGTAGAGAATACCCGACAGAGAATAGCATCCGGTGCTCCTTGGAAGAGTAGTGCTACCTTGAAAATTTCAACATGATCAATGGGTTCGGAAGTCCTGTCGTAGGCATCAAGCTAAGGTAGCTTAAAGTTTGGTGGCAAGTGCTCTTTCATAATCTTCTCATCAAAAGGAGGCTTGCCGTCGAATCCATCGAGAAGAAGAGGCTTTATTTAATGCTTCAATTCATTTATTGAACTCTTGAAGCCTTTTTTCTATCGTGAGATCCTGGACAGTGCACGCCTTCGATTGTTGGGGAGAGCAACAGTCGGGGTTGAATCATGCCTAAATTGTAGGCTAGGAGATCACTGATGAGTTTGCTTCCTCTTCAGACTTTGTGAGAGTGTCTGAGGAGGTTCGGCTTGCTGTTGTGGCTGGGAGACTGGTAGTTGAAGTGGAGCCAAGGCTGGAGGCACAGTCGGAACCATCGAAGAAAGTATAGGCTACACTATGAAGGATAGTAAAGGAGCTGTTAGATATATGTGCCCTAGAAGCTAGAATTGGCTGACACATGTAATACACTTCTAAGGGCAAAAATTATAATTTTGACTAATATCAATAAAATGGGTTATTTTCTATCACATATGTGTATTTAGTGTCTGTGATACATCCTTTGAGTTAATGGTAATGATAATTCATATTTTCAAGAGTTGAAAATTTAGGACATAAATAATCATTATTAACTTATAAAATGCATCCGACCATAGGATCATCACGAGGATGGTGATTGATCCGGAAGGTTGGTGTACAATCATTTTTCTTTAGTAGATGAGTCTTAAGTCTACGGTGTGGAGACATCGGAGCGAGAGTACAGGTACTCGTTAGAGAACGAGGGCACTGAGCGTGACCACCTCGAGTAGTCATTAGGGAGTCTACCTTCTCGTCAATGACTGACTCGATGCTGCAGTAGTGTGTCTGGTTCTTTGACCTGAGGTGCATCGGTAGTTCACCTTGAGGGTGTTATAGTTTGACTACACCATTACTCGATCTCCTAGCCATATGGAATCCTGAGGTGTATGTTGGCTATAGCATGTTCATTATAGGAACTGGATTGCATCAAGATGGAATCTATCTACCTCGGTGGTAGAGGAGCAGCCCTATGATAATCATGAGAATCAAGTTCAGAAGTCCATGGCCATGGTAGAGTGAAATAATAGAAAGAATTTCTATTTAGATTTTCACATCGGACTCGAATCGAATGATTACATCATATGACAGAGAAACTAGGGTTTGACGAGTTCACCTTAACCCTAATCTGATCGGAGCTCAAGATAGAAGAACTTAATCACACAGGTAGCTGCACCAAGAGGTTCGCATTCAGCTCTGATGGGTTGCCACCATATACTGCTAGGTGTCACTAGTGGATTTTGGGAGCAATTAGAATGATTTAGATGATCGATCATTCTAGCTGTTCGAATCAGAAGAGTTCTGATCCATCGAAAGGAGTTTCGATGATGTCGATGATAGAGATCATGACATATCCCATTACCATACAGAACTGAACCTAACTGGGTCACACAAACAAGGGTTTGAATCTGGTGATCATCAATTGAACTGATCCAGTTCAATTGATCTGAATGAGATTCAATTAGGTTCAAGAAAATCGTGCTAGCACTCGATTGAACCTAACGTTCTTCTTTTGCTATCATAAATAAGTTGTCCTGTCTGAGCCAAAGGAGTTTGTGCTCAATCAGAGGCCTTCATATGGTCTGACTAGAGGTTGTCCAAGTCAGAAAAGGTTGTCTTATTTTGTAAGACATTACCTGCCATTTTTGGTCACCTGCCATTTCTTGTTCTTTGACTTTGGTCAAAAGTCTACCTTTGACTGGTCAAATGTTGACCATTGACACTTTGACTTTTGACCACATGTCATGCACCTATTGGAGAGCTGGTGGGGGCCTGTCCCCCTGCCAGAACCTGGCAAGGAAGAGGGCGCACGCCACCCTTGGCGTGTGCCCAAGTTGGAGGCGCCTAGGAGTCCTTGTTGGACAAGGACTCCATCTCCTTTTTGGATTCCAATTAGAGTTCTCCTAAGAACCAACTTTGACTGGTCTTAGGTGCCCTCTAAGGAGGAATCCAGGGGACTCTATTTCCACCAATCAGATTTAGATCTGATTTCACAAAGAGTTGTGATTGGTTGGGAAGAAGAGAAGTTGGATCACAGACAGTCTATAAATAAGACCCTGCGCCCAACCCAGATAGTGATTGGAAGTGATTGAAAGGAATCACAATTCCCATGCCCCAAGGCTGCCTCTCCCCTCTTCCTCCATGCCAAACCACCTTCTCCCTCTCCTCTCCACGTCCAAAAGGAGTTTTGGATTTTTGGTTGGTGCGATTCAGATCAAAGAAAGGCGATTGAAAGCTAGAAGGCTGCACTGCTGCAAAGGACGACTGCTGATCTTCAAAAGGAGTTTTGAAGATCCTCCAGATCAGATCCAGATCTAATTTTTGGAGATGTGATAGAGAAGAAGAGGATCTCCAGATCAAGCCCGAGTGGATATCGGTAGAGGCCAGGCGCTTGCGTGGCTAGATCCAGAACCTTCCGCTGCATACAGGATCATCAACGGGTAATTGGATTACCCAAATCAGGTAAATTAAATTTGATTTAATTTATTCTTATTTTATTTTATTTATTAAAATAATAAAAATTAGATCTAAAATATCCAAGATCTGATATAGATCAAAGAATTTTTTTTTTGAAATATATCTCTTGATCTGATCAGATCTGAACGAACCTGGACCGAAAAATCAGGATTTTCCTTCAACTGGTATCAGAGCCAAGGTTCTAAAATTATTTAGATCTAATTTTAAATTTATTTTAATTAAAAAATAAGTGATTTTAGATGTCACATGAGATGTGATCAGATCTGAAATCAGAAAAAATTAAAATTAAATGATTTGGATCTAAGATTAGAAAATATGCATGACTAGTTCTAAAATAGAATAGTTCTATAGAATAGTCTTGCATGTTTTTGATTTAATCTGATTAAATCATATTTTAGATCTATTTATTTACTATTTTTTGATATTATAAGTATTATAATAACATCTAAAAAATAGCAAATAAAAATTATTTAATTTTAAATATCATATGAGATATGATTGATGCATGTCTAGACTAGTTGTAGAATAGTTCTACATAATTATCTAGATTAGAATTTATTTTGATTAGATCAATTTAAATCTAATTTTTTAGATTATTATGAGATAATTTAGATCTGAAAATATGCATGATTCGATACATGAGATGTATGCAAAATATGCCATGATTAGATCTAATTTGTATATGAGATATATGATATAGATCTAAAACTGTTTTGTAGTATTGCATGTTCCTGATTAAGGCGTTCCTCTTGGCCGTCCGGTCATAAGAACGAAGAAGGGTTTAAAGGCCCTCTCTTCCCATTCGATGGGGTGTTCTTATGATGTGTAGGGGTGCTGCGTGTTCGTCCTTAATCAGAAACCCAAAACTTACTTTCTGCAAAACCCTAGATCCTGAAACCCTAGGATTTATTGTGCATATTTTGTTTATGAACCCTACTTAATTAAAAATTAAGATTATGGAATATTAATTAGGTCTAAAATTGAGAATTTTAGATCTAAGACATATTCATAATACTGGGTTCGGGCTTGGGTAGCTCAATTAGGTCTAAGCGGTTGATCAAACCGAATCAAGAGTTGGTTAGATGGGATCAACAATGCTTAAATTGACCAGCCTAATAGGATTAAGTCTGGGTCAAGATCGAGTCACGATCAAGCAAGACCTAATTAGGCTCAGAGGTTAGAGTCTGGATTGTAGGCTAACCCAATTGGTTCTGGACTCAACAATTTGGTGTCTAAGGTAAGTTTGGCACATACGACCGACTGGATTTTTAATTGGAAGCTACTCGACCTGAATGCATTCTTGTACGAGTTAATGGCATATTCCTTCCACCGGATCTCACTTACCTGGCCATATCTGTTGACACAGTTCTGATCTGAGGTGGTCAATAATCCGAGCTAACCCATGCCACTAGGTTAGTCATAATTGTTATGACTATGACAAGTCTAGTTTAATGAGACCTGAATCAATTCTCCCTAAGAAAAGATTAAGTCTGAGGTCTTCCACCATTGTAGATGTGCGGGCCCTTCCCGGGGTTGATTGTTCTCGGCTGGATACAGTGGCTCAGTTGCACCGGAAAAGATGCAACCATGTCTATTAGGCATTGGATGCTATGGGCTGGAGGATGAGTTGGGCTCAATATTTCGGATACGGTGAGAGACTCAATTAAGAACCCAGTCTATGCAAATGGTGGGTCTGACTTAACTAAGGAGTGGATCAATATTTCCGGATACGGTGAGATTCATGAATTAGAGACCAAGTTTGGGTGCACCATGATTAGAGAATCATTGAACAAGAGTTGTTCACTCATTGGCTAACCCATCACCAATAACTGTTAGGTGAGGTGATGAGTCAGTTGGTGAGACCGCACCACCCACTAGAAATCATTAATCATGGAGATTTTTCGCATCTCTACAGAGGGAGTGTAGGGATCCGAGAAAATAGTGGGAGCTAATTTGTTTAAAAATAAAATTTCTAAATAAATTGGTCAAGTCAAAATTACAGTATCTAACTAGAATCTTTGACTCTCTACAGGAAAATGTCTGCGTCCAACCCATTGGCACGTATCCTGGACACACATAGACTGACTGGACCCAATTATAAAGATTGGCTCAGGAACTACAAAATTATTTTGGGTTTCGAGAAGTTAACCCATGTTTTGGACCAGGACCCTCCCACCTTACCAGCCCGTCCATCTATTGAACAGAGAGCGTCTCTGGAAAAAATGGATAGACGAAGATAATAAGGCCAGATATTACATGTTGGGCTCGATGTCTGATGAGCTCCAGCGCCAACATGAAGATATCGGGACTGCTCGCCAAATGTTGGCTCACCTGCAGGAGATGTTTGGTGAACAGAGTCGCGCAGCCAAATATCAAGTCACGAAATGACTTTTTAAGGCTAAGATGCGTGATGGGCAGTCAGTCCAAGATCACTGTCTGACAATGATCAAGGACATGGAAGAGCTTGAGAAGCTCGGTGTGAAGTTAGACTTGGACCTGCAGAATGATATTATTCTGCAATCCTTGACTGATGCATATGGGCAATTCATCATGAATTACCACATGCATAAACTTCAAAATTCCTTGGCCGAATTAATGAATATGCTGGTTACCGCTGAGCTTTCTATGAAAGGTTCTAAAGGCTCAGTTCTTGCTATGGAATGGACTTCTTCCAAAAGAAAGTCTTATGGAAAGAAAAAGAAGTCTGTGAAAAAGCAAAAGGTGGAAGGATCAAAGAAGAAGAAGGCAGAACCGAAGAAAAGGCCGATGTCAAAGGAAAAGTATTTTCCATTGCATGGCCACTGAAGCGACTGGCCATTGGAAGCTGGAATCTGCATCCTACTTATCTGGCCACAGTAGCCTGAAGAACAAGAAGGAAGGTCCTTGCTTAGCACAAGAAGGTTATGTGATCACCTTCTTTAAGGACCATTGCATTCAAATTATTAATGGTCTTTATCAGCTACATATTGATGTACCTGTTCTAACTATCGAGCAAAACGTGAATGCCAAACGACCTAGGGATAGTCCAAATGACAGATATCTATGGCACCTGAGATTAGGTCATATAGCAGAAGATAGGATCAACAAATTGGAGAAAAATGGGCTATTGAGTCCATTGACTTTTGAGTCATATCCAACTTGTGAATCTTGTCTTCAAGGCAAAATGACTAAACTCCCTTTTGTTGGACATGGGGAGAGGGCCACAGATCTCCTTGCCCTAGTACATACTGATGTGTGCGGCCCATTTGATGTGCCGGCTAGAGGCAATTTTGTCTACTTCATTACCTTTACCGATGATCTGTCTAGGTATGGGTATGTGTATCTTATGAGACACAAGTCTGAAGCTTTTGAAAAGTTCAAAGAATTCAGACATGAAGTAGAAAAATAAACTGAAAAACCCATTAAGGTTCTTCGATCAGATCGAGGAGGTGAATACCTTAGCCGAAAATTCCTAGACTATCTCAAGAAAAATGGCATAGTCTCTCAATGGACTCCACCAGGAACACCTCAACTCAACGGGTTTCAGAACGGAGAAATCGGACTCTATTGGATATGGTTCGATCCATGATGAGCTTCACAGACCTCCTGATTTTCTTTGGGGACACTCATTGTTAACTTCAATTTATCTACTGAATAGGGTTTCCCTCTAAAACCGTTCCTACCACACCGTATGAGATATGGCACGGTAAGAAACCAAGTCTGAGTCATCTCAGAATTTGGGGTTGTCCGGCTCATGTCAAAAGACAACAAGCGGACAAGTTAGAGTTTAGGTCCTTTAGAGCTCGATTCATAGGATATCCTAAAGAGTCATTAGGATACTATTTCTACATTCCAGAAGACCACAATGTGATTGTGAGTCGACATGCCATCTTTCTTGAAAAATAGTTTATTCAAGATAGCGGCATTGGAAAGCAGATTCAAGCTTGATGAGAAAGTCTCACAAGTACAACGAGCTAAGGACCAATTGGAACCAAATCAGGTTGAGCCAATAAGAACACTACCTCCTCCACCTCGTAGATCGGAAAGAGTTTTCCATCCCCCTGAAAGATACTTAGGTATTATTTCAGAGGAAGTAGAGAAAATGTTCCTCGTAGGTAATGGTGCTCATGGTGATGATCCCAAAACCTACAATGAGGCGATATCAGATATCGACTCCGAGAAATGGCTAGAGGCAATGCAGTCAGAAATTGACTCGATGCACTCAAACCAAGTCTGGACCTTGGTAGATCCACCAGAAGGTATAGTACCTATTGGGTGTAAATGGATCTTCAAGAGAAAGATTGGTGCAGATGGGAATGTGGAGACATTCAAGGCTAGACTAGTGGCAAAAGGTTATAGTCAATGCGAAGGCATTGACTATCAGGATACCTTTTTCCCAGTGGCTATGCTAAAATCCATCCGCACATTGCTTGCCATTGCAGCCTATTTCGATTATGAAATATGGCAAATGGACGTGAAAACGGCATTCTTAAATGGATATCTTGAGGAAGATATCTATATGGAACAGCCGCTAGGTTTCACATCCAGTGATACTGATCACAAGGTTTGCAAGCTGCAAAGGTCCATATATGGACTTAAGCAAGCATCTCGGAGCTGGAACACTCGTTTCAATGATGTGATCAAAAAGTTTGGTTTCATCAAAAATGAAGAGGAACCGTGTGTTTTCAAAAAGGTCAGTGGGAGCGCTGTTGTCTTCCTCGTATTGTACGTGGATGACATCCTCCTTATTGGGAAATGATATTCCCATGTTGACGACAGTCAAAATTATGGTTGTCCAAGGAATTCTCCATGAAAGACCTAGGTGAAGCATCCTTTATTCTAGGAATTAAGGTCTATAGGGATAGACCGAATAGGATGCTAGGACTTTCACAGAAGATGTACATAGAGGAAAGTACTAAAGAGGTTTAGTATGGAAAACTCTAAGAGGGGATTAATACCCTTCAGACATGGTATTCATCTTTCCAAGAAGATGTGCCCTAGCACACCTGAGGAAATAGAATGCATGAGCAAGATCCCTTATGCTTCTGCAATAGGGAGCCTCATGTATGCCATGCTATGTACACGACCTGATATAGCCCATGCTGTGAGTGTCACAAGCAGATATCAGTCAAATCCAGGTGAAGAACACTGGACTTCTGTGAAATGTATCCTTAAGTACTTGAGAAGAACTAAGGATATGATGTTGGTCTTTGGTAATGGAGAACTCCAAGTCCAGGGATACACAGACTCGGATTTCATGTCCGATATAGATGATCGAAAGTCGACATCTGGGAGTCTGTTTGTGTGCAATGGTGGTGCTGTCAGCTGGAAGAGTTTCAAGCAAATGGTGATACCATCTCATCCGCGATTACCTCGAGAAGGGTTACGTCGAGGTCAAGAGAGTCAACTCCACAGATAATGTGGCAGACCCACTTACAAAGCCGTTGGGCCAGCAGAAGATCGAAGCCCACCTTGAGAAGATGGGACTTAGACTTGTAGCCAATTGGCTTTAGGACAAGTGGAAGATTGTTAGATATATGTGCCCTAGAAGCCAGAATTGGCTGACACTTGTAATACACTTCTAGGGGCAAAATTATAATTTTGACTAATATCAATAAAATGGGTTATTTTCTATCACATATGTGTATTTAGTGTCTGTGATACATCCTTTGAGTTAATGGTAATGATAATTCATATTTTCAAGAGTTGAAAATTTAAGACATGAATAATCATTATTAACTCATAAAATGCTTCCGACCATAGGATCATCACGAGGATGGTGATTGATCCGGAAGGTTGGTGTACAATCGCTTCTCTTTAGTAGATGAGTCTTGAGTCTACGGTGTGGAGACACCGGAGCGAGAGTACAGGTACTCGTTAGAGAACGAGGGCACTGAGCGTGACCACCTCGAGTAGTCATTAGGGAGTCTACCTTCTCGTCAATGACTGACTCGATGCTGCAGTAGTGTGTCTGGTTCTTTGACCTGAGGTGCATCGACAGTTCACCTTGAGGGTGTTATAGTTTGACTACACCATTACTCGGTCTCCTAGCCATATGGAACCCTGAGGTGTATGTTGGCTATAGCATGTTCATTGTAGGAACTGGATTGCATCAAGATGGAATCTATCTACCTCGGTGGTAGAGGAGCAGCCCTATGATAATCATGAGAATCAAGTCCAGAAGTCCATGGCCATGGTAGAGTGAAATAATAGAAAGAGTTTCTATTTAGATTTTCACATTCGGACTCGAATCGAATGATTACATCATATGACAGAAGACTAGGGTTTGACGAGTTCACCTTAACCCTAATCTGATCGGGGCTCAAGATAGAAGAACTTAATCACACAGGTAGCTGCACCAAGAGGTTCGCATTCAGCTCTGATGGGTTGCCACCATATACTGCTAGGTGTCACTGGTGGATTTTGGGAGCAATTAGAATGATTTAGATGATCGATCATTCTAGCTGTTCGAATCAGAAGAGTTCTGATCCATCGAAAGGAGTTTCGATGATGTCGATGATAGAGATCATGACATATCCCATTACCATACAGAACTGAACCTAACTGGGTCACACAAACAAGGGTTTGAATCTGGTGATCATCAATTGAACTGATCTAGTTCAATTGATCTGAATGAGATTCAATTAGGTTCAAGGAAAATCGTGCTAGCACTCGATTGAACCTAACGTTCTTCTTTTGCTATCATAAATAAGTTGTCCTGATCTGAGCCAAAGGAGTTTGTGCTCAATCAGAGGCCTTCATATGGTCTGACTAGAGGTTGTCCAAGTCAGAAAAGGTTGTCTTATTTTGTAAGACATTACCTGCCATTTTTGGTCACCTGCCATTTCTTGTTCTTTGACTTTGGTCAAAAGTCTACCTTTGACTGGTCAAATGTTGACCATTGATACTTTGACTTTTGACCACATGTCATGCACCTATTGGAGAGCTGGTGGGGGCCTGTCCCCCTGCCAGAACCTGGCAAGGAAGAGGGCGCACGCCACCCTTGGCGTGTGCCCAAGTTGGAGGCGCCTAGGAGTCCTTGTTGGATAAGGACTCCATCTTCTTTTTGGATTCCAATTAGAGTTCTCCTAAGAACCAACTTTGACTGATCTTAGGTGCCCTCTAAGGAGGAATCCAAGAGACTCTATTTTCACCAATCAGATTTAGATCTGATTTCATAAAGAGTTGTGATTGGTTGGGAAGAAGAGAAGTTGGATCACAGATAGTCTATAAATAAGACCCTGTGCCCAACCCAGATAGTGATTGGAAGTGATTGAAAGGAATCACAATTCCACGCCCCAAGGCTACCTCTCCCCTCTTCCTCCATGCCAAACCACCTTCTCCCTCTCCTCTCCACGTCCAAAAGGAGTTTTGGATTTTTGGTTGGTGCGATTCAGATCAAAGAAAGGCGATTGAAAATTAGAAGGCTGCACTGCTGTAAAGGATGACTGCTGATCTTCAAAAGAAATTTTGAAGATCCTCCAGATCAGATCCAGATCTGATTTCTGGAGATGTGATAGAGAAGAAGAGGATCTCCAGATCAAGTCCGAGTGGATATCGGTAGAGGCCAGGCGCTTGCGTGGCTAGATCCAGAACCTTCCGCTGCATACAGGATCATCAACGGATAATTGGATTACCCAAATCAGATAAATTTAATTTAATTTAATTTATTCTTATTTTATTTTATTTATTAAAATAATAAGAATCAGATCTGAATTATTTCAGATTTGATACAGATCAAAGAAAAAATTTTTTGAAATATATCTCTTAATCTGATCAGATCTGAACGAACCTGGATCGAAAAATCAGGATTTTCCTTCAGGAGCAGCCTGGCTCGGTTGTTGTGCTATTGGAGGATGTGTGAAGGCAGTTTGGACCGCCTGAACAATGGCCACCAGAGTATGAACTTGCTGGAGAAGCAGGTTGAGCTGGTCCATCGTAATAAGGACTAGTTGAGCCGGTGGAGAGGCTTCTACCACCAAGAGCTTAATGCGGTCTTTAGCCCGAAGATCCGCTTACTGAGAGGTAGCAGCATCTCTGACATCATTGAGACGTGACGATGCCTTCTTGAGTGGCATATTTAAGAAATAAGTCCCTTCCTCTATCTATTATTGCTGAGAATGGTTTGCTTCGGGAATAAGGTGGTCGGCTTCTCATAGAAGGTACTGGAGTAACCTACAAAATAAAATCTGGATCGAAAGATTTGACTCCGACGATGACCATCTGATGCTCAAATCAGTAGAGAACGATCAAGCAACAATGTATTCTCTACAAGGGTTTTCTTGCTTACCTGGATCCGTAGGATTTATGGTATTTGTAGAAGGAGATGCATTGCAGATGTTATGCCGCTCCGATAATCTTGGGCCGCTAATATCGTTATAGCGAGATTAAGGTCGCCTTCCCAGAATAGAAAAATTATTATCGGCAGAATTGGGATGCCTTATTTGCTCCCATGAGTTTAGGTAGAGCATAAATTAGTTTGTTCGTGACTGGATCACAGCTATACCGCTATTTATCTGCAAGGAGGGCTGCGAAGGGTGTTGAAGAGCTATTTGTCCAAGGTGGCTTAGAAGTCTTGAATGCTGGATGAGCTGTTGGTGAAAGGAATAGCTTAGTTCGCTCATCAAAATCTGGCCATTAGCTCAGAGGACATTATGGTAACTTCCTTACTTCAGGATGTTGACGTACACTGACTGAGCCAAGATGTTTTGATTACTGATTAGATGATCTAAGGTATTTACGTTACCACTATAATAAGTGTGATAAAATACTTTTCTCTATTAGATATGGAAAAAATATTTGCATACAAAATGGGAATGAATTTTAAAGTTCCTTAAATCATCATGGCATTCTTAAATGTGTATATCTGTTTTATCTTTATGCAGTCAACATATGATCACAAAATCAGTGAAGTTTAATGATCTTAAGATCCTATACTTCAGTAACATTTTGACTCTTTCTTCGGAGATATATCCCACTATTTGATGCCATAACCAACTTCATAATCTAAGACTATTTTATAGCATCCAACTCCCTTAATAAGTGAACATGCTTGACTTTCAAAGAGAATAGACTATTCACTTTCGGTTAGAAGCCTTCTTGATAGAAAGTCTTATAACTTGTTGGCAATGTGCACGAGTGCACTAGAGTCAGTGCACCAGGTATAATTAGGAACTAAATTGGATTCAAAATGCCCACAAGAGTAAAAAATATTTTACTTTTGCAACTATTTTCATATCTAATAAAAAATATTTTTATCTGATCTCCCTTAATTATATAATGTGTCCATGAATGCTAGCTTTTGATTTATTAGAGCTTACTGATTTCTGCTCTACTACATATAAGAAAATATAAGTCTCATGACATGATCTTCTAATATGCCATATTAAGTTAAATTTTTTATAAAGCAATCTGAGTTTATTGAAAGGCTCATAATTCTTAATAAAAACTTTTTTATTTTAGTATACTTTCATCCATAAGTAATAAAAAATTATCCACTCGATACATCAAATCAAGATTAGCACATCCTAATGTGAACATTATTTTACTCTCTTTATTCTAAGAAATTTAATTCATTTAGAAAAAAAATTTTCCTACACTGCTATCAATAATTATAGAAATTAATGCTGCAAATAACACATGCTACTTTATCATAAAATAATGAGAGTAATTAAACTTTAATATGAAATAAATAATATTATTTTAATAGTAAATTCTAATCTTTCTATAGATAGAGGTACATTATGCATAGAATTTACTAATATTTTATTAAAATTTATTAATATTTTATTAATAAAATCAGTAATGTAGATATCTAAAGATAGTAAATTTTCATACCTGTGGATCTAGAAAAAATTATATCCTCAATATCTAAATTACCATCTTATTTTAATTAAATTATAAAAATAATCACTCTATGTGAATAAAGTAAATTATTTCTATGACTTAATTACAATTTTGTTTACATGCTATTACTTTTTATTTTATAGTCTTTATATAGTATTTATTATATATAGGATGCTGTGGCTATTCCTAAACATAATAAATTTATTAATTTTATATTGCATTGAACACGTTATCAATAATATGATATGTCTATAATTTTTTATTTATATATAAATAAATTAATAGTATAAAAATGAACTATATAGTGTGCAAACAAAATTTTTATACAATAAAATCTCATGAAAAGGATCTTACCATAATTTAAGGATCTTTATATAATAAAATTTATGATGAGGACTAAACAATAATCCAAGAGCCTTTATATAATAAAATCTGTCACAAAAGCTAAAGTGCAATTTTATGAGGACCTTTATATGATTTGATACTTTATTAGAGACTAAATTGCAGATATCCCTAAACCTTATTAAACCATATGAAAAGGATCTTTATATAATATATATATAGGGGCTTAAATGCAAAAATACCCTTTTCAGTAAATGGATCTAAACTCGATTTCGGGTTGCGACCCAAAAACCCGAACCCGTTAGCCCTCATCTCCATCCTCCCCTTTTCCCCGATCACTCCCAAAAACCCAAGGCCCCGTCGCCGGTGACTCCCACCACGGTGGTTCTGCGCCGGCGACCCACCGGCCGATCAACACCACCGGTGGCCGGCCGAGAGCATTGTCCCGACCGTCGGCGAACTGGGGATCAATAAATTTGACGGGCGATCGGCGGAGAAGGAGGAGGCGAAAGCAGGCGAAATCCGGCGCTTCTCCCACCAAACTGATCGGCGGTCGCCGGAAAAACTGGATCGGCAAACCGCCGTCTTTTCCCCAAGTCCTTTGGCCGATTTTCGTCGGCGATTAAGGGGACAACCGCTGGTGGACGGGATCCGGCGGCTTTTTTTTTTATTATTGTTTGACCGGTGGATGGCTTCCGGAGGGGAGGATCGCCGGCGTCTTCCCTTGAGTGGCCGTCGGATGCAAACCGATGGGATGAGGAGAAGGGGACGGTCGGCCCCCTTCTTCCATCTTTAAGATTATTATTATTATTTTTTCTGATGAACTGAGGTCTCCAACGCTGCGACTGGGACTTGCCGTCCGCCTGTCGCCGCAGCGGTCGATCCGTCCGCCTGTCCCCTCAGCCGTCGAAGATTCACCGGAGTCCGGAGGACTACGTACGGGAGAACCTCTGTTCTGCCCTCTCGTCCGTTCCCTTTTTTTTCTTTCTTTCTTTATTTATTATTTCAGGCTAAATAAAATAAATAATTTTTTTTATGAAATCCAGGAACAAAAATAAAAGACTCAAATCTACAAAGATCCTTTATTCTTTATTTTATTTATAAATAATTTAATATATCAAAAATAAATCTAAAATATAATATATATATATATTTATAAATTAAATAAATTATCATAAAAATGGCTCTGATATTATTGAATGAAAAAAATATTAATCTTTTATACAAAAATAAACATACTTTCAATTATTATTGTTCAAGTCCAAAAAATCAACTGCAACAATCTACAATCTTCTCAATGTTGCAAAGTTATGTTTTGATTTTTCTAATCCTAATATGAATATTTCTGATCTTTTATAACGTATCTCATCTAATAAAGATGGTATCTGAATCAGTCGCAAATATCGTAAGATAGATGCTATCCAATAATTAAATAGAACTTAAATTTATCAAATATATTTTTATTATTTTATTAAAAATTTATTTTTAATATTAATTAAAATATATAAAATAAAATTTAATGCATATTAGTATGGGCCATATTTGGATGAATTTAATTAAAGAAATCATAAGATATTGGACCGATTTCTATTTCATTTGCCAATAAAACAAATTCAAAGTTTGTCTTCTTTGTAACGTGGAAGTTTGTCTTCCAATATATGCTCGAGAGGAGAATATCTACGATGAATGACCATTTGGATATCCTGCTTAATCTGTATGACTGGTTTATCTTCTCCTATCGATTTATGATCTAGCCAGATTGTCTCTACAGCATTATTAACCAACTAGTTGGAGACCCATATATTGCACGGAAGGATAATTATGATATATAATTATTAAACTATTTTAATAATAAATATTAATAATAAATATTTTTTAATTTTTAATATTTTATTTTATTTTATTTATTTATTATATATTATATATTTTTATTATTTTATAAAATAATATTTTATTCTTCTTCTTTTCTTCTTTCTTCTTGTTTTCATATTTTCTAGGTGCCCGTCGATGCCGCTACACCATTTCTGTTGTCCTACCATGGTTCTTCTTTTTTTTCGATAAATATCAATTTCGATCGCATCCCCATCCCCCTCTCTTCTTCTCATATCTTCTCCGTGCTTACCAGTGCCACCCCATTCTCCTACCATCTCAGTTCTCACCACCGCTCTCCTTCTCTTTTGGCAAATATCAATCCTGATCATACTTTCGGCACCCCTATCGATACTGTCACCACCAATGCCACCACTGAAGGACGAGAGAAACTCTCTTTCTTTTTTTTTTTTCTTTTCTTTTCTTCTTTTTTTTCTTCTTTTTTTATAAAATAATATTTTATTATTATTATTTTTTTCTTTCTATTCTCATACCTTCTTTCCATCGGTGTCATCCCATCCCCTGCCGCTCCACCACGGCTCCTCTTCTCTTTCGATAAATGCTGATCCCAATCGCATCATATCTTCTTCAAACTTTCAGAGGCTATTAAGTGCAGAAATTTGGCTTTCAAATCGATAGAGTATCGTGCTCTATTGCGAATAATTTATTAGGCATAATCTAATCTGATTCAATAGATCGATTCAAATCTTAAAATATATTATTTAAAAAATAATAAAAATATTATTTTTTAAAAAAATAAATTAATATATTATTATTTTTAAAATTAAAAAATAATATATTATCTTTTCAAATAATAATAAATGAGCATTTTTTTTAAAAAATATTATTATTATTTTTATAATATTTTATTTTTTAAAAAATAATTTTTTTAAAAAATATTTTTTGCCTCTTATCCCTCTCCTACTTTTATTTTCAAAGTATTATTTTTTAATTTTTTAAAATACTATATTATTATTATTTAAAAATAATATTTAATATTATTTTAAAATTTTTAAAAATATTATTTTATTATTATTTAAAAATAATATTTTGGTTCTATATGGCACAACTGAAGTCATCTGAGATGCTGAGATGGCAACACCAAAATACTCCTCCATAGAATATTATTTTAAATATATATAATAGATAATATTTAATATTATTTTTTTTATTTTTTAAAATATTATTTTATTATTATTTAAAAATAATATTTTGGTTTTACTTAGCATAACTAAAGTCATATGCTGTGGTGACAGCATCACAATACTCCTCCATAGAGTATTATTTTATATATATTAAAATTAAAAAATGATATATTATCTTTTCAAAATAATAATAAATTAATATTTTTAAAATATTATTATTATTTTTATAATATTTAATTTTTAAAAATAATATTTTTTAAAAATATATTTTTTGTCTCTTTTTCCTTTCCTATTTTTATTTATAGAATATTATTTTTTAATTTTTTTTAAAATACTACTTTATTATTATTTAAAAATAATATTTAATATTTTTTTAAATTTTTTAAAATATTATTTTATTATTATTCAAAAATAATATTTTGGTTCCACTCATGAGGTGATAATACTGAGATGGTAATACCATAATACTTCTGAACGGAATATTTGCTTTAGATATGTATAATAGATAATATTTAAATATAATATTTTGGTTTTATGTGGCATAATTAAAATCATTTGAGACACCATAATACTCCTCCATAAAGTATTATTATATATATTAAAATTAAAAAATAATATATTATTTTTTTTAAAATAATAATAAATTAAAAAATGAGTGAGCCATTATTTGCCTTTTATTATTTATTTTTATTTTTATTTTTATCATTTTTTGGTGAGGGAGATGGATTTACGATTCATACACGATGAGTATAGGGTCATCCAGGCAGCGTCAAAGACAGAGACTCTTCAAGTTCCTGCGGGCGGTCACGGGTGGTCATCCATAAACAAGCAGAAGACCGATGAGCATCCCTCCCTTGCTTAATTGCTTCTTCTTCATGCCATTTTTGCCGTTCGCTTGCACGTGGTTGACAATCGCAACAGCGACACAGGGATGGAGGAGAAAGGGGAATAATGCCTACGGTCTTTGAAGTAATTTTCTTTGTAATATTCCTTGGCACATAGCATCACTGAATTTATTTCCCTGTTTTCTAATTTATGGTCACCGTTCCTTGTAGATGTACTCAGGCTTGTAAATCAGTGACAACTTTGGGATTGCTTTGCCATTAAAATTGGCATCACTTCCTTTTTCTTTTTTTTTTTTCCCCCTTAATTTTAAAATATAAATATGCTTTGCATATTTAAGTATTTTTAAAATATAAATATGGCAGTGATCGTGGTGGAAGAAAAAGTGGCACCTTGATGGTGATATTAGTGTTAAACTGGTGTTATTGGTGGTAGAGGATGGTAGTAATACGAGAGACAATGGTTGCCTTAGTAATAGTGGTGGTTATGGCTTGATAGAGGCAATAATAATAGGATGGTTGTGGCAGTGGTATTGGTGGTAATAATTGGTGAGTTCATTTTGGATGTGGTGGCAGCAATAATGGTGGCATTAGTGGCGGCAAAGGTGGTGATGTAGTTGTGATCATAGTAATAAAAGCGATGGCGATAATAAATATGACCGCTTAGATGATAATATATCAAAATTTACTTAGTTTTGAAAATATTGAAAGAAAGAATACCTCAATTTCATTTTTTTAAGAAATAGTAAAATTATTTGTAAAAAATAAAATAATTGCACCAAATATGTTTTCTATCTCAAAAATGTTTTTATCTTTAAAAATTAAAATAAGAATGAGATGCCAAATAGACGCTTGACTTTGTATTTTTCTAAACAAATCTCATCATATAGCATGGTTTAACACGATTGTCTTGGCTGCTATATTATTTACCCAAATCACCATGCTAATAGCTGCTACAAAGATTTGAAATTTTAAAAATATTTTAACTCCATTAGCAGCGTAAATTCGTAATAACGAGCTTCATTCTCATCATATATATGACTTGTCATCATAACAAAATAAATTAATAATTAACACTCTAATAGTGGTCAATATTTAATCTTTTAATTATTAATCTAGTTATAATCCAAGAGTCTTAGAGTTCTACATGTTGGCATTTGGGCGCCCATGATTGCCTTAAAAATAGCATGGCCACAAGATGGTGCTCGGGCGAAGAAACATAATTCGTGGATCTCGTCCATGGGGAACCCAACCCAATCAGCATAATCATTCCAGAAAGATCAAGTGAGCCAGGTTGCAAGAGAAACAAACCCCCATGCAATTGTATCCTCGAGCAATTGAAGGATATGCTCGACAGCCGTTATATGTTTCTCGTTAGGAGCTTACATTTATTTGCACACCCGAATTACTGCGAATGTGATAGTGGACTGAGTGAAAGTGAGATGTAATGATGGTTTACAACGAGGTGTCAAAGTTATTTGGAAGCTCAATAATTCTGGTAAATTTTTTAGTGCTTCTTTAATTAACTCAGGTGACAAACGGGAGAATCTTTCCAAAAAAACTTGGAAGAAATGTCATGTCATGTCATTTTTACAAGGATATGCACGCTGCAATTCTTATGCTCATTGCTGCCGGTGTTGCTGGAAGGAAAGGAATGCAAAAATCTTTCTTCATAAAAGCCACTATTGCTTCAATTGCACTCAAAAAGAATTTATCTTTTTAATGACTGGTCCCTCATCCTATGAAATAAAAAAGAGGTCACTGGTATTGGCAAGGTCTGAGCGACGATTCGAAAGGTGCATTCAAGCTTGGACTGAGCTCCGTGGGTGTTGGCTGTTCCTTTGGTGTTCAATCTCTGCGGGTTCTCCATGTCTGCTGAAAGGAATTCTATCTTGTTTGGTGTTTGGTTACTTCTAGTTTCTAGTCACAGTCTCTCTTTGGCTTGTTTTTATTCTAATTCCTCTATTCGAATATTTGATTGCTTGGCTTGGTTCTTTACAACGAGGTAGCGATGGTTGCTAATCTGGGAACGCTAGCTGAACTTTATCCTCCTTGTCTACCATTCTTACAGCATTAGGAGATGGTGAGTGTAATATAGGTTACCCTCCTCAGGATCAAAGATCTTGGGCTAGCGTTGCTAGAGCGAACTCAAGACGGGTTACTCGGGAAGTTAAAGACGAGGAGATGAGTACTGCTCTCTGCTTTTAATTATATTATCGAGTTCGACCATGAGAAGCTTCAACACCAGAGAAAGGATTTGCAGCTTGCCTTGCCTCGGAGGACATCAAAAGATGATTTTTTGGCGAAGACGTTGATGAAGTCCATGTGGAAGATTGATACTGGTTTCAAGGCTCTATTCCCGCTATCTTTTCTGCTTTAGAACAGAGATTAATATGGTGGAAGTTGGTGCATCTGGTCCTCAGGTTTTTAGTTCACAGTGATGAAAACTCTGATTCAAAGTGTCACCTTCGATCAGGATTTGGGTTATATCGAAGAATGGTTGATCTTTATTCATGATATACATTCTATATAAATTTTAAAGTATTAATATTTTCATCCATCTATATATATATGCATGGAACTCGAAGTGATCATTGCATGGTGGATCCATGGGACAAACCGTCCCTTCAATCAACTAAGCTATTACTGGGTGTACCATTTTGACCTTTCATTGGAATACTAGAAAAGAGATGTCATCCTTTGGGTGGCTGCCCCAGAGGGAAACAAACCATTGTAGCTTAATAACCTTTGTTGAAACTGGACTTTGTTACCGCTTGTGTTTTGGCGAACCTTGATGAACCTCTAGCGGTTCGTATTGACGTTGAAGCAAAGAGGAAGTTCTAGCAGCAATTCACCTATGGACATGTACCAATCCATTTTCTTGCGGTAGGATTAAGGATATGGCCACAGATTGAGAACGACCTTTCTACTTTAATTGAGAATCTCATTATAGGTTAGTAATAATAGCACCGTTCCCTTTTTCAAGTTCCAGTTTTTTCTACTTTAAGAACTCCTCTCTTTTACCATGATCACTAATCGTGGCCGGTCAGAAACTCGGACTCAACCGTCATTTTATTAAATATATAGGAGTCAAATAGTAATTTCACACAAGACTGAACGATACCATTTCCGTGAGCTGGAGCCAAAAGCGCTTCCCTTGGTCTTATTTCCGGCGTTCCGCCGTCCGCAGAGAGAGAGAGAGAGAGAGAGAGAGAGAGAAGGAGGGGCGAAGAGCAGGGGAAAGATGGGAGTCTTGCCGGTGGTGAACACGTATCCGCTGTCGAGCTATACGTTCGGAACGAAGGAGCCGAAGATGGAGAAGGACACCTCCGTCGCCGATCGCCTCGCCCGTATGAAAGTCAAGTGGGCCCCTTTCCATTCCCTAAAACCCTAGACCGAAAGGACTCGGAAAAACCTGACTTGATTTGATTTTCCCCTTTCCTTCTATTATTTCTTTCTAATTGGAGAAAATGTGGCCATGAATGAATTCAGTTGCGCTTTTTTTGCGGATTTTCAATAAAGATCAAAACTTTTGGGCTTGGATACAGGGAATCTATAATCAAAATCGTTTTTTTTTTGCTTCTTAAAGTGTTAATCAACGCGTTAGCCTGTGATGTAGAATTATCAGGTGTGCCATATATTGAAAAAAAAAAATTCTATAGGATGTCCGTAGTGTATTTTTCGTTCTTATGTATGGATTTGAACCCATGGATTAGTGTTGTCACATGGTGGTAATCCGTTTTAGCCAAATATACGTGGCTTGGGGTGCATGTGAAAAATTAGCTGTTTGTTCGTTCCATTATAGCTGTAATTTGAAAAGAAAAACGGGTGTCTCTTGAACTATGATTGGATTATGAATTTTCTTGTTGTATCGACATGTCTACCTGAATATGTAATTTCTTGGCCATGGTATTTGTAGATGGTTCTTTGTTGGGCTTTTAAGTTTTCTGAAAGCCTACAATAAAAAATCTTGTGGACCTTGTTTTCAATAGAGCTTGTTTTTCAGGTTTTATGAATTAAAAGAATTTTATGAATCACATAAGTTATTACAAAACTCGGCAACCAGTAAGGCACGGTTGTGGTGTATCAGAAAAATAGACAAATTTTTCGGATGGTCTGATTCTCCAACATTTAATTAACTTTTTTCCATATCATTTGTCGAGTTATAAATTTGTCTTTACCAAGCAGGCCCTCGATTTTGACTCCTTGACTTTGGTTTTTGCTAGACTAGAATTTCCGTGTAATCCAAAGGGGACTGGCATTGCTAGAGATCTATTTTACTTTTCTCGAGCAACCAATTTTTTTCTTATGTAAATGGACTATTGTAGCCCTCCAAAGCAAACGGTTGATTTTTGTTTTTTTAATCCTTAAATTACTCTTCCTTCCCACCCATCACTTCTCTCTCTCTCTCTCTGAGTGTGTGCGTCTCTCTCTGTGTGTGCACCTTACCAATTTTTTTGTTTTATCAATCTATCTCCACCTACATCAAAAGACTATCAGTTTACTTGATTTGATACAGGAAAAGAAAGCCACAAGATAAAGGAAAGGACAACCACCAACTGTTATGATTGGTTGTGGTCACCCTCCAAAGGGTTGTGCAAACAGGATGGAGGACAGAGGTGGTATGCTTATCACTCTTGGTGGCATAGTTGGCATAGAGGTGGCATTCAATAGCCTTGAATCGAAGCCATGCATCCTTGTCAAGGAGGTGGGAGAAGTATAAGGAGTGGATAAAATGGTAGTGGCGGCAGTAGAAGGAGGACTTGAAGAAATGGTGCTTGGTGGTAGAGTAGCAGTTGCTGTATGGGGACATGGTGCTTGAGCGAGGGCATTTGATGATGCAAGAGGTCCGTTGGAGGGGATACCTTGGAAGGAGTTGGTGGTGTGGGAGGCAGGGGAGGAAATGAGATGAGTAAAATGTTGTGCCTTGTAGAGGTGAATGAGGGGGGATGATGGGCTGGAATTAAGGTAGGGCGATGACAATGAAAGCTAAGGTATACTGGGTTGAGTTGTAGAAGTCTTTGGTGGGGAGCCATAATAGTTGTTAATGATGATGGTGGACCATCGAGTGGAAAGGCTTGAGGAGCTGGCCAAAAAGGAAGTAGTGGAAGACGTGGAGCTTTGGTAGGAGGAGGCCCATGATGTTTGGATGAACGAGACAACTGCTAATGAGAGAGGTGAACGGAAAGTGATGGATGGGGAAAGCAATGGTAGTTCAATCCTTTTTTTTTGAAAAACATATTATAAGTTTAGAAGAATACCTATGAGGGCCCTCTAGCTCTATATAGTAGTCAGTTAATATAATAAATTTTATTGGTCTTACTTGAGCAAAAGACCTGTAGCAATATCATTGCCCTGTCCTCTAATTTTAAGAGGATGATGCCCATTAATGCTATTCTCCTAGCATCATAGGGCTTCATGGTGTCATATTTTCTTTGACTTTGTAGAATCCTTTCCTCAGTCCAGTACTTAAAATTGCTCTCATTCTCCACCCATGTTGTGATACAATAGCTTATACTTCTATTGCCGTTATCTACATGTGTTACTGTTATCAACTGTTTGATATTGAGTTATGCAATGCTAAACTTATTATTAGCTATGCTTGGCACCTGTGATCCTTAAAACCTGTAATCTGCGGAGAAAAAAGGAAAAAATCACTCCAAGTTTTTCACTAGCTGACCTTGTTAATCTTGCACTCATTCAAGTTAGAATATATGGTTGCGTTGTTGAGATCTTGAACCAAAGAGGCCTAGAATTGCCTTATAATTATAATGAATTTTGCTCTGTAGCTTAGCGGGCACTTAAGCCTTTCTAGTATCTGAGTTTTGATTGAATGTTGTTCCCTCTTCCTCTAATTTTTTTTTTAAATAAATTGTTACCCAAAAAAAAGGAAAAATTACGAATTTCATATCTAAATGAAGTAGATGCATGTTTGTTGTCATCCCTTGCTTCCTGATTTCCAAAAGTCCAAAATTAATGTGATGAAGGGGGGAAGTTACATTGGAATAAGGGCTTCCCTATTGGAATTGGAACTAGGGATGAACATAGGTCGGGTTCAGTTGGGTTGAGAGAAAAATGTCATCCAACCGAGCTCAATCAGGTTGAAGAAAATTCAATCCTCTTCCGACCATTTCTCATGTATAAACTGTTTGAAACCGAGGTGAGCGGTTTGTAGCGGGTTCGGATGGGTTGTGTTAGTTTGGGTTTCAATATTAATTCAATGTTGATTTTAAGTCCAATATTAGTCTACTTAAGTTTATTTGCGGGTTCGGGTGGGTTGTATCGGGTTCGGATAGATTGTGCCGGGTTCGGGTGGGTTATGTGTTAAAAGTGTGGAAACCGAACCCGACCATAATTAACCGATTTTTTTTTATAAATCCCAACCCGATTCTAGTCTTTCAACTGACCAAAACCGATGTTTATTGGGTCGAATTGGATGGGTTTCTTCGAGTATTGGTTATTTGCTCAGCCCTAATTGGAACCATGTAGTAGCTGCTTATATTTGATGACATCAAGTGTGTTTACACCTTCCTCCATTACTTCACTTTATCTTATGCTGATATGCATTATAGTTTTTCAGTATAGTCTTATGATGCTAGTATTAACTTTGCTTTTTTCTTTCTTTTTTTTTCTTTTTTACACAAGGTTTGAATAGTGTGGGATGGAGGCCTTCCCAGTTTTCCATGGAATGGGATGTCTCATGTACCAACACTAGGGAGATGGATGTCTCATCCTATTATAGTCCATTTCCTGATGCATCCTATCTCGACACTCGTGATTGTGGGGTGCCCTGCTATTCCATTGGCATATAGAACATTGTTTTTACTAGTCTTTCTTGATCATATTCAGACTTGCCCAATTTTGTTTCCTGTTAACTGTCTGATTTTCTATGCTTTTGTGTTTCAATGTGTTACAACTATATCAGTATGTGTTGACCTGTTGTTTAGAACAGCATATGCTTACATAAGATGCTGTTAGTTGTCTCATGTTGTAGGTTAACATTGACGCATTCTGTTAATTGCTTAAGGTTGTAGGTTAACAATGACATCTTTTAAATGCTTGTTCTTGTAGCATTGTTATGCAAAACATATTGCATATTCTTAAGTTTGGCAGTTGACAAAGCTGGAGAGATGCCATGACTAGATAATAGAGCTCATGTCCCCATCATGTCATTTTCATTTATTGACAAAAAAAATAACTTGTTGCTTATTTAGACAACAAAATTGGAGATTTTTCTTTTGGTATTTGTTGAAAGTTGAAACTAATAATTTGGGATGCAGAATTGAGCTCAAAGGGTATGGGAGATTGAGAAGTTGAGACTTTTTGGAAGCTAGTTATTTGCTTGCAGCTAGTAATTGAAGATGAATAAGGGATAGAAATTTTATAGAACTAATGAACTTCTAATCAAAGTAGATTTTTTTTTTTTTAATGAAATAAAATTTTGTTCTTTTTGAATAATTTAAATACCCAAAATATGGCCAAAGTACATTAAATATGATTTTTCTGGTCCAAACACCCCTTTATTGAGATAGGTTTCTTTTTAATTCACACAAATCTTGTAGAAGTTGATGTTGGCTGAAACCTCATATTGTTGACAAGACAATTTGGATTTGAGAAGGCTTGAGACTTGAGAGTGTTGCTTCTATGTGGTTGACATTTGATTCCTCTTTGTTTTGGATGGCAGTTACATGAAAGAAGGTATGCGTACAAGTGTGGAAGCAATTTTGCTGGTAAATATCCTATGTCTAGTTGAATTCTTGGTTAATACAATTTCCTTTTTGACTATTATAATATCCTAGTTCTCGAAGCTCATTTGGTGTTGTCTTTTCTGTCAGCCATGTTAATTATTAGTTGAAATATCGAAGATGTAAGCTGCTTGCCTAGAAGATAAGATATGCAGATACAAAGAAAGATAAATATATTGATATAGATTTAGCAACTGTGATATGATTACAAAAACTGTTGCCCTTATCTAGTGGAGTCAAGGTGGTATCTGGATTTGGGCATATTGAGCTGTATTGGGACGAACCAGCATGGTTCCACCCCTCAGTTCGAGAAACCAACGAGGGAGAAGGAAAGAGAGGAAGAGAGAGAGAGAGAGGTGGAGGGAGGCCTCCAACTCCCTTGTTTTGAATGAAGCAAGGGCCGGACACCCCTTTATAATTTTGAAGACTTAAGTGAAGCAGACATGGCTTGCCAACTTCTCCATGCCGACTTCACTTAAGTCTTTGAAAAATAAAAAGGGTCCTTGGCACCTATTTCATTCAAAATAGCAGAGCAGGAGGACTCCACTCACCCCCCTCTCTCTCTCCCTCCCTCTCTCTCTATAAACATAGCATGGGTGGAGTTCCTGTTATGCAGTGTCAGAGGAGAGGGGTCTTGAATGCCCTCGCTCCCTCTCCCTCTCTCTCTCCCTCTCTTCCTCTCTTGTGCCCTCCTTTCTCTCTTTTTCTCTCTTTCCTTCTCCTTCTCTGGTTTTCCTTTATTGGTACACGCTAGAATGCCATGGCACAATATCATCCTGTACCATACTGCTGACCTACGAGCATGTGTGCCAGTTCTGGTACTACAGAACTTGAGTATTGAGAAACAATTAAGTGCTTTGAAGTTTGTTTTACATTGAGGTATATAACATGTCTATGAGATGAATAACATGCTTAGATATTGAGAGCTTTTTGTGTAATATGTTTGGGGTTGCAAAAGAAACAATTCCATCAATGTTGTAAACTTATTATGATTATAAATCTAATGACTGTTGATAGTTAATTCAAAATGGTAGTTACTAGTTAAGTTTGAAGGAGATGCTTGTGTTCAAGTCAAGAGAGCTTCTTAAGAAACATGCTGGATATTTGAATTGGAAAGGCAAGAATTTCATTATGGTGTAGTTCACCTGTCTAGAGGCATGCTTTGCTTAAGCAACTGCATGACTGGCCTGAAAAACTATGTGCTGCGTGTTGCAAACATTGTATCAGACTAAATACAAGGCATGCAAAACATAAACTGGTCTTTCTTGTTACTGGACTCTATTTATGCTAAAAAAACATTAAGGCAGAATTTTGTTGCAGATGCTTTTAGTGCCAAAGTAACCATCCATAGCAATAAATGAATCATGCATAAGCTTCTATTCACAAGTATGGGTTGGTTAATTGTTCTTTGGTCTGTTTATACATGGTTCAGCATAAGCAACTTGTTCTTTTCTTTTCTTTTCTTTTTTTGCTTTTTGGGAAGGAAAAAGGAGGGCCAAAGTCCACTATTTATTAAAGAATAAAAAGAATACAACAAACCCCCATGGGGAGGTAGAAAGTATCACTACGTTGCACCTCTAATAGCTGAATAACCCTCTCAAAGTTTAATAGGTTCTTAGAGTTACAGCAGTTCTTCCATTCATTGGCTTAGCTGATAATACTCTTCAAAAATTCAGGAAGGTGATTCTTTGATGCTTTCTGCTCAAGAAAATGCTGCTATTTCTCTTTCCACATGCACCAACAGGTAGCCAGAAGATGATGTCCCACAGTTTCTTAGGATAGTCACAGAAAAAACCACTTGGGACAACTCATCCTTTTCTGGCCATAATTTCTTATTTTCCTTAGCATAGATTTTGTTTTTGATTATAGCCAGGAGAAGATTTTAATCTTTTATGGAGCTTCCGCTTTCCAATAAGAAACTCACTTAAGCAACTTTCTATGTGCTTCAACCATTGCACAATGTCTATTTGTCTTGGTAAATGTTATTTCTTTTGACAAGTCATAAGCCATTTTTGTCCATTGTTGCACTTAAGGATTCATGTCATAGCCATTGATCAACTAGAAACTTGGGTTGAGTATTTCTCTCAACAATATCAGGAATTCAAAATCATGTCAATCTTTTTGGGTCCATTCTTAGTAATTACTCAAATAATTTATTTACAGAGTTAAAATCTTGTGATTCTACAATTTTCTTTTATGCTATTAAGCAAAAAAAAAAAAGCTGGAGTAGTTATCGAGGCTTTGGTGTTACATGAGTTGAGTAGGCTTTGATTTGATCCATTTCTGACAAGGTTTGCACCCACCAGCAACCTAACCAATCCTAGAGATACGTATGATACTTTACTTTAGAAATCTTCTGGTACATGCTCTGTAGTTTTCTGGGATCAATATCTTGAGATCTAAATATAGAGGCCAAGGTTCGCCTACTCGAAACTAAACCCCATGCCGATCAGCTGGCAGTACAGGTCGGTATGCCCTCGTCTCGGACCATACCAACCTTGAACTAACATGGAAATGAAAGCATGGGAGAGGGAGAACCAGAGAGGAAAAGAGGGGAGGGGGAGAGAGGAGGAGGAAAAGAAAGGGAGGCTGGTGGAGACGCTGACAATGGTCACCAAAGGGTCGCTGAGGCCTTCGGAGCTCTGCCCTCCTCCGAGAGAGGGGAATAAATAGAGAAAGGGGGAGGGAGTGAAATGGATAGAGGAGAAGGCAGAGGGAGGCTATCGGAGGGCCGCCAATAGGATTGCTAACTTTACTGTGCATTACATTTAAAAAAAAAAATGCGATGAAACAAGGGCGGGTCACCCTTGTTTCAACCCTATAGATGCCGTGGGATCGATTTTGTCCATCTAGGGACCTTGGCGGCCTCCCTATCACCTTCCGCTCTATCCTTTTCACTCCCTCCCCCCTCTCTCTATCTCTATCTCTCTCTATTCTCCTTTCTTGGAGGAAGGCAGAGCCCTGGAGGCCTCAATGGGCCTTCGGTAACCTAGGTGGGCCACCGCTGGCCACCACTGGCCTTTCCTTGTCCTTCACTCCCCCCTTTCTCTTCCTCTCTTTCCTTCTCCATCACTCCATTTTCATCGGTGTTCTGAATCAAACTTCCGAACCACACCAGTAGGTCGCCGGTATGGTTTGGCATGCCCCAAACTGTCCGGTTCGGGATGGTTCGGTGAATGCTAATAGAGGAAATTTGAAATCTAACCTGACTATCTTTGATTCATTGTGCTTTGATTTTAAAATGATTTTAAACCTAATCTATTGTTAAATGTTCATTATTTATCAACCACATTAACTAATAGGCTGTTAGCACCACTAACATGTGACATTTTGGAAATGTTTTTATTTGGGATGATTTGGTAACCAGATTCATGAAATCCAACTGCTGTAATATAGATGGTTTGGATTTATATCTAATCTTTGTATATACAAAACTAATCATCCAATGGTCATTAGGATCTTTCTAATGAATAAATGGTGTGAATTCGATAGCTTTATTTATTTTAATAGATGAGACATATAACCCGTTGACTTAAAAAAATCCCTATAGATGGATGAAGGTACCAGATTAGGCCATGTTACCAAAAACTAACAAAAATAACTTATGATTCCGTGGCTCTGAAAGCCTTATGGGTCAATGGATGGACTAGATCAATTTGTGTGGCCCATCTAATTAAAATAACTTATGAAAACCATACGGATCAATCAATGGATCAGATTAAGTCGTTTGGTATATTTTAACTGCAGTTATGCCTCAATGACTCTAAAAACCTTACAGATTAATCAATGGACCAGATCAAGTCATTTGGTTTATTTAACTTAAGCCACTTACGATCTAATGGTTCTAAAAGCCTTGCAGATCAATCAATGGACCAGATAAAGCTGTTTGGTTCATTTAATTGGTCACCTATGATCAAATAGCTCTAAAAGCCCTGCGGGATCCTTCAATGGAACAAAGTGGTTCTACAAGCCCTGTGGATTAATCTATGGACCAATTTATTTATCTGGTTCATTTAGTGGATGAAACTTATCATCCTACATTTACAGAAGGCTTTACTTATGATCCAATGGATTGTGTTGAATCAATAGCATGGATCTTATAATCTAAAGGCTATAAAAAGTTCACATACAATATGATGGTTTAGAAACCATATTTACAATCTAATGGAAGCAACTTACGATCTCATGGTTGTGTAAGCAACACTTAGAATCTAATGGCTCTTACTATGTTATGATCCTAAATTCTCAAGCAGGTTCTTGCAGCTTTTAGTGGTTTGAAAAACTATGAAATTGTTCTTCAAAGATGGGAGTAACCACTTATCCAAAGAGATTAAAAGAAGCTTTCTTGTAATTGGTAAATTCTCAAGCAGGTTTTACAGATGTTTTTTAGAAAAAAACTATGAATTTGTTCTTCAAAGACAGGAGTAACCACTCATCCAAAGAGATTGAAAGACACTTTGTTGTAATTGGTTAGCAAGGAGGGTAGCAAACTATGAAATAAGAGGTTGCCAAGTGGTCGTCAATAAATATTTTATTAATATTCTCTTAGAGAATATGAAAGATTGTTGACTCTTGTCCTCTCTCTTGACATCTTATTTCCACACTTACAGGTGAGATGCCACCCACTGAGCATGCCAGCATCTGTGGGATCACAAATTTATTGCTTGGTCAATCTTAGGAACATATGGTACACAAATAGCTTAAGGTGTGATGACCCCATAGATACTCAAAAATCTTATATTATCTAGTATAATATTTTTCCTATTTCCTGACCTACACTTGGATTTTTATTGCTTGGCAGATGGCTTGCCAGGAGTCCGCCCTTTGTTGTCTTGCTTGCTTACCTTTTGCCATTTCTTCTGCTCTTTAATAAATTCATTATCTCTTGTTAAAAAAAGGCAAAAAGGAAGGAGCTGATTTGACTTGGTTAATTCCTCATAGCAGTTTCTGTTCCAATGTGTTCTTTTTTTAAATAAATGACTACCAGAATGGTTTCCTTGAGTGTGTTGTTATTAACTTGAGCAAGCCCCATGCTCATTAGGATATCTCCTGATACTTGTGACAGATATGTCCCTTACTTTTTTTTTTCTTTCTTTTTGGTAATGAGATATAATCCTAGTGTTTAGTTTAACAAATTGGCTTGATTTGCAGGTGCAGGAGCACAATCATCCTCATATATTGTTACTGCAAATTGGGAATACATTTTGTAAACTCCCTGGTGGACGCCTGAAGCCAGGAGAGAATGGTGGGATGTTGTGTTTATGCTGCAATTTGAACCACTTGAGCTTTCTTGAGTGCTACATGTAAGCTGTACCTATGTCAACTTTTTCAATGAATTTGTGACGTTGGCTTCATATGACCGATGTTTGCAGAAATTGAGGGCTTGAAACGAAAGCTGTGTAGTAAGCTTGCTGCTAACTCACCATCCCATCAGCCAAATTGGCAGGTGCGCTTTTATTAAAATGTACCTTGACACATTTGATTTATTGGAACTAAAAAGGAATGAGGTCTGATGGTAACAACTGGTAGTGTATTAGTGTTTCAGCTAATTACTCCTTGCCCCGGCTAAATTAGCTCATCTACCAATCAGCTGACATCACAGAATACCTGGGAGTAAAAAACTGTGAGGCTCGAGTATGAGTGTATGATCATCCTGTAACTCTGCAAGTTTCCCTGCACCTTCATGCTGATGGTTACAGGCTTGTGCTGTACCATATTGCGTCACCTACAATTGTGACCTCTGTTTTCCATCTGTTACTCTCCTCCCTATGCTTAGATGCTTCCACTTTGCGCCTGGCAACTTCAAGTTGTTTCCCCTTTTCCTACATTACCGTATGCCACTAAAACCTGCTGGGTGAGTTTGGCTAGGCAAATGACATTTAATGTGTATTCTGGCTGCCTTCCCTGATTGTCTCAAGAGTTAACTATGTATATATTTGTTTCAAACTAGGATGGGTTCTGTTATTACAGTGTCATTGTATCTAGGGCACCATCATTACATCTTCTTGGTATTACCATCTAAGTTATAGGACTGTTGCGTCTTTGTGAGCTGATTTGTGTCATGTATATAGGTTAAAACTTAAGAGTGGAAGCAGTTTAGGGATGAAAGCATTGATGGTTTTCTCACAGAAAAGGGAAAAAAAAATTCTCTAAGTAGCTTTGCTAAAAAAAGGAAGAAACAGAAGCTAGGTAGAGCATAAGATACATGTAGTGATGGTTTCTTAGATGTGAACCTAGTCGTTGTCAGGGATATTATGATATGCATAATCTGGGGGCAGCATTTAATTGCAGGATAAGGACATGGGAACATGTTATTTCATTATCCTAGCAAATCCATTGTTTAAAGGGGGATAGACTTGTTTGGTCCATGTCCAAAAAAAAGTGAGTGAGATATCTGGGGAGACTTTATTTCACCCAAAGGGTCAAATAAAGTTAACTCGTTGGATCTTTCTCTCTTTTGCTATAAACCACTTCTTTTTCACTTTATCCCATTAATCCTCCAACGTCATCTAGACACTAGTTTTTGCTAACCCAAGAGTAAAGGAATCTTGAAAGATTTAAGAAATATAATGTGAGCTAACTTGGAGTTTGCCATCTTGCGATAGAATGCAGCATTAACTACTATAACATCTACATAAATAGGTATTGGGTTTGAAGTGAAAGATTGTGAGGAGAATTGGTAGGATGATGACTTAGATATACATCTTGTCGATAGTGACAAGAAAATATATAGAAATGATTGATAATAAATGTTCGAGTGATTACTACACATGCCCCACCTTTTCTAGGTGCCCAGCAATTGACAATAGAAGGTACATGGAGCAAAGATCCTCCATCCCCTAACCCTTGTAAACATGGGGCTGCAGTCTTTTAGCCTATTGGGTCTCTTACTTTGCCGGCTTACATCTTTTTGCTTTGTCAATTTGAATAACACTACTATATTCATATTCCTATGAGGCATATTTTTTTCCTTTTGCTCAGGGTATTGAGAGTTAAATGCCCTCAGCAAGAATTGCACCTGCAAGTGACAATTGATATGTTAGATGTTTGCCCTAGAAGCCAGATTGGCTAAACACTTGTAATACACTTCTAAGGGTAATTTTATAATTTTGATTATAAATTAATAAAAAAATTATTTTCTATCATAGTGTGTATTTAAAGTGTCTATGATACATTCTTTGAGTTAATGATAATGACAATTTATATTTTCAAGAGTTGAAAATTTAAGATATGAATTTTCATAATTAACTCATAAACTGCTTCAGATCGTAGGATCATCACGAGGATGGTGATCGATCCGAAAGATTGGTGAACGATCGCTTTCTTATGATAGATGAGTCTTAAGTCTACGGTGTGGAGACACCGAAGCGAGAGTACATGTACTCGTTAGAGAACGAGAGCACTGAGCGTGATCACCTCGAGCAGTCATAAGGAAGTCTACCTTCTCGTTGATGACTGGCTCAATGCTGCAGTGGTGTGTCTGATTCTTTGACTTGAGGTGCATCGGCAGTTCACCTTGAGGGTGTTATAGTTTGACTACACCATAATTCGGTCTCTTAGTCATTTGGAATCTCGAGGTGTATGTTGGTTATAGCATGTTCATTGTAGGAATTAGATTGCACCAATAGGAGATCTATCTACCTTAGTAGATGAGGAGTAGCCCTATAATAATCATGAGATTGAGTCCTTAAGTCCATGCCCATGGCAGTATGAAAATGATAAAAAGAGTTTCTATTAGGATTTCACATCGAACTCGAATCGAATGATTAATTCATATGACGGATGTTGGGTTTGACGGATTTACCTTAATCCTAATCCTGTCGGAACTCAAGATAAAAGAATCCAATCATACAAGTAGCTGCAGCAAGAGATTTGCTTTCAGTTCTGATGGGTTGCCATCATATGCTGTTAGGTGTCACTAGTGGATTTTGGAAGCAATTAGAATGATTTTGATTATCGATCATTCTAATTGTATGAATTAGAAAAATTCTAGTCCATTGAAAGGTGTTTCGATGATGTCGATGATAGAGATCACGACATATCTCATTATCATACGGAACTGAACCTAACTGGGTCACACAAACAAGGGTTTGGATCTGGATGTCATCAATTGAGCTAACCCAGTTCGATTGATTTGGATTAAATCTGATTAGGTTCAAGATAATCGTGCTAGTACACGATTGAGCCTGGCTTTCTCCTTCTGTAATCTTTTTGATTTATCGCAATCAAGTCAAATTTGATTTGACTTATTCCTGTATCTTGAATGGATTTATTTTCATCTAACTGGAATCAGTCCAGATCGGATTAATTATAGAAATTAAATTCATTCCTAGTGCAATTGGACTAGGGTCAAAAGTTGACCTAATTGAGAGAATTGAGGGTCACTTGATCAGATGCTTCTAGAAAATTCTCCGAAAATCATTTTGCTATGATTTTTGGATATGTGATAGGGCTCGAGTCATACTTTGGGTGTACCAAATTTCATGATTTTTGGTGGTGCTTTGATTGGATTTTGACAGAGTTTGATTTGGATCAAACTCTTGAGGGAAGTCCTGGGCGCAATGGACTCTTCCTTATCTACTCATGTCGCTCCCTTTTTGATGGCTTTTTGGTATGAAAACCAGATAGGATCTGGTGCTCTACGTGGAGAATAAGTCCATGAGTCCCAACGATTAAAATAAATTAGTTATTTGGTCAAATAGGGACTCTATGTGGCGTTGGATATAAAATCCTTTCTCATGCCAAAGAGCATTGATCGCACAAAATAATTTTCCACGCCCAAGTTGCTGTCGCCCATACCATATCCCACGCCCCCTCTGATCCTCTCTCTCTCTCTTCTAGATGCCAAAAGTTGGGCACAAATCAGAGAAGAAGGTCCAAGGATTTTGGCATAAGATTCAACATTTACGCGATGGTGTTCATGAGACGGACGGACTGCCTTCAGAAATTGTTTTGAAGAACTTACAGATCAGATTCAGATCTGATCTTTTGAAGAAAGATTTGCGAGGAGAAAATGTCCAGATCCTGTCCGAGTGGATACCAGTAGAGATCAGATGCGTGCGTGGCTCCTTTCAAAACCTCAGGAATGATCAGGATCATCGTAGGATAATTAGATTACCCAATCAAGTACTTAAAATTAAATCTAATTTATTTTTTTTAAATTTTTAATATCGGATTACCTCGATCAGATCTGAGAACTCTTAGATCTGATTGGATCGTTGGAATTTTTATAGAAAAATCTGCCTCAGATCTGATCAAATTTGGACAATCCTGCGGTGGAAAATAAGATTTTCCTTCATGATATTCCTTGAACACTGGATCAGAAAAGTGCAAGGTTTGCCAAGCCATCTTGGACTAGATGTTTCAGGGCATATCGAACTGAATCAGCTACAAACTTGCATCGCTTAGATACTTGAAATGGGGAAGGAACTGGTTAGGACTGGTCCAAACTTGGTCAATGGACCAACTTTGTCTAGTTTTAAGTGATTTTGACTCGGTTCGCTCAGCCGAGCCAACCCCTCCACATGCAAGCAAGGATCGGGGCATCAGGTGACCCCCTCCTACTGTTTTACTCCTCTCCCCTCGAAACTCTAGTCCCCCACTTTGCAACCTTCACTCTAATGTTGCCACCTCTCGCATCAATGCCACCACTTCTCATCAATGACTGCCTCCTTAGCCTTGATGTTGTCATCATCTAGCACCCACATGCTCTCGGCCTTACCCTTGTCACTCTTCTTGATGCTGTTGTCATTGTCAGCCTTACTATTGGCACTATCAAAATGCCTGTAACAACGACCCTCCTCCCCTTCCCCCTCTTCCAACCTCATGTCACAGTCATTTCAATGGACTATGTGCCAATGCAGTATAGTAAGGTACCATACTGACCCAGTTCCTGGTCGGTACTTTACCTGGTACCAGTTCTGGTCCTAGGTACCTTGGCATGGTGGTTTGAGATCTTTATTTCCACAAGCTGAAGCTGAACACTTAAACTACTTTCTAATAGTCAAACCCATAAATTTTGAATTTAATTTGGGCAAAAAGCATCCATCATTTCAAGAAATGAAGAGATGGCCAATATATGATTCTAACTGCCTGTATGTACATTAGATGCAGCCTCATTGATGGAATATGGCTGAAACATTAGATAATAATTGGTTTCTTGAACTTCAATTCTATGATCCTCTTTTTTTCTCCTTTTAGGATATAATTTGAAGCCTTTACGAGTATAGCCTTTGCATTCAAGCATATTGTTTTTTTTTTTGTTTTCTTTCCAGTTTTTGGTAAATAGCAAACTTTTTTGTGGTTACAATAGTTCTAATTTTCTTAAAAACAAGTAATAGGGAAAACACTCTATGGTGGTATTAGTGATGGAAACTGTGATGGCAACAACAACGGTTTTTGACAGTGGCTGCATTGCTAATGGTGATGGTGGGATGGCAGCAATAATTGTTGTGGTGGCAATGATGGCGGAGGAGATGTGGTTCTGGTGATGGTGCTCTCTAACTGTAATGGTGTCATGCTGCTGGAAATGTTAGGAGTGATAAAGTCAGTGGTGGTGTATGGTCAGGGCAGTGATTAAGGTGGTGGTAGCTCAGCAATTTCAAAATATTATAATAAAAAAAGTTTTGGAGAACAAATTTTCAACTGTTGGATTTTGTTTAGATGTTGAAAACTTTTTTGTGAAAATAAAGAGAAAATTAGATATGCCAAACATACCCTAGTTTTGTACGGTTTAAATGTCTTAAAGTTGTATCAACAGTCATGTATGACTATGTTGATTGTTTAAACCTCATCATTGCATGTCATTTTTTTAACCAAAAATCATGATTCTTGCGTGTCACATTTTTTTGACCTTTATTAATATTTAGAAGAAATTGAAAAAAAAAAATCTTAGTTTTGCGATCTTATTCATGATCTGATCCTATCCAAGCCCCTCTACAATCTATGATATGAACCTGGTCTTGAGGACGTCATGCTCAAGTGCTTCTGCTGGTTAATGCTTCTTGAAAGCAAATTCAGATTTTTGTGTCTTCATATTACTCTAGACTTCTTTCCGGTGTTGATAGTGAAAGGGTTGTGGATCGGTTGTTCTGTAATTCCATGAATTGCTTGCAATGCTCTTTGTTGGTGGTTCATGTTAAGAGGGTTACCTTTCTTCTCTTGCTGTTATTATAATTTGCCCAGCCTGTGTTGTTCAGCTTTGTGTAGGGCTGCAGATTGGCCTTTAGTATTTTCTGCTCACCAAGGTCATCTCTGAGGAGTTACTGTGTTCAAATTGGTGCGGTAGTGCTGCATTCCATCTCTTTGTATTGTCCGTTCCGAAGAAACATTATGGTGGTTGCCTCCCAACCTTCTGTTATTATTACAGTCGAAAAAAATAGACACCCTTCTAGTTTGGTTGAGATGCTGTGTGGAGATATGGTATACAGTGCATTAACTGAAGATCATTATCGATGGGTATCTTAATTTGCAACAATTCTATGCCACTTCCAGGTTGGAGAGTGTGTTGCTGTCTGGTGGAGGCCGAACTTTGAAACAGTAATGTACCCATACTGTCCTCCCCACATCACCAAGCCAAAGGTAAACTTAATTTGGAGCATAAAGACCCTACATTGCTTTTAATATTTGTGGTTAACTATTCCTAAATCAGAATTTATTTTCCATCGTCAGGAGTGTAAGAAGCTCTTCCTTGTTCACTTGTCTGAAAGGGAATATTTTGCGGTACCCAAAAACTTGAAATTGCTTGCTGTTCCATTGTTTGAGCTTTATGACAATGTTCAGGTATCATTCATTTTCTTTCCTCTAGCACAACTTATGTTTAGGGTCCATTCTTTTATGGGTAAAATATTTTTTTTGGGAATCTATATTTTTTAGGTAAATATTTTTTAGGTGACACTTAGACAGGAAAATAATTTATCCATATTTTTTTATATATAGGAAAGTGGCTTTGAAATCTATATTTCATGTTCTTTTGCATTACTACTTTTCTGGATAAGTTGCTAAAACTTAACTATTTTCGATAATATCCTTTATACTTTTTAGGTTTGGAGAAAGTGGACACCTGAGTTATTGGGCATTGAGTGATGGAGGCATTGGAAATAAGGATAGGACATCTTAGGAATAAAGTTAAATATCGATTTTATTGGCCGATGGGAAAATGATTTAGCTACCCCTTAGAAGGTTGTTCTTTTACAGGTAAAATATTTACCTGAGAATCTACATTTTTCTAGGTAACTTTTTCCCAGGTATTATTTAGATAGGAAAATAATTTACCTATATTCTTTTATGCATGGGCAAGTTACTCCAAAATCTGTTACCCATGTTCTTGTACATTATTACTTTCCTGAGTAGGTTGTTAAAATTTATTTATGTTTTCGGTAATATTCCTTATGCTTTTTAGATTGCAAGAAAGTAGATGGCTGAGTTATTGAGCATTAAATGATGGGGATATTGGAAATGAGAATAGGTATTTTAGGTATAACATTAAATGTCTACTTCACTGGCTCATGGAAAAATGATTTAGCCACCCCCTATGTGGGTAAAACTTTTCCCCAATTCATGGCTAAATTCTATCCAGAGGAAAGTAACTTTTCCATCTTGAAAAATGTGAGAACATGGATAAGTTGGTCGATGGGAAAGTAGACCAATTTTTCCCATAATATTTACCCAACGAGCCTTAGCTGGGTAAGATTTTTTCCCATTTCATGGGTAAATGCTATCTATGGAAAAGTTATTTATCCATCTTGGAAAGCATGAGAATATAGGTAAGTTTGTTAATAGGAAAGTTGACCAAATTTTTTATGATATTTATCCACTAAAGAATGGGCCCTTAGTAAAATATTTTCTTCTTTCGTAAGGCTTGCTTTTCCTGATATCTTTTTCAGCAAGGCTTGCTCTATGATGGGTAGTGGGGTTATTCAACTCCCTCCTAAAATGAATGGGTTTCTTGCATCATTTTCGCGTGCAGTGTCTGCAACTCCTTTGAGAATTGTAAAATAGGCAACCTTGAATGAGATTGGCGGAAGGTCCTGCTTGCATGCTGTGCACTTCAGTACTTGTCTCTGTACTCTGGACTTTTTAACTTTAGTTTTGATTCATCGTTACAAGGGGGCCTGTCTCTGTTAGTAGCCTTTGTTTTTATTTGTTTATCCTAAATCTAAAGCTACATGATGTTTGGTCGGCCGGGAAGGTAGAACACTACTGCAGTCATTATCACATAGTTATAAATTGGTTTGTCATATACCTTTGTTTTTTTTTTTTTCTCTCTTTTAGTCGTCAGAACTTATCTTAAAATGCTAAAAGCTCTGGTATTATGCATTTTAACATACTTCTAAAACATGGATGCAGAGATATGGGCCCGTTATTTCCACAATTCCACAACAATTGTCTAGGTTCCAGTTCAACATGGTTAATGCCTGAAACTGGGGACGGTGAAGAGGAAATTTTGTAAGGTTATTTGATAAATATATCAAAGTTTGACCGTCAGGATGATGCAAATAGCGGAGCTTCTCAAACAAGTGTGGTGGTTGCTTGGTATTGTATCTCGTATGCACCTATAATTGCGGATTTTTTCTAGTTGCTTCATACCTCTTGTTTATCCTCCATATTCCATGTATTGGAAGGTTGGCTTATTTAGTGAATAGTGAACAAAATTCACATGATGGATGCCTGAGAAGGCCTGCATTTGTGATGGTGTTTGTAAGAACAATTAAGTGCGAATTACTGACCTTATGATTGGTTCGCTGCATCTTGTTAAGTTATAATCAAGGTTTTAAATCCTATGAGATAGGGCTTTTCCGATTTTAGGATATGTCCCATCTTGACTTTTGGGATGGGGAATATTCGAAGATATGCTGATTGGGGCTTGGGGACGATGATGGAATGGTTCCGTGGTATCCTATTTTGGTGTCTCGAAGGATGTCCCGCTATGACTTGGATCCTTTCTGGCTGGATTTGGATCCTTGGAGCAGGTGGGAGAGACTCGGGGAGTCGAAGGAGCTTCCCCATTCCTTCCTATATCATACCTTACAAAATCCACTCCTAGCCCGGTGCTTTCTTCTTTCCATGTGTGGTCTATGTTTGCGCTGCAGGAAAAGGTAGATCAAGGGGCAGTCATGAGTGATTAGTTTTTGGTCCTTGGGACAGACGAGAGGGACTTGGCATGGATCTTAGAAGGAATAATATGGGAAAATAAATTTGGTTTTTCTTTATACACCGCAGAGCCGGTTTCATGCCAAGCCCGGCAACAAAACTAATTAGCTTGTTTTCCAGCTTTTTCAACTATTTATTTTCGCGTGATAACACAGCTAATATGGCCCATTTCATATCCTCTTGATGCATGAGTTAGAACTCTCTAAAAGATATGATTATTATTTTCTAAACATTTTTAGGGCTATAAGTCTAAATCAATAAGGCGAATCTTAAATTTAGATGATCCATTACTGATTTTAAAATATTTATATCTTTACTCGAAATTTAATGCTTAATACCTAAAGTATCCTCAACTTTTCTTGTCTTCATCTATAAATAGAAAGCCTTAATATCCAACATATTAGCTAGAGTGGTTAGGGATTTTAAAGTCATTAGATTTTAGGTCGAGTTAGATTAGATTGGACCAGCTGGATGGAATCGAGTCATCTAATATTTGACATATTTCAGATGTAATATTTTTATAATTAGGCCAATGTTTTGCTTCTAAACTCATCCAAGAGGTCTTTGATTAAGCTAGAGGTAATTGCATTACTAGACCACAAGATGCTTCATTATATTGCAAGTTATTTTTGTTATTTGGGATTTGCCTGTCACTGTTTGACAATACTAGCTTCATCTTTCAATTTTTTTAAATACACGGTATGAAAAATGATACATCCATGCATGTAAGACAATCTATTGCCATACCAAGGAGGCAAATTTATCATTTGGGAATTGGGGCAACTTACAAATTTGCCTGAGTAAGAATATCATCTCTACGGTAATGCGTTTTTCTTATTTTGTCATTTTTTTTAGTATGATTGCTTAATTGATTTGGCATGAGCTTTTGCATTTTACAAAATAATGGAATTTACTATCCAAAAACTACTTTGTAATATATTGTTCGAGAAGTTAAAATCTGCAATAATGAACTTTCCAAAAGCTTTCTTATATATACTTTAATGTTTCAATTCATAAAATTGTTTTTCGTAGAACAAGTTATGATATATTGGATGAAACCAAAATTTTGTGAATAACCTAGTTATCCACTCTGTCTGTCCATGTTCATTATTTTAGATTTGTAGTTAAAACTAAGTTTAGTATGGAGATTCTTATAAGATGAGAGGATGAGGAAGATTAAGGCCCTATTTAGGATTGTTGTTGACATTAGAGCTTTTGGAAGTAGAGCTTTTGAGAAGTAGAGCTTTTGGAAGTAGAACTTTTACAAAAAGCTGTTTGTTGTTTGATAACCACATTTATAAGATGCTTTGAAACTTCAACATATATTTGATAACTCAAATAAAAAAAATTATTTTGATATGATAAAATGACAATAAAAGACATTGCATAATATGGTATAATAAAAAATAATATAATATAATATTATATATTATTATATATTAAAATATTATTATATTATTTAATATTATTATCATATAATATAACATAATATTATAATATAATATAATATTATTATAATTATAATATAATATAATATATTGATTATAATCTAATCTAATAATAGATTATAATATTATAATAATATAATATAATTATATTATATTATTATAATACAATAATATAATAATAGATTATATTATGTTTATAACTTAAGTATTGTAATATTTTAAAATATTATTTTATTATTATTATCATATAATGTAATATAATATTATAATATAATATAATATTATACTATATAAATATATAACATAATCTATTATACTATTATTTTTATTACAAAATATAATTTGATATAATAATAACTAATAATATAATTATATATTATTATATTACATTAATATAATATAATATGTTATATTATAATTTATTATTATATTAGATTATAATCTATTATATTATATAATATTATATATTACATCATAATTTATAATAATATATATTTATAGTTACAATACTACATTATAATCATAATTATAATCTATTATATTATATTATATTATATTACAATATTGTATTACAATATATGATAATAATATTATATAATAAAATAATATTTAAAATATAATAATATTTAAGTTATAAACATAATATAATCTATTAGAATATTATTATAATAATATAACATAATATAATATAATGTTATGATATAATACTAATATTATTATTTAAATAAAATAATATTTTAAAATATAATAATATTGAAGTTATAAACATAATATAATCTATTATAATATTATTATACTATAATAATATAATATAATATAATATAATATTATAATTATGATGTAATATATAATGTTAGATAATATGATGGATTATAATCTAATCTAATAATAAATTATAATATAACATATTATATTATATTATTATAATATAATAATATTATTATATTATTAGTTATTATTATATCAAATTATATGTTTATAATATAATAATACTATAATAGATTATGTTATATATTTTTAATATATAATAATATTAATTTATTATTATATTATATTATATAGTATAATAATGTAATATGATATGATAAAAGATGGTGGGCATTTTGGTCATTAAAAAAATTTTATTTAAATCAAAACAGCTTTTCGACATTAACCAGAAAGCACTTTTAGAGAAAGCTTCAAAATGGAGCTTTTTCTAAGTAGACCTTTTCAGTTTTTTGGCAAAGCCAAAATAGCTTTTTAACTTTTTACCAAACATCACTGTATCATCTAAAAGTGTTTTTGAAGGACCAGGAAGTGCTTTCTGGCACTCCAAAAGCTCAGCCAAACAGGATCTAAATATGATGGGGAAGATGAGAATTGTTTATGCAATGATTTATATTACTTTATTTGCTCAAATTTGGTTGAGAATATCAAGCAGTATTGTGAGAACTTAGGGTTTCTGCTTTGATCGAATTCCAACTTGGATAGGAAAGCAACCACACCACACACTTGCCAACCAATGATACAAAATGCCAAGGAGATAGATAAAAACAGTTTGAAAAAGTCCATAAGTATAAATCAGGTTTATGAAGCTAATTCCGTTGAGAATAATAGTAAAATCAGTGCCTGGTGTAAGCAAACTCATAATTTCTCATGATAACATGATGCCAATGATCAATAATTTAAGGATATAGAGTAATGAATTCTCAAATAAAAGGAAAGATCAAGATTTGCCTAAACTATGTCACTTATCACTCCGCAATCTCAACACCCACTAGGTTTTATTAGTTTCCTAATCCATAGTAAATTCTCAGCCACATATACTTGCAGCTTTAAATCAATTGGGACACACTTCGTCCTTGTTAAATCATAAGATACAGAATACAAAAATATATTATGAATACACTATATAATTAACCACTATTTGACAAACAAAATAATTTATAGTTTCTATATTTTGACGCAAGTAAATGAGACATAAAGTATATAATTATTAATCAGGTCTCACAATTTGCCTCATGATAGGTGTCAGTCGGTTGTTATAACAACCAATTGCAAATATAGGATGCATAAGCCCATGATCAGAACTACAATAATAACAACCCAAACTAAGAAATACTACCTAATATCAAATAAACTTTTAGTTAGAGCTAAAGATTAGAAGATCCCTGGAACTGATTCAGAAGAGGGCAAATACTACCTAAGATCAAATAAACTATTAATGTGAAAATTGTATGTTTCAGTTAAGTCCAAGATAGGCAAGCTTATAGCTGAAGCAATCAGGTGACAGAATGAGCAGGAGCCTCAAAAACCAAATATAGGCTCATGAATTCTTATGGAATATATGTAGATGACAATGGTAAAACCAATTCTACCAGCGTTGTTAAAATAAATTTTTTATAAACTGTACACCTTTTAGTCTGATGAATGGAAATGCCAGGCAAAGAGTAATAAGTCCTTCAAATAATAATGGGCTGAAGGCGACCTTCTGTGATCATAGGAGATGACATATCAACCACAATTATATCTACCTCAAACAATACTTAACATCTACATCAGACTTTAGCTTTCAAGCATACCTCTAAAGTCAGGCAGTATAAAAGCTTTCCAGTGTTCAGACTTCGTAATTTTAATCTACTGTATGGTCTCAATAGTTAAAAAATCTTGTTAATATTTAAACAATAATCGCTCTTTCATATTTTCCTGCTGCAGATCCTGAGGTATTGGGGATCTCTGATTGCTGGAACATCAAACCATCCATTTCATTCCATAATTAACATTTAACTGTCCTATTTTTTGTTCTCTCATGATGTGTTTGTTGGTAAGTTTGGTCTGAAAACTATGAAAAACATAAAATAACTAACTGAAAAAGAAAAAAAAAATGAAGCTTAACTTACTATAGGTCCTACATTTGCTGGTGGATATCTTTTTATTTGATCATATTTGCTATTTCCAATATCTAACTCATTTTCTAACTTATTTGCAATCAAGTCTTCAAATCATCAAATGCATTTAGATTGGATGTAGATCATGTTAACAAGTGACATGCATCATAAGAGCTATATGGGATTTGACAATTCATATGGTCCATTTGGAGCAATTGTTTGTTTTTGTAACAAAATTGGAGAGACCATCAATAACCTAGTGGTACATTACCGTCTTGTGAAACATCTGTCCCCAGGTTAAAGAGATATTTAGGGTCAACTTGGAGATGGAAGCGAACCAAAAGGGAAAGAAGAGAGAGAGAGAGAGAGAGAGGACGTACGGATCTAGTTTAGCACTGTTCTCTACTACTGTTCAGAAATGAAGAATCTGTTGGAAACAAATCCATGTTTTCTATCACATAATATAAATTAAGTAGTGTACAATATATTGGAATAAATAGGTATGAATAAATGATTAGTTAAAAAGAGAGAATATGGTTCAGGACATGCTATCGATGGTGCTCTCTTTAAAGTAGAATTCTCCGGCTTTGTCATAAATAGTTGATAGCAGTTGACTCTGAACCACTTTATGATTGCCTTAAGGTACACTATAATATGATGAACGAAGCTAGCAACTAGTTTTAAGCCCAAATATTACTGGAATAATATCATGTAAAACTCTAAAAATAAGGAATGGACGTAATGAGAACTCTCCCATTCTTTTCATCTCTAATTGGTCATATTGATGCTATCCAATAACCTCCTATTTGTAGGTTTCAAATGTTTTAGAAGCATCTCTTTATGCAATTTTTCTAATAAATGGATATGCTCTTCATAAAAAGTTGCTATAAGGAGGAAAGATACATCTTTTGGAGAATAACTACGAGATTCTTAAAAGATGTCTCTCAGAGATATTCCTATGAAAATTAATATATAAAAAATAAAACAGTAGAAATTTTGAATCATGACAATGTTAAAAATCAAAAGTAATAGTTTTAAAATTCCAATAGTCTTCCATGAAAAATTTTGAATGTTGATCATCTCCTGTTGTGATGTTGTTTACATATTAACCATTCTATTTTGGTAAACCGGGCATTATACACCTCTAGTGTAAACACATGTATTAGAATCATAAAATATGAGATCATAAAGTTAACAAGGAAGAAAGTAGGGAGAGTTTCAGATGATACATCTCACATAATTCACAACATACAAGCCGATTCAAATTAATATGCAACACTATTTGACTCTCTGTAGATATGCATTGCCTCGAAGAAATTTAGAGAATATGCAGTCCTCCAAATGTAATGAAGTAGCAGATGGGCAACATTCACATGAGCATCCAACTTTGTAATTTGGTTAATCACAATTTTCAAGTCACCATCCAGTGCAATGCACCCTCCAATGTATAGTGGTTGCATGGAAAAGACCTTCCCACACATCATGGTTGGGGTTTCTAAACACCTCCTCTCTCAAAAGAAGAGCTTATATTTTGGGTGGCACTTTATGTAATAAATAAAGTGTTTGGGCAGTGTCAGGAAGAAACATTACCTAGTGAGATATTCAGAAGTTCCTCCCTCACCCTATCTAAGTGCTTAAATGTTTGATCATGATGCCGCATTAATTAACTATGCCATAAGAGGCACACTTTCTGTACCCTTTTCTTCTAAAGATTTTTTTTTAGCTATTTAATCTTTCCCTCTTGGCCAATACAATAAGAACACCTCTTTCTTCTCATACTGGCAATTTACTCCACTCTCTAGTGTTTATGTGATTGCATTTTTATATGTAAAGGGTGATGGAGGAAATTTCTATGGATCCAAATTCTAATTCCAAGTATCCAGCACGACTCAATCCATAAGCGACAAAATGGCATATTCAACTCTGATCGGCTACTTTTCCTTGAAAAACTTTGATCAATTACAGTTACTCGGATTAAAAAGAACGAATTCTGGTCACCAACGTATGCTTACAGTCAATCATGAACTGAGACTGTCAATGGTTAGAACTAATAGAGGTTAACCATGCAGTCAAACAGAAAATATGATCAAAAAATGGACAATTTCCTCATGAGAAAACTAAAGAATTTGAAGTTCCATCATTTGGGTGCGCAAAGGTGATTGTTTTTTACCCATTCAAGTTTTAACATATGTTGATATTGGATATGATTATTCATACAAGTTGTCTTTTAGTCCTACATAGAACTATATGACCTATATCTTAGGACTAACATCTGTTCCAAACTTCCAATACGACAAAACAACACAAATTAAAATATTTGTATATTTAATGTTGATAATTTTTAAGAGGGGAGATATCCTTGTCCAAAATATTTAAGGAATAATGAGGAAGATAATAATTGAATAACATCTTTGGCTAGAAAAAGAAAACCAGTTAGGTGAAGAGAATTAATAAGTTTGAATTATGCAACATCTTCCTCAATATCCTTAGACAAATCATGTCAAAGACCAAGAAGTTACTTAGTTTCATAAGAAGTGATTTTGATTTTGTTCCTTGCGAATATGCCAATCATGTAAGAAATATGATGTGTGCATATTAGATCTAGGAGATTTCATAATTTCTGCCTCCCAAATATTTCTTCATGAAGACATATCGATAATCTTTCCTTGATGCAAGGATATTGTTAAAACTTCGGAGAGCAGCCATGAGAAGAAAATCTTGTTCTAAGAATGAAACAGTTTCATAATAAGCAGCTAATTTGTCATGAACAATTTTAACCACATTTTTTCCTTTATGAAACAGCTTTAAATTAAATGAGCAAATCCATATCAGTGATATCACACTTCGTAAGTTTAGACATCTGAGCTATCTAGAAGATCATACTTTTCAAGTCTCTAAGTCTCAATTCGTCTTTCTAAATATCTTAAGTGTGGTTAATTCCTTTACGCTTCAACAAAATCAGCAATCTTATTAAAATCATATTATAAACACAGAATGTATACAAGTCAACAAATTCTCAAACTCTGATGTGCACTGAAACTCTTCCATCGATCAAAAGCTCTCCAACAAATTCCTTTTCATAAGCAAAAGTGGTTATGGAAAACCACTTATTTAATCAGTCATTGTACAAAGAAAATAGCTGAGTGTAGTAGCTAGTGCATTTTTTCCAATGAGTAGGTGCTAGCACTTAATTATGAAAACCTCAAGTCAACATCTTCTTTTATTTGTGAATTTAATAAGAATAAGGTAAGCGCTACCATGATTTGCTTATGTTCCACTGTTTTAATTTTCAGTTAGGATATGCCATTATTTTATTGACAAGTAGAAAATAAGAAGATAGAACCAATAGCATGAAAAACTAGCATCCACAGTGCTCTACAATATCTCTAGAGTTCATATTCATTATAAAATTTGTAAATGTTGGATCATGTAGACTGCTTCAAAAGATCATAAAAAATGGCATATATAACAGCTGTCTGAAATGCAACAACATATTTTACATGAAAACTCTCATTCTTTGGCATCAATTTCTTGTTGTTTCAGTTTTCTTTTAGGATCTATTTCAATAAGACCCAGTTTTGATTGGAGAAAAAATAAAGAAGGTTATCATGAGCGTTGCACATAGTTGAGCATGTACTTTGCTTATTGTCTGAATGCAAGTTGATTGGTTATTAAAAGCAGCAAACTGAATGGAAAAAATATAATTTGCCTATCTTTCAATGTATGACTTTGACCCAGCTCCCTTCTTGACTGTCAGCAATATTAACTTTGGCTGCATCTTTTCAGAATCTGTGAAATATTTTACCACTGACTTCAATAGGTGAAATACTTGTAAACTTTTGTCTCTCTCTCTCGACAATGTTAAGTCACACAATGAAACCATAGGAAAAACTAAAGTTAAAGCATAGAGTAGATTATAACTAACTGTGCATTAACTCGAATCACTTTTTCACTGCATGAAGAATTTGAAGAGACTCACTGAAATAATTGTTGTTCTTGCAAGCATACAGACTGTAAGTTGTAATGCTGGTGAACTGTCAAATATATGCAAGAGACAACTTAGTACTGTTTTGATATATTGAGAAGAAAGTTTTGTTGGGAATTAAGTATACCAGCCTTTTTGTTTCTGAATTTTTTTTACTTTTTATGAGGAAAAAAAATCAGCAACCTATGTTCACATTCAAATTGAGATTAGAAAAATCGCTTATTATTTCATGATATATACAAATGATAGTCCAACATCCAAGAAGATCTTAAATAGTACCAGACAGTTGGTTCTCATTCTAGAGATTTGGGTTTGAGTGCCATTGAAGTAATCTACGGTTTCTATTTTAAGCCAAGAAGTAGCAATTTCTATAAAATCTTGAACTCCCTAGGCATAAGAAAAAAGCTTTTGAATACTTTAAGGTCCATATGTCATTTGCTACTAATATAGAATCCCATGTATCCGTTTCCTGCTATTAGGTAAATTATCTACCACACTTCCATCCGACGAAGCATCATTATCTTCCCTTTGGTTTGATTATAGTCACCAAAGTGATGAAAAAAAAAAGAAAAAAGAAAAAAAAAAGGGGAGAGGATATTAGGGTTCAATGGAGGGAACTGTTTAAAAGGACTATTGATCTAATTATGCTTAATTCTTACACAAAAGTTTTTTTTTTTATATAATATATATTATAATAACATCTAGATTACATTGGTAGCATAATACTTGAGAAAAACATAAAATATTAATGGTTTTGATGATGTCATGGCCTCAATGGATGGGAATGGCACTACAAAGAAGTGAAGAATAAAAGTATTGGAGAGTAGGTAGCATCAGCAGTGAGTCCTTAATGTGGGCATGGCTCCCAAAAATATATATATTATTACTCGGACGTTTGTGCCACACATTTCTCTTTTTTTTTTTAAAAAAAGTTGTGCCACAAAAATCGTGGGACCTAATCACATGTGACGCTCATTCCTCTCCATTTGTATCTTCTCCCACTTGGGAACTCTCCCTTATACGTTCTTTTCTTTTACGAACCTCCTCAAGCATCACCTCGCAGCCATCTTCTCATCCACCGCCAGTCATAACTAATCCATTATTTTCTCTTGCTGCCTCTCATGTTCCCTCTCTTCCATCACCTACCCCTCCCCGTACAAAAAAAAAAAGAAAAAAAAAGAAAGAAAAAAAAAGCTACTTTCCGTCGCACCTGAAACCCAATGCTTACAAAGTGACTCCACGCACATTCCATGGGGCATGACACAGAGGACATGTAAGTTCTGTGATCTACATAAAATCTCAATAATATTGGAGAAGGTATAAAGTATAAATATTGTTTCAAAAATAATATAACTAAAATCCACCATAAAAATAAAATCCATCATGAACATATCACATATGTTGACTAACAACAATGATTCCTAACTTTACCAAAAACAAAACCAATGATTCATAAAATCTCAAAGTATTTGAATATGCATTCTAAAAGGTTCCTTCTATCACCAATAATCGAAGGCAATAGAAGTACTAGATATCTTGTGGCTCCGAAAAATCATAAAATAGAATATATATGCTTAAAAGTTCAATAAAAATCCTCAAACATAACCAAGAAAAATGACAATAGTTAAAATGTTTTCACATGCATGTCAATTAACCAATAGTTACATTCTCAATCAACTATTCAACATGTCATAATTTATTAGTGCATCTCATACAATCAAAATCATACCATCATTCAATAGTTGTTCAAGTAGATGGATCACTCTAACAAATCTTTAGTACGGTTCAAGTTCAACAATACATTTAAAGAGTATACAACAAGAAAATTAAGAAAATTTTAAGTTTGGACTGTCCATGGTCAAACATTTCCAACCCCTTAATAGCACCATTTTTAGCCTACGGCAAGGTAGGTACGATACCATATTTCCAACCTAAGATAAAATAATAATGCTATATTCCAGCATATGATAGGTTAGTCTAGAGCTCATACCTATTCTTTTTAGTCATCTCATGTGTCTCTCTTATTTTATTCGTTTGCAAGCAACCCATCAGTCTCAACATTACCAAAATAAAAACAAAATCATTACCATAAACTACATAGCCAAATTCAGGGTTTCCAAAATATAATTTCAAGATTGAACATTTTCATATTCCATCATAATCGACTTAAATTTATGGTTACACACAAGCAATTATATTCAATAAGAAGCATGGTTTCCAAATCATAATTTAAAGTTGGAGAATTTTATTCTTTTGCCATAAACTATATCAATGCCATTCATTAGCATTCACAATGAATAGGAGTCACAATAAATTTTACTGATTATAATATATATTTTCATAACATAGGATTGCATATCTATATTAAGAAAACATACAAAAGGATTCTTATGTTTAATGTGCTACACCCAGCCAATCAAGATATGGCAATCAACCCAACAATACACCTATACATATTCGATAAATTTGATATTAACGTCTAGTAAGATTATAAAAAAAATATATGCTTTATAAAATCCAATATCTCATAGCATTTTCAAAATCAACATGAGCAACCACTTTTAAAAGGTAGTTGCCTTAAGTTTGCTATGGCAACAACCAAAGGTGTCTAACAAAGATGACTTTTAGTGAATACTTATAAATAGAGACTTTAAGACAACCGTCAATCGGGTTTACAATAATTTGACCATCCTTGCCTCCTTACAACCATGGGTAATCATCTAGGGACAACTAAAGTCCCTGGCAATTGAAATACCCTAGGCAACCATTCAGCAAAAGATGAAACCTAAGATGGAGGGGATTTATGAGGGTTAAGGCTCCAGATGAACCACAAGCATGGGTAGATGGTGGAGGGGAAGGGAGATAGGCAAAAATGGTTAAATGGTCTTAGGAATATGACTTGATAGAGATTTGGGTGCAAAAGACATAGTTGGATGCACTACAGATTATAGAATATAGGGACTGACTTGGTAGAGATTGAGAGCAAAAGACACGATTGGATGCACTAGAACACAGGGACTGGCAAGGTCAAAAAAAAAATTTATATGATTAAGTCGAAGTTTGCCACCCACAAAAGTGAGGCTAGTACATAAGGAAAACAAAGTAGAAAGGGGTGAATAAGCTTTAAAGAGAGTTTATCTAGTTGAGGGCAGTTGATGGCAAAGATCAACAAAATGGAGAAGAAGACTAACTGAATCAAAGTGAAGGAGGCTCCAAAGTAGGTAACATAGTATAAGAAAGTGAGGAAAAGAGGGTAGGAGGTAATAGAGAGGATTAAATAGTAGATCAATCAATGTGTATGGCCAGCAGCAAAGATCGATGAGAGGGCCATGAAGACTAGCAAGATAAGGATGGTAATATGGTGGGTTAAAGAATGAGGAAGCTAGAGAAGAGAAGAATGAATCGAAGAAGACAAAGAGATTAGGGAATAGAAGAAAAGAAGAGATTGTGGGGTTTGAAGGCAAGGGGTCTCACAAAGTAAAAACATTGGATCACTTGCCTAGCCCTTCAAATTATATCCTGGATGGCTTGAAAGCTGGGCCTAGTTCTTTCATTCTACCCTCTTTAAAAGAATTTTCTTCCTGAAATTACATACTTGGATTATCAGAAGGTTAAGATTACTTAGTCCTCATCATATATTTAAGTTTGCAAGTAGCCTGCCTCTTAGTGAGATTGTTTTATTGATCCTTGATGCAAGAAATGATGTGACATCTCAAAACTTGCTCTTTCCTTTCCATAATTCATGTTGAATGCTCTTCATAAATTAGATTCTCTCAAAGATGCAATATTTAAGCTTCACTGCATAACTAGAGTCTAACATATACTTTTTAATACTGATATATGAAATACATTCTGCATACCATATAGAGTATATGGTAATACTAATTAGAATTCTACTTCTACCACGCTATTCAAAATTTTGAATTGACTAACATATCTGGCACTCAGCTTGTCCTGAATTTCCAAACCTCATACACTTTTAGTAAAAGATACTTTAAAGAGAACATGGTGCAGTTTCAAGTCTCTTCTTCTATTATTTATATAGCTTTTCAATGTGCTCTAAGTTGATGGATCCTTAATTACCTAAATCTTTTCCATAATTTATTGCACTATCTCAAGTCTTAACAATTTTTTTTTCACCAATATCATCTCAGTGGGGAGGACCTGCACTTCATGCCATAAAAGACCTCAAGCCATTTGCATGCTATATTGGTAATTATTATCATAGGTATTTCCATCAAAGGTAAATGATTATTCAATACATCAAGACACAGGCTCTTAACATATCATCTTGGATCTAATTGGTCTGCTTTATCTATCTACCAGTTTGTGGATGGAAGGCTGAACTAAAATTTAATTTATTCATAGAATTATATATACTCTGCAGTATTAAGAAACAGATTTGATATCCCTATCTAATAAAATAATTATTGAAAAATCATGCAATATTATAATTTGCTATACATACAAGTACACCAACCTCTACATGAAAAGACTGATTTTGAAGGACAAAATTTTACCAACTTTGTTAATTTACCAATAATTAGCCAAATAACTACTGAGGTTTCTACATAAACCAATCATAAAATTCCATGGTACTATGCTCCTATTTCCACTAAGCAATAAGGTGAGACTATGATGACCCTGCAAGTCTTTGATCCTTAACTTTCACCTATTGACACACCAATTATTGTATGACATATTGAGTAGTCTCCCTCTTCATTCCATTACACTAGAAATTCTTCCTCAAATCTTTATATATATTGGTGCGCGGTTTAAGTAAAGTTATGAGCCTCCTTCAAAATCTCTTCTATTAACTACCTTAGAATCTTGTGAATACATATATATTTCCAAATCTCAAAGAACTATCCTCATCCACTCTAAATTTTATCTAGGTATTAGATTGTACTTATTTTGTAAACTTCTATAATTATGGATCTCCTTCTTGGGATGTTTTGATCCTCTCGATCAAGATAGCTTGCAATTTGATGATAGCAAATTGGGCATCAGAATCGTGCTACCGCAACTCAATTCCCAACCTCTTTAAATCTTCCAAAATGTGCTTCCTTCAAGCAATTAGAGCTACTAAGCCACCCGAGGATTTCCTGATTAAGTCATCTGCCATATTATCTACCTTCCCAAGGTGATAACTAATGGTGTGCATCATTCTTTCATAGCTCTAATCATCTCTTCTATCTCATATTTAGCTGCTTGTGGGTGAAAATAAATTCTAGACCCTTGTTCATCAAAAAATATATTATAGGGTTCATCATACAGAGATTATCTTTATATTTTTAGAGCAAAAACTACAGTTAGAATATGATCCAAACACTTCCAAGATACATCACTATAAATGATGAAACCTCCTATCCTCTATGGAATAGGTGGCATTGGGATTGTGTGAGATGCAATGGAAATGCTCTTATTAATTCTGTGGCTAGTGCTAATCTAAATGCAAGATATTTTTATATTTATGATTTTAGATGTGTGAGATGCAATGATAAATAAGGACATGTTAAGTTGTTGATACGATAATTCAGAAACTAGTTAATTAGCATGTGAACTTTCATGTAAGTGATACTATAACATATTCTAATTATTATCTTGTTTGTAGGATGGTTGTTATTAATTGTTATATTTAAATTTATGTTTGTACATGTACGAAGATACTCTTTCATGGCCTAGGATTGTCGGTGAACGAAGAATCTATTAGTTATCTTTTGGACTTCAGAAATCTTTGTTGTTAGTTAATATACGTTTACTGTTAAGTTTTATTTTGAGATAGTATTTATACTCCATATCTTCTCCAATACTAATGAGATTTTGTACGGTTTTTTAGATCTTGTGTATCTTCTGGAGGCATGTTCCATGGAACAAGCTTCTTTGTCTCGCAGGTCGGGTCATAAGTTTAAGCCTCACAAGAATGATAACTCACCAGCACGCAGCTCAAGTCGTAGGTCGAGGACATCACAAGGACGACAGGTAGATTTTCTTTGTCGACGAGGACAATCTATAATATTTTCTAGTACCCTAACAGCGTTATGTATTTGGAACACGTGAAAAGAAAATTGATAAAAAGTACAGAGATTAGCGGGAAGGTGATGTCTTTGTGTCATCACAAACGATGAACCACAGAGTTGACCTTCGAAGTCATTTCAATATATGCTTGTGGGTTCTTTTTATTATATATAAATACTCCTTGCAAGGAGCACGCCAGTGCTTGTTCCCAAGATCCCATCCATTTTTATATCAAAGGTCTAAATTTTTAGAAGCATTTAAGAAAGTGACAGGGAACCCATGTCATTTAGGTCTGTTTGATATTACACGTCATAGGAGTTGGATATCACCGCAATGATTGATAAATGAATGCAATCTTCTCGATTTAATATCTAAAACATGGTCATATTCATTTATTTTTCTTTGGCAAACCACTGAATGCCGCCAGTTGCTGGCAGGGCTAGCCACAGCCGTCTGGTCTCTAGGCAAATCAGACCCCGAGACGTGCTGTGCAAAGAGTGGCTAAAACTGTTAGAAGACTTCTTCACTTGTTTCTTATTGCATTGTTTTATTTCCATGTAATTGTTTAATTTGTTGTTGTGTCCAAAAATTCTCCGGCCTAGAATATATCTCTCTTTAAATTCTAGTCGTCTTCTCGGAGTGCACCACGAAGGCTGAGTCATCTCATACTTGCTCAACCATCCATATTGGATAGCTGCTGGCCTACAGACATTTAGCGGCAATGGGATGCAAGACATGTGAGAAACCAAAGGTAGGCTATCGGAAGGGGTTGTGGTCGCCGGATGAGGACCAGAAGCTGAGGGATTACATCCTCAGGCATGGCCATGGCTGCTGGAGCACTGTTCCTGCCAAAGCTGGTGAGTCTCCCCATTTCCATCAAAGCCTTCCATGTAGTCAATAATAATAACTTTTACTTCAGAAACATGATTCAAGAGATATAATGTGATAAATTTTCTTTCATTTTGATCATAAAGAGACAATTTATCTACATACTGTACTGAAGCTGGTCCACTGAAAAATAGACCAGCCTGCTTTATTTGTTGATGAACTTTATAGATGGATTTGAGTTGACTGACAGAACCAATTAAGAATCCCAGCTGGAACAATATGTAGCAAACCATGTCTGCCGAAATAATGGATCGAGTCTCTTTTGTTTTATAGGCTTGCAACGAAATGGAAAGAGCTGCAGATTGAGGTGGATCAACTACCTGAGGCCAGGACTAAAGCGTGGCTTTTTCTCTGCTGAGGAAGAGGCCACAGTTATAAAGCTTCATGCCACATTGGGCAACAAGTAAGCAGTTCCCAAAGTGTATCTGACTTCTCTAGCTTGGTCTTACTGTTTAACCAGGGCCAGATATCACCTACGTGTTACCAAGTTCATCTGTCTTCTTCCTAATTTTGGCTGGGTTTCTTCCCATCCTGGCTCTCCAAAAATAAAATAAAAAGAAAAAAAGAAACTCTATCTGAACAAATACTGAAATAAAATTCCAAGAGTTCCAGCTTTGCATCCATAGGTTCGTCAATAAAATACACATTGGAATAGGCAACTTTTTAAGAGATCGTAATTTTTAGTCCGACATGCAGTTCGTGCTGAATGGACTAGATGTTTGAAAACTTCATCTCATTTCATTAGCTATTTTTCATTTTCAAATGAATATAAGTTGTCATGCTAAGCAACCTGACTGGGCTTCCCTTCATCCTATATTGTTTTTCTAATAGAGTTTCCTTTCAATCTATAGTGCTCTTCCAATTATATTTTTATATCTTTATATATATGCTCAGTTACGTGCAGACATCTACCTCCCGAGTGATAAAGACACCATGTCCATTTATCCATCCCACCATCCCTTGTTTTTGTTATGAAAATTATTGCAATATGAGCAAATGGGCTTGATGCAATCAGCGTTTTGGTCTCGTAGGTGGGCTCAGATAGCGATGCACCTACCGGGAAGAACAGATAATGAAGTGAAGAACTACTGGAACTCTTACCTTAAGAAGAAGGTTGTAAAGTTAGGGGGATCAAATTCTCATGCTTCACCAACCAAATCTCAAGACTCCGCTAACCAAAGCCCAGAGACGAGGCAGGTTCCTGAAGAAGTGATTAAACAAATTTCAGGCTCTGATTTTCTTGAGCCACTGGAACCACCCATGCAAAGTAGTATGGACCAGGATTCTTTTAAAGGGACGCTCCTTCCTCCCTTTCCCAAAGTTCTGTTTGCAGATTGGTTATCCATGGACTATAACAGCAGCCAGAGCTTGCTAAACTCGAATGCTGGAATGAATTGCCAATGGGACTCCAATTCGAATGCTGATCTTTTCAAGTATGGATCATATCAAGTAGATGGTCCCTCCAGCAGTGATTTTCTCCATGGATTTGGGGACAGCAGCTTCTGTGGGGAGCTTCAGTTGCAGTTTGAGCATGGAGGTCAGATCCTGGGAGGTGCATTTTACAATTATCTGTCCATGGATGAGAATGGGGGTAGTTGTGGCAGAAACCATGATGCCATTTATTGATTCATCACATAAGACTATTAATGTAGTAAGAACTGAGATCAAATGTCCTGCTAGTGAATAAATGTGACATTGACTTTTCTTCTTCTTCTTGTTTTTTTTTTGGTGTGTGTGTGTGTGTGTGTGTGTGTGTGTGAGAGAGAGAGAGAGAGAGAGATGGGAATTACCCATCAATGCATTTTATGAGAGAAAATGTCACAGATTGCATATTTCAAAAGATGCTTAATTTCTGCAGGAAGCATGGGAAAAGGTTAATGAATCCAGGAAAAAATGTCTGATGCTGTAAGAAACGTGGACTAGGGATCAAAACTGGATGGAAAAATATGTTGCATTTTATTAATTTTTTTCATTAGTCCTTGCCATCAGATAGATTCATCTTGCTTCAGCATAGATTCTTTTATCATTTGTCATAGTAAGTACTCAGAATTATCAGAGGCTTTACTCTCTTACCAACTCTCTTATAGAAAGTATGCCTTCATTAGCATGTTGGTACGTGCATATATATATATATATATATTAATTGTTCGGTATCATTTTTTTTTATAGGAATCGGTGTATGAAGAGTAGGCATTGAATAATTAACTTGCATGATAAGGAGAAATAAAGGGCTCATTTTTTTATGAAAGAGTCGTTGAAGAGAGCAAGGGCTCTAATGGGTCCCTTCCTTACACTTTCAACTCTCGTTGCATATTTTAGTTTTAACGGACATCCATGTCATCATTTCTTCTTCTAAAATGACTAGTAGTCAAGGGACCAAAAAAATAACATTATATAATATAACAAATTACTTAAGCAAATGAAGTGTTAGAGAGATGCATGAAAAACATATTATTAACTACTCCCTTGTGGGAGTGGGGTGGTTGAATGGTTTTGGTTCAGAAGGCCTTCTATCTGCCTCTTGAAGAACATGAAAAGTTCTCAAACAGCCAAGTTTAAGAACAAATTCAATTCGAGTGTTCCGGTTTTTCTTTTTTTTAGAAAAAAATGTTCATAATTGTAACTATATATATTTTTTTTTCTAAAGAAGAACGGGAGGGATTAAATTATTTTAGAAACAAAGGGTGAAAGGTATGTGGGAAGGGAGTCCACCCAAAAGGAGGAGTAATTAAGTGTTGTTCACTTGCCTCGAAAAAGGAAGCTTATGATGCAGACTAGAATACCCTATGAATCAGAGAGAGGCATGGTTGTATATTCCATCTGTAATTCCGTGTCAAGCTATGATGGGGCAACTGAAGTTGCAAAGAACACTCATCTTCCAATTTGTGGTTCTATTGCCAATCTTAGTTGAAGGAAATCAGGTGATGAAACAAAAACTAACCATTATGTTTTGAGGAAAAAGTAGCCTTTAAAGTAATCAAATTATCCACCATTTAGACTAATGAAAGGAGATGTCATGCAAAGATCTAATCCTTTTATAATGGGCTAAAAGTACACCTGAGCTTCCGCAAAAGCTAGGATCATGATTGCATACATGTCTGCATCAAAGAATATATAGTATAAGGAACTATAGTTATTTATACACAATTATGAAGTAAAAATAGATTGAGCAGCCAGAGCATCCATGGTTAAAATTCGAAGTTTTTCGCTGATATTTTCTGGTCAGTCTTGATGGTTTAAGAATTTAGTATATTATTTAGATAAAGATATCACATTTAGTTTAAGAATGTAGTGGTTCTCCATTTTAAGCTTTTGTCCATCTTACCTTCAGCATAAGCAAGGTACTTTTTTTTTTCAAGCTTGTCAGGCTTGCAGTTCTTATCCTTTTCTCTTTTTTTTTTTTTTTTTGGTGTTGCGCGTCGAGTAAAACGGGAGGGAAAATCCTAGACTGCAAAAGAATTCTCAAATGCAGCTAACAAGTGAATTCTTATCTTTAACAAGGCATTTACAAGCATCCTATTGTTTAAACTCTCGTCCATGAGATATTGTTGACTATAGCTTGAATTTGGTATGGCCCGGATCCGATCTATTTAGACTTTGTCGGTCCATTTGGATGGGTTGATCTTTTTTATTTATTTTAAAATTTGATGATTATATATATATATATATATATATATATATATATATATATATATATAATATATATATTATAGTCATACCTCTTTTATCATAGAGGACTGTCTTTTGTTATTTGAGCTGACTCTTCGAACTTCATTTTTTTAGATATAGTGAAATTTCTCTCTTTCTTCACTTATAGACATAGGCCAAAGACTGAATCACATAAAATGTTGTGCCCTATTTTTCTACATATGATTATTTATTGTTGTTTTAGATTTTACACTAATTAACAAGTAATCTTTCAATAAATTGGTATCAAAGATAGAGTTTCAGATTTATGCAGGTTTGTTCGTCAAATCTGTTTAGGGCCTTTAATTATCTATTGATTCTATTTTTTATACTTCATGATTTCTTCATGATAGCTATGAAATTTAAAATTTAAAAATTTAATGAAAAGAATGATTTCAGTCTTTGGCATGTGAGATGCAAGCCCTATTGATTCAACAGGGATTGCCGAAGGCACTAAAGGATAGAGATGTTTTGTTAATAATGTTATTAGAGAAGGATAAAGATGATCTCCTAGAGCATGCATATAGTGCTATTCAATTGCCTCTGGTAGACGAGGTTCTATAAAAGATTGCAAATGAATCATGTGCTACAATATTGTAACTTAGGTTGGAGAGTATTTATATAACCAAGTATCTAACAAATCGGCTTTATCTGAAGCAGCGACTCTATGCTCTTTACATGAAGAAAGGTATGCCTCTTAAATACCAGCTTGATGGATTTATAAAATTATTCTAAATTTAAAAATATTAATATAAAAATTGATGATGAGGATCAAGCCCTTATTAAATTGTGTTCATTACCTCCCTCGTTTGTGCATTTTATTGATACTCTATTATATGGTTGGGACACTCTTTCTATGGAAGATGTGAGAGCTTTATTAAACTCGAGAGTTAAAGAAAAAGATGTTTGAAACTTGGGATGAAAATTAGATGGATGGTTTGGCTGTTAGAGGTAGATGAAAAAAAAAGAATTTGGATTTAAGTTTAGGAAGTAATAGAGACAGATCAAAATCTAAAGGAAGAAAGGCAAACGCAATTACTGTAAAAAAGAACACTAAAAGTTTGATTATCCCAAACTAAAAGAAAACAAAGGAAAGTCTAACAATATCTCTAATGCTGGTGATTTGGCTAGTATAGTAGAGGATAGTTCTGATGGTGCCAATATCCTCTCAATACTTGTCAATTTATCTAAAGATGTTTGGATTATTGATTCAGCATGTTCTTATCAAATATATTCTCATTAGTATTGATTTTTCACTTAACACTCTATTAATGGTGGTGTTATGCTCATAGGGAATAATATATCTTGTAAAATTGTTAGTATAGAAACTATTTAAATCAAGATGCATGATGGCATTGTTTGGATCTTATTTAATGTGCAACATATACCAGATTTGAGGAAGAACCTGGTTTCTTTGAGCAGTTTTGATGATTTTAAGTACTCTAGTAAAGATAGAGTTTTAAAGATTTCAAAAGATGCTCTTATTATGCTTAAAGATAGATTGTCTTATGGCTTCTACTTACTTCATGTTAGCACAGTTATTAGTGCTATATTAGTTTCTTCATCAGACTAGATTCGGATAGTACTCGATTGTGAAATATGTATTTGAGTCATATGAGTAACATTGGCATGTCTATTTTAAACAAATGGGGTATCTTGTATGGTCAAAAAATAAAAAAAACTAGACTTTTGTGAGTATTGTGTTTATGGAAAGTAGTGTAGAGTCAAGTTTAGTGGAGCCATCTTTGAGGTCTTACACCTATTCAGTCTAAAGGCGGTTCTTGGTATTCATTGACTTTCATTAATGACATGAGGAGAGTTTGAGTATACTTTCTAAAGTACAAGAATGGAATCTTTTTCATTTTTAAAAAGTAAAATGCACTTGTTGAGAAATAGTTCAGTAAGAAGATCAAGAGATTGAAAGTTGATAATGGCATTGAGTTTTGTAAAGATCAGTTTAATGAGTTCTGTGAGGTTAAAGATATTATGACACTGCACAGTTAGGAAGACATCATAGCAAAATGGTATTTTAGAATACATGAATAGGACTCTTTTAGAGAGACCATGGTGGATGATTTCTCAATCAAGTTTATCTTAAAATTTTTAGGCTCAAGCTATTAATATGGCCTGCTACTTGATGAATAGGTCTCCATCCACTGCTATTGAGTTGAAAACTTTGATTGAGGTATGGTCTAGTACATCTACTAATTATTCTATTTTGAAAATATTTTATTATCTTGCTTCTGCACATATCAGTGACAGTAAATTTGGAAAAATGGCACAAAACTATATTTTTCTAGGTTATTAGTTTGTGATGAAAGGCTATAAATTATGATATGATGAGCCTGATTCTTATAAATTCATAGTCAGTAGAGATGTTATCTTTGATAAAAAGTCTATACTTGATTCGAGAAATGAGTCAGTTGCTATAGATAAAAATTATGATATTGATGAGCATGTGGAGCTTGAGGTTAGACCTTCAGTTCATCCATCATAGGATGATACTTTAATTCAGGCATATCAAGGTAATGAGCCTGAGATTATTTATAAGAGAGATGCTCCATAGGAGCAACAATATACCATAGCCACTGATAGATTGAGGAGGTAGATTAGACCTTTTCAAAAATATAGAAATGTAGATTTGGTCTCTTTTGTATTATCCGTTACAGAGTCTGTTAAGGTTCAAGATCCTGTCAATTAACATGAGGCCATCACTAGCAATGAGTCTATACAATAATTTATTGCTATGAGTGAAGAAATTGAGTCCTTCACAAGAATCGAACATGGAAGCTTATGAAATCTATTAGATGTGTGCCCTAGAAGCTAGATTGGCTAATACTTGTAATACACTTCTAAGAGCAATTTTATAATTTTGACTATAAATTAATAAAAAAATTATTTTCTATCACAGTGTGTATTTAAAGTGTATGTGATACATTCTTTGAGTTAATGATAATGATAATTCATATTTTTAAAGAGTTGAAAATTTAAGACATGAATTTTCATAATTAACTCATAAATTGCTTCCGACCGTAGAATCATCATGAGGATGGTGATTGATTCGGAAGGTTGGTGTACAATCACTTTTTTTAAGTAGATGAGTCTTGAGTCTACGATATGAAAACACCGAAGCAAGAGTACGGATACTCGTTAGAGAATGAGGACACTGAGCGTGACCATCTCAAGCATTCATAAGAAAGTCTACCTTCTCATCGATGACTGATTCGATGTTGCAGTAGTGTGTCTAGTTCTTTGATCTGAGGTGCATCGATAATTCATCTTGAGGGTATTGTAGTTTGAATACACCATAACTCGATCTCCTAGTCGTTTAAAATTCTGTGGTGTATATTGACTGTAGTACGTTTATTGTAGAAATTGGATTACATCAATAAGGAATCTATCTACCTCGATAGATAAGGAGTAGTCCTATGATGATCATGAGAATCGAGTCCATAAGCCCATGGCCATGGCAGAATGAAGATGATAGAAAAAATTTTTATAAGAATTTCATAGAGGATTCGAATCGAATGATTAATTCATATGATGGATATTGGGTTTGATAAGTTCACCTTAACCCTAATCCTGTCGGAGCTCAAGATAGAAGAATCCAATCACACGGATAGCTACACCGAAAGATTCACTTTTAGTTCTGATGGATTGCCATCATATACTGCTACGTGTTACTGATAAATTTTAGGAGCAATTAGAATAATTTTGATGATCGATCATTCTAATTATATGAATTAAAAAAGTTCTGGTCTATCGAAAGGTATTTCAATGATGTCGATGATGGAGATCACGATATATATATCTTATTACTATATGAAACTAAACCTAACTGAATCACATAAATAAGAGTTTAGATCTAGATATCATCAATTAAGCTAACTTAGTTCGATTGATTTGGATTAGACCCAATCAGATTCAAGGTAATCGTGCTAGCACACGATTGAGCCTGACTTTCTCCTTCTGTAATCTTTCTGATTCATCGCAATCGAGTCAAATTTGATTTAACTAATTTCTATATCTTGAATGGATTTATTTTCATCTGACTAAAATAAGTCCAGATTAAATTAATTATAAAAATTAAATTCATTCCTAGTGTAATTGGACTAGGGTCAATAGTTGACCCAATTAAGAGAATTGAGGATCACATGATTAGAAAATTTTAAAAAAAATTTTAAAATTTATTTTGCTCTAATTTTTGGATATGTGATAGCGCATAAGTTATAATTTGAGTGTAAAAAATTTTATAATTTTTAAAGATTTCTAGACTGGATTTTGATAGAATTTGATTTGGATCAAACTCTTGAGAGAAGAGTTCTAGACACACATGGACTCTTCCTTATCCTTTTATGCCGTCACCTTCCAGATAGATTTTTGGCATCAAAACCAAATGAGATTTGGGGTTTTTTTTATGGAGATCAGGTCCAAGTATCCCATTGGTCAAATTAATAAGGTTTTTTTATCAAAAAGAGACTCTTTATGGTGCTATGTCTTGTATAAGAACTCTTCTCACAAAATTACCTCAACGTAATTTATTTTTTCCACACCCAAAGGAGCCTTCGCTTTGATATCCACACCCCTTCTATTCTCTCTCTTCCTCTCTTCTACATGCCTAAAAGGTTAGGCATAAATTTGAGTTGAAGGTCTAAGATTTTTAACATAAGATTCAGCATCTACGCGATAGCATTCCTGAGACGAATAGGCTACCCTCAGAAGTCATTTTGAAAGCTTTTCAAATCAAATCCAGATCTAATTTTTAGAGAAGAGATTTATGAGAAGAAGATGTTTAGATCCTGTTCGAGTAGATACCAATAGAGGCTAGGCACTTGCATGGTTCCTTCTAGAACCTCAGGAATCAACAAGATCATCGCAGGATAATTAGATTATCAAATGAGGTACTTAAAATTTAATTTAATTTTTAACTTTTAATATCAGATCGCTATAATCAGATCTAAGAAGTCTTAGATTTGATTAAATTTTTTTAAAAAAATTTAAAATATTTTTTTAGATCCAATCAAATCTAAACGATCCTATGTCGGAAAAATATATTTTTCCTTCAACTAGTATCAGAGACAGATTGTAGTTCTTTAGATCTATTTTAGACTTAATTTTATTTTTATTTTTAATTTAATATTAAAAAATTTAGATATCATATCAGATGTGATTAGATCTGAAATCAAAAAATTAAAATTAAACCATTTAGATCTAATATGTATGAGATGCATGACTAGACTGGGAATAGAATAGTTTTATGTGTAGTCTAGTATAATCATGTTATTAATTTAATTAAATATAATTTTAGATCTATTTAATTTTTATTTTTTTAATATTATAATTAATATAATTAGATCTAAAACATAGAAAATAAAGTTTTTAATTTTTAATTTATTCATATGTAATATGAAAAGATGCATGTTTAGACTAGTTGTAGAATAGTTTTATTTTGATATGATCAAATTTAAATCTATTTTTTAGATATTATATATGATATTTTAGATCTGAAAAATATGCATGTTTAATTTAGTGATGATACATGAGATGTATGCAAAGCATGTATTAGTTAGATCATTAATTATATATGTGATATATGATCTAGATCTAACTAGCTTTATAGTTTTAATTATATTTCTGATTAAGACATTTCCCTTGACCGTCTAGTCATAAGAATAAAGAAGGATTTAAAGACCCTCTCCTCTCATTTGTTGAGGTATTCTTATGGCATGTAGGGGTGTTGTATATTTATTCTTAATCAAAAATCAGAACTTATTTTCTACAAAACCCTAGGATTTTGATGCTTTTTTTTTATTTATGAATCCAAATTTAATTAAGAATTAAGATTATGAAACTAATTAGATCTAAAATTGAAAATTTTTAAATCTAAGATATTTTCATAAAATTGGGTTCGAACTTGGGTAGCTCAATTAGATCTAGCGGTTGATCAAACCAAATCAAGAGTTGGTTAGGTAAGATCAAGAGTGCTTAAAATTAACCAGCCCAATAGTTGTAAGTCTGGATCAAGATCGACTCACAGCCATATATGATCGATCCAATTAAGACTTAATTTAGCTCCATGGTTCGAGCCTAGATTGTAGGCTAATCCGATTAGTTCTGATTCGATAATTTGATGTCTAAGGTAAGTTTGGTAGATATGATCAATAGATTTTTAATTGAGAGCTACTCGATCTGAATGCATTCTTATCGAGTTAATGGCATATCCCTTCCATCGATCTCATTTACCTGATCATTTGTGTCAACCTTATTTTGATTTGAGGTGGGTAATAGTTTGAGCTAACCAATGCCACTAGGCTTATCATAACCATTTTGATTGAGTCAATTCTAAGAGACCTAAATTAAATCTTCCTAAGAAAAAATTAAGTTAATTGATCTTCTACCATTGTAGATGTGCGGGCCCTTCTCGAGATTGATTATTTTCGACTAGTTACAGTGGCTCAGTTGCATCGAAAAGATGCAACCACATCTATTAAACATTGAATGCTATGGGTTGGAGAATGGGTGGGCTCAATATTCGAATATGGTGAGGAACCCAATCAGAAATCCAATTCATGTAAATGATAGGTCTGACTTAACTAAGAAGTGGATCAATATTCTGGACATAGTGAGATTCATAAATTAGAAATCAGGATTAGGTACACCATGATTAAAGAATCATTGGATAAGAATTGTACACTCATCGATTGATTCATCATCAATAATTATTAGGTAAGATGGTGAGTCAGTCGGTGGGACTGCACCATCCACTAGAAATCAATTGATCACGAAGATTTTCGCATTCCTGCCCAGGAAGTGTAAGAATTTAAGAAAATAGTAGAAGCCTAATTTATTTAAAAATAAAATTTTTAAATAAATTGATTAAGTCTAATTACAAAATCTAACTAAAAACTTTGACTCTCTACAAAAAAATATTTGCGTCCAACCCACTAGCACGTATCTTGGACACCCATAGACTGATCGGATCTAACTTCAAGGATTGGCTCCGAAACTTCAAAATTATTTTGAATTCCGAGAAGTTCACTTATGTATTAGAACAGGATCCTCCTACTTTACCAGCCTATCAATCCGTTGATCAGAGAACGTCTCTAGAGAAGTGGATGGATGATGATAACAAAGCCAAGTATTACATATTGGGCTCGATGTCTGATGAGATCCAGTGCCAACATGAAGATATTAAGACTAGTCGTCAAATGTTGACTCACCTGCAAGCGTTGTTTGGTGAACAAAATCGCGCAGCCAAATATCAAGTCACTAGAAGACTTTTTAAGGTTCAAATGCATGATAGGCAGTCAGTCCAAGATCATTGTCTGATGATGATCAAGAACTTAAAAGAGCTTGAGAAGCTCCGTGTCAAGTTGGACAAAAATTTATAGATTGATATAATTCTGTAATCCTTGACTGATGCGTATGGGCTTCATCATGAACTACCATATGCATAAACTACAGAATACTCTAGCAGAACTTATGAATATGCTGGTTACTACTGAGTTTTCTATGAAAAATTCTAAAATCTCAATACTTACTGTGGAGCGGAGTTCTTCCAAGAGAAAGTCTTTTGAAAAGAAGAAGAAGTCCGTGAAGAAGCAGAAGGTGGATGGTGGAAAGAAGAAGGCAGAGCTAAAGAAGAAGACAGAGCCAAAGAAGAAGGCCATTGATAAAGAAAAATATTTTTATTGCAACACAGATGATTATTGAAAGCGGAACTGCCTCTTGTACCTGGCCAGCCTGAAGAACAAGAAGGAGACAGGTCCTCCTAGAGATATGCTCGTTATAGAATCTAATCTTACAATTTTTTCTGCATCCAGTTGGATGCTTGACTCTGATTCTAGTGCTCACTTATGCACTTCTATGTAGGATCTTAAGGAGAGCGGAAGGTTGAGGGATGGTGAGATGATCCTACGAATAAAAAATGGAGCAAAAGTTGCTACAGTGGCCGTAGGAACCTACCCTTTGCAGTTATCTTTAGGATTAGATTTAGTTCTTAGAGACTATTTTTATATGCCTGCAATAAGTAAAAATTTGATTTCTACTTCATGTTTAGCATAGAAAGGCTATGTAATTAGTTTTCTTAAGGATCATTATAATATTCTTTATGAAAGAAATAAAATTGCAAGTGGTTACCTTATAAATGGTCTCTATCAGTTACATATTGATGTTTCTATTTTCAATATTGAGCAAAACGTGAATGCCATAGGATTAAATGACCTAGAGATAGTCAAATGACAGGTATCTATGGCACCTCAGATTAGGTCATATAGCAGAAGATTGGATCAACAAATTGAAGAAAAATGGGCTATTGAGTCCATTGACTTTCCGAGTCATATCCAACTTATGAATCTTATGCCTTCAAGGCAAAATGACCAAAGCTTCTCTTTTGTTGGGACATGGGGAAGAGGGCCTACAGATCTCCTTGCCTCTAGTACATACTGATGTGTGCGGCCCATTTGATGTGCCGGCTAGAGGCAATTTATGTCTACTTCATTCATCCTTATACGATGATCTGTATCTAGGTATAGGATATGTGTATCTTATGAGACATAAGTCTGAAGCTTTTGAAATAGTTCAAAGAATTCAGACATGAAGTAAAAAAATAAACTAAAAAGTTCATTAAGATTCTTCGATCAGATCGAGGAGGTGAATACCTTAGTCGAGAATTCCTAGACTATCTTAAGCAAAATGACATAGTCTCTCAATGGACTCCATCTGAAACATCTCAACTCAATAAAATTTCAAAATGGAGAAATCGGACCTTATTAGATATGGTCCGATCTATGATGAGCTTCATGGACCTCCATGAGTTTCTTTGGGGATATAGTCTAATAACCGCTATATATTTACTGAATAGTATTTTCTCTAAAACTATTTCTACCACACCGTATGAGATATGGCATGGTAAAAAATTAAGTCTGAGTCACCTCAAAATTTGGGATTATCCGACTCATGTCAAGAGACAACAGGTGGATAAGTTAGAGTATAGGTCCTTCAAAGCTCGGTTCATAGGATATCCTAAAGAGTCATTAGGATATTATTTCTATATTTCGGAAGATCACAATGTGATTGTAAGTCAACATGCCATCTTCCTTGAAAAATAGTTTATTCAAGATAGTGGCATCAGAAGGTAGATTAAGCTCGAGGAGAAAGTCTCCCAAGAGCAACGAGCTAAGGATTCTATGAAACCCAATCAGATTGAGCCAGTCCAATCACTACTTCCTTCATCTTGTAGATCAGAAAAAATTTTTCATCCTTCTGAAAGGTACTTAAGAACTATTTCAGAGGACGTAGAAAAAATGGTCCTCATGAAAAATGGATTTCATGGTGATGATCCCAAAATCCATGATGAGACGATATTAGATATCGACTTTGAGAAATGGTTAGAGGCAATGAAGTTAGAGATTGACTCAATGTGCTCCAGCCAAGTCTGGACCTTAGTAAATCCACCTGAAGGTATAATATCTATTGGGTGTAAATGGATCTACAAGTGAAAAATAGGTGTAGATAAAAATGTGGAGACATTCAAGGCTAGGTTAGTGACAAAAGAATATAGTCAACACGAAGGCATTGCCTATCAGGATACCTTCTCATCAGTAGCCATGCTAAAATTCATCCGCATATTGCTTACTGTTGTAGCCTATTTCAATTATGAAATATGGCAGATGGACGTGAAAACGGTCTTCTTAAATGGATATCTTGAGAAAGATATCTATATGGAATAGCCACTAGGTTTCACATCTAGTGATGCTAATCATAAGATCTGCAAGCTGCAAAGGTCCATCTATGAACTTAAGCAAGCATCTCGGAGCTGGAATGCTCATTTCAATGATGTGATCAAGTCATTTGGATTCATCAAGAATGAGGAGGAACCGTGTGTATTTAAAAAGATCAGTAGGAGCATTGTTGTCTTCCTCATACTATACATGAATGACATCCTCCTTATTGAGAATGATATTTCCATATTGATCGTAGTTAAAATATGGTTATCAAAAGAATTCTCTATGAAAGACCTAGAGAGACATCCTTTATTTTGAAAATTAAGGTCAATAGGGATAGACCGAATAGGATGCTGGGTCTCTCATAGAAGATGTACATAGAGGAGGTACTAAAGAGGTTTTGTATGAAAAACTCCAAGAGGGGAATGGTACCCTTCAGACATGGCATTCATCTCTCTAAGAAGATGTATCCCAACACACCTAAGAAGATTGAATGCATGAGCAAGATCCCTTATACTTCGATAATAGGGAGCCTTATGTACGCCATGCTATGTGTACGACCTGATATCGCTCATGCTGTGAGTGTCACGAGCAGATATCGGTCAAATTCAGATGAAGAGCACTAGACTTCTGTGAAATGTATCCTTAAGTACTTTAGAAAGACTAAGGATATATTCTTGATTTTTGATAATGAAGAACTCCAGGTTCAAAGTTATATAGACTTAGATTTTATGTCTATAGATGATCAAAAATTGACATCTAGTAGTTTGTTTGTATGTAATGGTGGTGTTGTCAGCTGAAAGAGTTTTAAACAGACTGTGATAGTAGATTCTATTATGAAAATAGAGTACATCGCTCATCGAAAGCTACAAAAAAGGCATTCTAACATAAGAAGTTCGCTGCAGAACTCGGAGTGATACCATCAAATGCCATCCCTCTGTACTGCAACAACAATGACACCATAGCCCTAGCTAAGGAGCCAAGGTCTCATCAAAAATTTAAGCACATCGAGTGGCGGTTCCACCTCATTCACGATTATCTCGAGAAGGGTTACGTCGAGATCAAGAGAGTCGACTCTGCGGACAATGTGGCAGATCTACTGATGAAGCCTTCAGGCCAGTAGAAGATCGAAGCCCATCTTGAGAAGATGAAACTTAGATTTGTAGCCAATTGGCTTTAGGTCAAGTAGGAGTTTGCTAGATGTGTATCCTAGAAGCCAAATTAGCTAATACTTATAATACACTTCTAAGAATAATTTTATAATTTTAACTATAAATTATTAAAAAAATTATTTTTTATCATAGTGTGTATTTAAAGTGTATGTAATACATTCTTTGAGTTAATGGTAATGATAATTTATATTTTTAAAGAGTTGAAAATTTAAGACATGAATTTTCATAATTAACTCATAAACTGCTTCCGATCGTAGAATCATCATGAGGATGGTGATTGATCCGAAAGATTGGTGTACAATCGCTTTCTTTCAGTAGATGAATCTTGAGTCTATAGTGTGGAGACACTGAAGCGAGAGTACAAATACTCATTAGAGAATGAGGGCACTGAGCATGACCACCTCGAGCATTCATAAGAAAGTCTACTTTCTCGTCGATAACTGGCTTGATATTGCAGTAGTGTATCTGATTCTTCGATCTAAGGTGCATCGATAATTCACCTTGAGGGTGTTGTAGTTTTAATACACCATAACTCAGTCTTCTAACAATTCAAAATCTTGAGGTATATGTTGGCTATAGTACGTTTATTATAGAAATTGGATTGCACCAATAAGGGATCTATCTACCTTGGTAGATGAGGAGTAGCCCTATGATGATCATGAGAATTGAGTCCATAAGCCCACGGTCATGGCAGAGTGAAGATGATAGAAAGAGTTTCTTTAAGGGTTTCACAGAGGACTCAAATTGAATGATTAATTCATATGACGGATATTGGGTTTGACGAGTTCACCTTAACCCTAATCCTATCGGAGCTCAAGATAGAAGAATCTAATCACATGGGTAGCTGCATCGAGAGGTTAACTTTTAGTTCTGATGGATTGCCATTATATACTGCTACGTGTCACTGATGGATTTTGGGAGCAATTAGAATGAGTTTGATGATCGATCTTTCTAATTGTATGAATCAGAAAAGTTTTGATCCATCGAAAGATGTTTCGATGATGTCGATGATGGAGATCATGATATATATATCTCATTACTATATGAAACTGAATCTAACTGAGTTACATAAATAAGAGTTTGGATCTGAATATCATCAATTGAGCTAACCTAGTTTGATTGATTTAGATTAGACCCAATCAGATTTAAGGTAATCATGCTAGCACATGATTGAGCCCGACTTTCTCCTTCTATAATCTTTCTGATTCATCATAATCGAGTTAAATTTAATTTAACTTATTTCTGTATCTTGAATGGGCTTATTTTTATCTAGCTAGAATAAGTTCAGGTCAGATTAATTATGAAAATTAAATTCATTCCTAGTGCAATTGGACTAGGGTCAATAGTTGACCCAATTGAGAGAATTGAGGATCATATGATCAAAGAATTTTAAAAAATTCTTTAGAAAATATTTTGCTTTGATTTTTAGATATGTGATAGCGCACTAGTTATACTTTAGGTGTAAAATATTTTATAATTGTTGGAGGTGCCTAGACTGGGTTTTGATAGAGTTTGATTTGGATTAAACTCTTGAGAGAAGAGTCCTAGATGCACATAGACTCTTCCTTACCCTTTTATGCCGTCACCTTCTAGATGGATTTTTGGCATCAAAACTAAATGGGATCTGGGGTTTTTTATGGAGATTAAGTCCAAGTATCCCAATGGTCAAATTAATAAGGTTTTTGATCAAAAAGAGACTCTTTATGGTGCTATGTCTTGTATAAGAACTCTTCTCACGAAATTGCCTCAAAGTAACTTATTTTTTACACACCCAAAGGAGCCTTTGCTCTATTATCCACACCCCTTCTATTCTCTCTCTCCCTCTCTTCTACATGCCTAAAAGGTTAGGCATAAATTTGAGTTGAAGGTCTAAGATTTTTGATATAAGATTTAGCATCTACGTGATGGCGTTCATAAGATGAACAGGCTGCCCTCAGAAGTCATTTTGAAAGCTTTTCAAATCAAATCCAGATCTAATTTTTAGAGAAGAGATTCATGAAAAGAAGATGTTCAGATTCTACCAAGTAGATACTAGTAGAGGCCAGGCACTTGCATAGCTTCTTTCAGAACCTCAGGAATCAACAGGATCATCGTAGGATAATTAGATTACCAAATCAGGTACTTAAAATAAAATTAAATTTAATTTTATTTTTAACTTTTAATATTAGATCTCTATGATCAGATCTAAGAAGTCTTAGATTTGATTAAAATTTTTTTAAAAAAATTAAAATATTTCTTCAGACCCAATCAAATCTAAACGATCCTGTGCTGGGAAAACATGTTTTTCCTTCAACTGGTATTAGAGATATGTTGCAGTTCTTCAGATCTATTTTAGATCTGATTTTATTTTTATTTTTAATCTAATATTAAAAAATTTTAGATATCATAGCAGATGTGATTAGATCTAAAATTAATAAATTAAAATTAAATCATTTAGATCTAATATGTATGAGATGCATGACTAGACTGAAAATAGAATAGTTCTATGTATAGTCTAGTATAATGATGTTGTTAATTTGATTAAATATAATTTTAGATCTATTTAATTTTTATTTTTTTGATATTATAATTATTGTAATTAGATCTAAAAAATAGAAAATAAAGTTTTAATTTTTAATTTATTCATATGTGATATGAAAAGATGCATGTCTAGACTAGTTGTAGAATAGTTCTACAAATTATCTAGAATAATTTTATTTTGATATGATTAAATTTAAATATATTTTTTAGATATTATATATGATATTTTAGATCTAAAAAATATGCATGTTTAATTTAGTGATGATACATGAGATGTATGCAAATCATGTATTAGTTAGATCATTAATTATATATGTGATATATGATCTAGATCTAACTAGTTTTGTAGTTTCAATTATATTTCTGATTAAGACATTTTTCTTGGCCATCCGATCATAAAAATAAAGCAGGATTTAAAGACTCTCTCCTCCCATTTGATGAGGTATTCTTATGGCGTGTAGGGGTGCTGTGCATTCGTTCTTAATCAAAAATCAGAACTTATTTTCTGCAAAACCCTAGGATTTTGATATATTTTTTTTAAATTTATGAATTCAAACTTAATTAAGAATTAAGATTATGAAACTAATTAGGTCTAAAATTGAGAATTTTTAAATCTAAGATATTTTCATAAAATTGGATTCGGACTTGGGTAGCTCAATTAGGTCTAGTGGTTGATCAAACCAAATCAAGAGTTGATTAGGTGGGATCAAGAGTGCTTAGAATTGACCAACCTAATAGTTGTAAGTCTGGATCAAGGTCGACTCACAGCCATATATGATCAATCTAATTAAGACCTAATTTAGCTCCGTGGTTCGAGCCTGAATTGTAGGCTAATCCGATTAGTTCTAGTTCAATAATTTGGTGTCTAAGATAAATTTGGTAGATACGATCAATTAATTTTTAATTAGAAGCTAGTCGGTCTGAATGCATTCTTATCGAGTTAATGGCATATTCTTTCCATCGATCTCATTTATCTGGCCATTTGTGTCAACCCAGTTCTGATTAAGGTGGCTAACAGTTCGAGCTAATCAATGCCACTAGGCTTGTCATAACCGTTATGATTGAGTCAAATCTAAGAGACCTAAATTGAATCTTCCTAAAAAAAGATTAAGTTAATTGGTCTTCCACCATTGTAGATGTGCAAGTCCTTCTTAAGGTTGATTATTTTCGACTAGTTACAGTGGCTCAGTTGTACCGAAAAGATGCAACTACATCTATCAGGCATTGGATGCTATGGGTTGGAGGATGGATTGGCTCAATATCCAGATACGGTAAGGGATCCAATTAGGAATCCAATTCGTATAAATGGTAGATCTGACTTAACTAAGGAGTGGATCAATATTTCGGATATAGTGAGATTCATGAATTAGAGATCAGGATTAGGTGCAGCATGATTAGAGATCATTGGATAAGAATTATCCACTTATCGATTGATCCATCATTAATAACTGTTAGGTGAGGTGGTGAGCCAGTCGGTGGAACTGCACCATCCACTAGAAATCAATTGATCGTGAAGATTTTGCATCCTTACCCAGAAAGTGTAGGGATCTAAAAAAATAGAAGAAGCCTAATTTATTTAAAAATAAAATTTTTAAATAAATTAATTAAGTTTAATTACAAAATCTAACTAGAAACTTTGACTCTCTATAGAAAAATATTTGCGTGCAATCCACTAGGCCGTATCCTAGACACCCATAGACTGATGAACCTAACTTCAAGGATTGGCTCTAGAGCTTCAAAATTATTTTGGATTTTGAGAAGTTCACTAATGTATTGGAACAGGACCCTCCTACTTTATCAACTTATCAATCCGCTGATCAGAGAACATCTCTAAAGAAGTGGACGGATGATGATAACAAAGTCAGATATTACATATTGAGCTCGATGTCTGATGAGCTCCAGCGCCAACATGAAGATATTAAGACTAGCCGTCAAATGTTGGCTCACCTGCAAGAGTTATTTGGTGAACAAAGTCGCACAACCAAATATCAAGTCACCTGAAGACTTTTTAAGGCTCAAATGCATGATGGGCAGTCAGTCCAAGATCATTGTCTGATGATGATTAAGAACTTAAAAGAGCTTGAGAAGGTCGGTGTCAAGTTGGACAAAGATTTGCATATTGATATAATTCTGCAATCCTTAACTGATGCATATGGACAGTTCATTATGAACTACCATATGCATGAACTATAGAATACTCTGACAGAACTTATGAATATGCTGGTTACTGCTGAGCTTTCTATGAAAGATTCTAAAAGCTCAGTACTTACTGTAGAGCAGAGTTCTTCCAAAAGAAATTCTTTTAAAAAGAAGAAGTCCGTGAAGAAGCAGAAGGTAGATGGTAAGAAGAAGAAGAAGGCAGAGCCAAAGAAGAAGGCCACTGATAAAGAAAAATATTTTCATTGCAACACAGATGATCATTGAAAGTGAAACTGCCTCTTGTACCTGGCCAGCCTGAAGAACAAGAAGGACATAGATCCTTCTGGAGGTATGTTCGTTATAGAATCTAATCTTATAGTTTTTTCTAAATCTAGTTGAATGCTTGACTCCGGTTCTAGTGCTCACTTATGCACTTCTATGTAGGATCTTAAGGATAGCAGAAGGCTGAGGGATGGTGAGATGATCCTACGCATAAAAAATGAAGCAAAAGTTGTTACAGTGGCCGTGGGAACCTATCCTTTGCGATTATCATTAGGATTGGATTTAATTCTTAGAGACTATTTTTATATGCCTGCAACAAGTAGAAATTTAATTTCTGCTTCATTTTAGCATAGAAAGGCTATGTAATTAGTTTTCTTAAGGACCATTATAATATTCTTTATGAAAGAAATAAAATTGCAAGTGGTTACCTTATAAATGGTCTCTATCAGTTACATATTGATGTATCTATTTTCAATATTGAGCAAAACATGAATGCCATAGGATCAAAATGATCTAAGAATAATCTAAACGATAGGTATCTATGGCATCTTAGGCTAGATCATATAGCGGAAGATAGGGTTAATAAATTAAAAAAATTCGAACTATTGAGTCTGTTGACTTTTGAGTCATATCCAATTTATGAATGATGCCTTCATAGTAAAATGACCAAGCTTCCTTTTATAGGACATAAGAAAAGGACTACAGACCTACTTACTCTTGTACATACTGATGTGTGCGGCCCATTTGATGTATCGACTAGAGGCAACTATGTCTACTTCATCATCTTTATTGATGATTTATCTCGATATGGGTATGTGTATTTGATGCGATATAAATTTAAAGTTTTTAAATAGTTTAAAGAATTCAAACATGAAGTAGAAAAATAAACTAAAAAATTTATTAAGATTCTTCGATCAGATCGAGGAGGTGAATACCTTAGTCGAGAATTTTTAGACTATCTTAAGCAAAATGGCATAGTCTCTCAATGGACTCCACCTGAAACACCTCAACTCAATGAGATTTTAAAATGGAGAAATCAAACCTTATTAGATATGGTCCGATCTATGACGAGCTTCACGGACCTTCCTGAGTTTCTTTGGGGACATAGTCTAATGACCGCTATATATTTGCTAAATAGTATTTTCTCTAAAACCATTCCTACCATACCGTATGAGATATGGCATGGTAAGAAACCAAGTCTGAGTCACCTCAAAATTTGGGGTTGTTCGACTCATGTCAATAGACAACAAGCGGACAAGTTAGAGTATAGGTCCTTTAGAGCTCAGTTCATAGGATATTCTAAAAAGTTATTAGGATATTATTTCTATATTTCGAAAGATCACAATGTGATTGTGAGTTGACATGCCATCTTTCTTGAAAAATAGTTTATTTAAGGTAGTGGCATCGGAAGGCAGATTAAGCTCGAGGAGAAAGTTTTCTAAGAGCAATGAGCTAAGAACCCTATGAAATCCAATTAGATTAAGCCAGTCCAATCACTACTTCCTTCATCTTGTAGATCAAAAAGAATTTTTCATCCTCCTGAAAGGTACTTAGATACTATTTCAGAGGATATAGAGAAAATATTCCTCATGAAAAATAGAGTTCATAGTGATGATCCCAAAATCTATGACGAGATAATATTAGATATCAACTTCGAGAAATGGTTAAAGGCAATGAAGTCAAAGATTGACTCAATGCACTCCAATAAAGTCTGAACCTTGGTAGATCCACCTGAAGGTATAATATCTATTGGGTGTAAATGGATCTATAAGAGAAAAATAGGTGCAGATGAAAATGTAGAGACATTCAAGGCTAGGTTAGTGGCGAAAGAATATAGTCAACACGAAGGCATTGACTATCAGGATACCTTCTCATCAGTAGCCATGCTAAAATCCATCCACACATTGCTTATTGTTGCATCCTATTTCAATTATGAAATATGGTAGATGGATGTAAAAATAGCCTTCTTAAATGGATATCTTAAGAAAGATATCTATATGGAACAGTCACTAGGTTTCACATCTAGTGATGCTGATTATAAGGTCTGCAAGCTGCAAAGATCCATCTATGGACTTAAGCAAGCATCTTGGAGCTGGAATGCTCATTTCAATGGTGTGATCAAATCATTTGGATTCATCAAGAATGAAGAAAAATCGTGTATTTTCAAAAAGGTCAGTGGAAGCGCTATTGTCTTTCTCATACTATACGTGAATGACATCCTCCTTATTGGAAATGATATTCCCATGTTGATCATAGTTAAAATATGATTATCAAAAGAGTTCTCTATGAAAGACCTAGGAGAGGCATCCTTTATTTTAGGAATGAAGGTCTATAGGGATAGACCTAATAGAATGCTGGGTCTCTTATAGAAGATGTACATAGAGGAGATACTAAAGAGGTTTAGTATGAAAAACTCCAAGAGGAGATTAGTGCTCTTCAGACATGGCATTCATCTCTCCAAGAAGATGTGTCCCAACACACCTAAGGAGATTAAATGCATGAGCAAGATTCCTTATGCTTCGATAATAGGGAGACTCATGTACGCCATGCTATGTACACGACCTGATATCGCCCATGCTGTGAGTGTCATGAGCAGATATCAGTCGAATCTAGATGAAGAGCACTAAACTTCTATGAAATGTATCCTTAAGTACTTAAGAAGGACTAAGGATATGTTCTTGATTTTTGGTAATGGAGAACTCTAGGTCTAGAATTATACAGACTCAGATTTTATGTCTGATATAGATGATCGAAAGTCAACATCTGATAGTCTATTTGTATATAATGGTGGTGCTATTGGCTGGAAGAGTTTCAAGCAAACTGTGATAGCAGATTCTACCATGGAAGCAGAGTACATCGCTGCATCGAAAGCTACAAAGAAGGCATTCTAGCATAAGAAGTTTGTCGCAGAACTCGAAGTGATGCTATCAGATGTCATCCCTCTGTACTACAACAATAATGGCACCATAGCCGTAGCTAAGGAGCCGAGGTCTCATTAGAAATTTAAGTACATCGAGCGACGATTCTACCTTATTCGTAATTACCTCGAGAAGGATTATGTCGAGGTCAAGAGAGTCGACTCTATGGACAATGCCGTAGATCTACTGATGAAGCATTCAGGCCAGTAGAAGATTGAAGCCCACCTTAAAAAGATGAAACTTAGATTTGTAGCCAATTGACTTTAGGTCAAGTATGAGTTTGTTAGATGTGTGCCCTAGAAGCCAAATTGGCTAACACTTGTAATACACTTCTAAGGATAATTTTATAATTTTAACTATAAATTAATAAAAAAATTATTTTTTGTCATAGTGTGTATTTAAAGTATATGTGATACATCCTTTGAGTTAATGATAATGACAATTCATATTTTTAAAGAGTTGAAAATTTAAGACATGAATTTTCATAATTAACTCATAAACTGCTTCCGACCGTAGAATCATCACGAGGATGGTGATTGATCTGGAAGGTTGGTGTACGATCACTTTCTTTCAGTAGATGAGTCTTGAGTCTATGGTGTGGAGACACCTAAGCGAGAGTATAGGTACTCGTTAGAGAATGAGGGCACTGAGCATAACCACCTCGAGCATTCATAAGAAAGTCTACCTTCTCATCGATGACTGGCTCGATGTTACAGTAGTGTGTCTAGTTCTTCGATCTGAGGTGCATCGATAATTCACCTTGAGGGTGTTATAGTTTGAATATACCATAACTCGATCTCCTAGTCATTTGAAATTCTGAGTTGTATGTCATTGTAGAAATTGGATTGCACCAATAAGGGATCTATCTACCTTGATAGATGAGAAGTAGCCCTATGATGATCATGAGAATCGAGTCTATAAGCCCATGGCCATGGCAGAGTGAAGATGATAGAAAGAGTTTCTATAAGGGTTTCATAGAGGATTCGAATCGAATGATTAATTCATATGACAGATATTGGGTATGACGAGTTCACCTTAACCCTAATCCTGTTGGAGCTCAAGATAGAAGAATCCAATCACATAGGTAGTTGCATCGAGAGGTTCATTTTCAGCTCTAATGGGTTGCCACTATATACTGCTATGTGTCATTGATGGATTTTGGGAGCAATTAGAATGATTTTGATGATCGATCATTTTAATTGTATGAATCAGAAAAGTTCTGATCCATCAAAAGATATTTCGATGATGTTGATAATGAAGATCATGACATATCTCATTATCATACAGAACTGAACCTAACTAGATCATACAAATAAGGATTTAGGTCTGGATGTCATCAATTGAGCTAACCTAGTTCGATTAATTTGGATTAGATCCAATCAGGTTCAATGTAATTGTGCTAGCACACGATTGAGCCTGACTTTCTTCTTCTATAATCTTTTTGATTCATCGCAATCGAGTTAAATTTGATTTGACTCATTCCTATATCTTGAATGGATTTATTTTTATCTGACTGGAATAAGTTTAGGTCAGATTAATTATGAAAATTAAATTCATTCCTAGTGCAATTGGACTAGGGTCAATAGTTGATCCAATTGAGAGAATTGAGGATCACATGATCAGAGACTTTTAAAAAATTATTTAAAAAAATTATTTTATTATAATTTTTAGATATATGATAGGACATAAGATATGCTTTAGGTATGCAAAATTTCATAATTTTTAGAGGTACCTAGACTAGGTTTTAATAGAGTTTGATTTGGATCAAACTCTTGAGGGAAGAGTCTAAGATGCACATGGACTCTTACTTATCCATTTATGCCACCACCTTCCAATTAGATTTTTCGCATCAAAACTAGATGAGATCTGAGTTTTTTCATGGAGGTTAGGTCTAAGAGTCCCAATGGTCGAATTAATAAAGTTTTTGATCAAAAAGAGACTCTTTATTGCGCTATATCTTGTATAAGAACTCTTCTCACAAAATTACCTCAAAGTAATTTATTTTTTCCACACCCAAAGGATCTTCCCTCTGATATCCAAACCCCCTCTATCCTCTCTCTCCCTCTCTTCTACTTGTCTAAAAATTTATGTATAAATTTGAGTTGAAGGTCTAAGGTTTTTGGCACAAGATTCAGCATCTACGCGACAGTGTTCATGAGATGAACAGGCTGCCCTCAGAAGTCATTTTGAAAGCTTTTCAAATCAGATCCAGATCTAATTTTTAGGAGAAAGATTCATGAGGAGAAGACATTTAGATCCTACCCAAGTGGATACTAGTAGAGGTCAGGCACGTGCATGGCTCCTTCTAGAATCTCAGGAATCAACGGAATCATTGCAGGATAATTAGATTACAAAATTAGATACTTAAAATTAAATCTAATTTAATTTTATTTTTAATTTTTAATATCAAATCTCTATGATTAGATTTAAAAAGTTTTAAATTTAATTAAAATTTAAAAAAAAAATTTAAAATATTTTTTCAAATTCAATCAGATCTGAACGATCCTGTGCTAGAAAAATAGATTTTTTCTTCAAAATCACCATAGGGCTAGAAAATTGTTAGGTGTAAATGGGTCTTCAAGAAAAAAAAAATTCTAGATGTTGAAGTTATTAAAAAATATGTCTTAAAGCTAATCATCTAAGTGGTAGATAATTAAAATTAATATATAAATTATCTAATAATAATAGTTATTTGGCTAATTCATCATAAAAGTTCTATCTTCCTTAAATGAACTCCTAAATTATGATGAAGTTCTTAGAACCACAATCAATCGATAAAGAAGGATTTATCAGATGGATCTTAAATTATTTACGATCAAATGATAAGTTATTAATAAGGATAATAACTTATCGAGTGTAGGTCGCTGTATGTCATATGCGTTGGTTGTCCTCGTAACCAAGTGGTTCGGAGACACTGGTATGGCATACAGATGAGATGTATGAGTATATCTGCACTGAACGTGATCAATGTAGCACTCTACTATCAAGAGTAGCTAGCTAAGGCCAATGGGTATAAGTGTTCCTCCGATCTGAGATCACTATGATGACTTGCAAGTAACTCACTGTACTTTAGTGTTGGACTATCTGTATTTCTAATATAGGTTCGAAAGATTTTTGGATATAGTCAAGTATTTATGAGGTTGGTATATGAGTCAAGATGGAATTAACCACTTTTGATTAGCTTCAAAAAGAGAATATCTCATTGTGTTTTAATTTAGCGAAATCTAGGCCTGGGTAATCCTCGTGAGCTGTCATGAGATTTGCAAAATTTTGAGACACAATAGAGATGACTTATATGAGTATTTGACAGCGTAGTCAAAGTCATCTTGAGCATTATTAATCAAAGAGATAAATTATACGGTAACCATGGACCAAGATTCTAAGAATATTGCTTTGTATACATTTGACCTATCCGGACGTCGAGAACCATTGCTAGATGGTAACTTCGATTGATACAAAAATTAATTTCTATACTATCGACTTAGATTTGAACCTATGGGGTCATACACATTCGAGCTTATAATCTGATCAGATGGTTAATCGATGATTGAAAATTATTCTAAGATCAATCTATCAATACGATTGGTGTTTGACCTAATGCAAATATTGCAGGAGGATCAATTAGCAATTGGATTGCTAATTGGCTTAATTTGATTGAGCAATCAGACTGAGATCAAGTCTAATTAAATTAAATTTAATTAAAATTAATTTAGGCTTAATTAGATTAAGTCTAGTTGGTTTATTAGATAAGCCAACTGTAAGAAAGAATAATTTCTTGTTTGACTAGGACTTGGGTGCACCTAATTGACTTAGGATTTAAATTAGATTTAAATCTTGATTTAATCTAATTTAATTAGGCTTATAGTTGAACTAGGATTATCCTTAATTGAGTTGCATTTAATCTAATTTAAATAGAATTTAAATTGGATTCAAATCTATTTTGATCTAGTCAAATAAGAGGAGTCCCAATTAGATTGGAACTCTCTCTCTTTCTCTTATGCCTAAGAAAGCCCATGCCCATCTATTTTTTCTGATGTTTACGTAAAACATTCCCATGCCTAAGAGCTTCTCCATGCCCCACATATCTAGATTATTTAAAATAAAATTTGATCGAGTCAAATATAGGAAAGTTGTTGTGATTTGAACTCTATTTGATAGTCTCCTTTGACCTAAACTCTTCCCCCTCTTGTGCGCCCACTTTTCCCACGCCATGCTATTTGTTCCACCCTTTCTTCTCTTGCTTTTGTGTGTGAGTTTCAAATAATTCATGCTAAGAATTTAGGGAGGGGTCGTGTAAGAGTTGGAAGCCCCCATAACTACCCTTCAAACTTGGACGCCCCCTTAACTACCTTATTTGAAGGGTTTGATTAGGACTTTGACTTAGTTTTTTGACTCTTATTGTGCGCCTCCTATTTTGATAGGGAGGGCATCAAAAAATGCTAGGATTCCACATGAAGAAGGCAGAAGAAAAGGGCTAGAGGGCATGGGGTTTTGGGCATCTACATCCTTGAAAGAAAATGTTAGATGTGTGCCCTAGATGCCAGATTGACTGACACTTGTTAAATACTTTCTATGGATATTTTTATAATTTTAACTTAAAATAAATTAAAAAATTATTTATTCTATTACATTATATATTAAAGTATCTGTGATACATTCATTAAGTTAATAGGCATGATAACACATATTCTCAAGGATTGACAATTTAAGGCATGAGTTATCATAATTAACTCATAAATTACTTTCAATCGTAGGATCATCATGAGAATTATGATTGATTTAGAAGATCAATGTATGATTGCTTTCTTAGGATAGATGAGTCTTGAGTCTATGGTGTGGAGACATCAGAGCAAGAGTATAGATACTCATTAGAGAATGAGGGCACTGAGCGTGACCACCTCGAGCAGTCATAAGGGAGCCTATCTTCTCATCGATGACTAGCTCGATGCTACAGCATGTGTCTAGTTCTTTGATCTAAGGTATATCGATAGTTCACCTTGAAGGTGTTATAGCTTGACTACACTATAATTCGGTTTTCTAGCTATTTAAAATCCTAAGGTGTATGTTGGCTATAGCACATTTATTATAGAAATTCGATCGTACCAACATGGGATCTATCAACCTCGGCAGAGGAGGAATAGTCCTATAATGATCACAAGATCGAGTCCTAAAATCCATGGCCATGGTAGTGTAAAATAATAGAAAGAAGTTTCTATTTGGATTTCACATCGGACTCAAATCGAATGATTCATTCATATGATGGATGTTGGGTTTGATGAGTTTACCTTAACTCTAATCCCATCCAGGCTCATGATAGAAGAATTTAATTACACAGATAGCTGCTTAAGAGATTTACTATTCGATTTTGATGGGTTACCACCATATACTCTTCGGATATCACTGGTGGATTTTGGGATCAATTAGAATTATCTTGATGATCGATGATTCTAATTAGATGAATTAGAAGAGTTCTGATCTATCAAAAAGTATTTTGATGATATCGACGATGGAGATCATGATATGTTCTATTACCATATAGAACTGAATCTAACTGGATCATACAAATAAGGGTTTGAATCTGGATGTCATCAATTGAGGTAACCTAGTTTGATTGATTTGGATTAAATCCAATTAGGTTCAAAAAAATCGTGCTAGCACACGATTGAGTCTAACATTTCTCTTCTGTAGTCTTTCTGAATCATCTCGACTGAGCCAAATTGAATTTGGCTCACCCAAGAGCCTTGTATGGGTTTATCCTAGTCTGACTAAAACTTGTACAGATCAGAAAAGTCTTGTCCTAACCTAATCTAGGCTTGTCCTAATCCATCGGATGGAAATAGGATAAGACCTGCTAATTTGTGGAACTATTTGGACAAGGCTTATGCGAAAACTCTATAAAAATTTATCTTGATCTGACTGGACTTTATCCTGGCCTGATCAAAACTTGTTCTAAATCCCATAAGATGGAAACAAGACAAGAGTTGTCTTTGCTAGATTAGGACTTATCCTAAAATCATGAGATGAAATTTGAGCAAGCCTCTCCCAAAAATTCTAGATGGATTTTTCTTGATCTAACTGGACCGAGTCATGACCTGATTAAGGCTTGTTCTAACTTGGTTAGGACTTGACCTAATTCCATTAGATGAGACTTAAAAAATGTTTGTCCAAAATCTCATGAGATGGGAATAGGACAAGGGTCAAATGTTGACCCAGTTTGCAGGAAAGAAATAGGGGGCGCCCCCTTAATTTTTTCTCTTGGGCATGCGTCCCTAGATGTTACGTGAGGAAGAGAGGGCACACATCCCCTTATAGAGTATGCCCCTAGTGGATAAAGATAAAAAGAGTTGGGGTATATCCATTCAAAGTTTTTGAATGGGTCAAAGAAGATTGAATTGTTCAAACTTCTAGGATAGATGTTATCCGCGCCAACTTCCTCTTATCCCAAGTTGTTCCATACCATTTTTCTTTCTTTTTGTGCAAAAAAATCTAAAAAAAGGGGTGTGGGGCGTGAAGATCATGGGAGAGTACTTCTGCTTGTTGGCTTTAACCTATTCAAAGTTACATGCGAAGGGATTCTTGGTTTGGTTTATAAATAGGACCCTGCGCAAGTTGTTGTGCATAGAAAATTCTCTACGGTGAAGTTCTACCAAAATCACCATCTACATGCCTCCCTCATCTGATCCTCTTCTTCTTCTCCATGCCCAAGAGGTGGGAAAAACCTATGAGTAAAGATCAAGTCCCGTTGGCATGAAGATCAGCGAGAGACGATGATGTTCGTAAGACGAACGCATAACCTTTGGAGTTCATTTTGAAGGCTCTATGGAAAGACATCAGATTTGATCTTTGGAGATTAGACCTAGAAGGAGGAGACTTTTAGATCTAATCTGAGTGGATACTGGTAGAGGTTGAACACATGCGCGGCTCAATCAGAACCTCGGATCAGTCATCATATCATCATAATAGGTAAATGGTTTACCCGATTAGGTGATAACTATTATTGCTATTTTTTATTTTTATTTTACTTTTAATTTTAGATCAATCTAATTAGATCTAAGAACTCTCAAATTTAATTAGATCATAAAAAAATTTTAAAATTATTCTACTATAAATCTAATCCGATCAGATGCATCCTACAGCAAGAAAAACTTGATTTTTTCTTCAACTGGTATCAGAGCCAGGTTGCTACTTCAAGATCTATCTTTAGATTGATCTAAAATTATTTTTTATAATCTGATTATTTGATTTTTAGATGTTACATAGGATATAATTAGATCTAAAATTAAAAATTATATATTTTATATATATATATGTTTGACATAAACAATGCATGTTCTAGTCTAGATCTGTTGTTCCATATCATGATAGTTTTTAAATATATTTTAGATTAGATCTAATTTATTTTTTTATGATTTGATCATTTAAATTTTAGATGTTATATTAGATGCAATCAGATCTGAAATATAAGGTCTAATGTAAAATTTTGATATATGTGATACAGACAACATAAGTCTAGACTAGATCTCTAGTTTAATCTCATAGTCTAAATTAAAAATTTAATAAAATATTTATTTAATTTTTAAAGATTATATGATTAGATTAGTTAAATTTTAGATATTATATATGATATAATTAGATCTGAAAGCATGAGATATATTTAAAAATTTCATATATATGACATATGCAATACATGTCTAGACTAGTTCCATATATCTATGCCATGAGTAGTCTAAATTAAAAAAAAAATTTTGATGAGATCATTTAAAATGTTATTTTTAGATATTACATCAGATGTAATCAAATCTAAAACATAAATTTAAATATTAAATTTGATACATGAAATATATGCAAAACATATATAGATTAGATCTTAAATTATGTAACAGTTATATACTTTAAATCTAATAGTTTTGTAGTATAGTTTATATTTCTGATTAAGGCATTCTCCTTGGCCGTCTGGTCATAAGAGTAAGAAGAGTTTAAAGGCCCTCTCTTTTCATTTGATTGGGTGCTCTTATGTTGTGTAGGGGTGCTGCACGTTTGTCCTTAATCAAAAATTGAAAACTTACTTTTCTGTAAAATCCTAGATCCTGAAATTTTATGATTTTTTGATACATATTTTGTTATTGAACCCTTGGACTTAATTAAAAATTAAGTTTATAAAAATAATTAGGTTTAAAATTATAAATTTTTAGATCTAAGATACCTTCATAAATCATGGGTTCGGATGTGGGTAGCTTAATTTGATCTAGCGGTTGATCAAATCGAATCAAGAGTTGATTAGGTGGGATCAAGAGTACTTAGATTTGACTAGCCTAATATAATTAAATTTAAGATAAGGTCGACTTACAGTCACATGTGGTCAATCAAGTTAAGACTTAATTTGGCTTTGCGGTTCAAGCCTGGATTGTAAGCTAATCCAATTAGTTTTGGTCAAACAAGTCAGTGTCTAAGGTAAGTATGGCAAATACGATCGATGATTTTTAATTGAAAGCTACTCGATCTTAATGCATTCACGATGAGTTAATGGCATATTCCTTCCACTGATCTCACTTACCTGATCGATTGAGTCAACCCAGTTCTGGTTTAAGGTGGCTAACGATTCAAGCTAACCCATGCCACTAGGTTAGTCATAAATGTTATGACTAGTTCAGTCTAAAAGATCAAATCAAATCTTCCTAAGAAAATATTAAGTCCTAGGTCTTCTACCATTATAGATATACGGGCCATTTTCGAGATTGATTATTCTTGACTGGATATAGTGGTTTAGTTGCATCGAAAATATGCAATCATGTCTATTAGACATTGGATACTATGGGTTGGAGGATGGATTGGACTCAATATTTTAGATACGGTGAGGAATCCAATCAAAAATCTAATTTATGTAAATGGTGGGTTTGACTTAACTAAGGAGTGGAGCAATATTCTTGGCACGATGAGCTTCATGAATTAGAGATCAGGTTTGAGTGCATCATGTTTAGAGAAATATTGATAAGAATTATCCACTTATCGATTGATCCATCACCAATAACTGTTAGATAAGATGGTGAGCCAGTCGGTGGGACCACACCATCCACTAGAAATCAATGATCGTAGAGATTTTCACATCTCTATCATGAGAGTATAGGAATCCAAAAAAATAGTGAAAGTCTAATTTATTTAAAAATAAAATTTTTAAATAAATTGGTTGAGTCAAATTATAAGTCTAACTAGAAACTTTGATTCTCTACAGAAAAATATCTGCATTAAAACTCTTAGCCTGAATCCTAGATGCCCATAAGTTGATCAGACTAATTTACAAGGATTGGCTAAAGAACTTCAAAAATATTTTGGGTTCGAAAAGTTGACCTATGTATTAGATCAGGACCTCTCCTTTACCAGCCCATATGACTGCTGATCAGAGAATGTCCCATGAGAAGTGGTCTGACGATCATAACAAAGTAAGGTGCCACATGTTGGGCTCAATGTTAGATGAATTATAGCACCAACATAAAGATATCAGGATTGCTCACTAAATGTTGGCACACCTACAATAGTTGTTTGGTAATTAGAGTCGCACAGCATGTTATCAAGTCTCGAAGAGACTTTTTAAGGTGCAAATATGTGATGGACGATTGGTCCAAGATTATTACTTTACAATGATCAAGAACCTAAAAAGCTTGAGAAGCTTAGAGTCTTGATGAACAACGAACTGCAGATTGATGTGATCCTATAGTCCTTGATTGATTCGTATGGATAGTTCATTATGAACTTTCATATGAATAAGTTTCAGCGCACCTTGGTCGAGTTAATAAACATGTTGGTACTATTAAGCAAAATTTGAAGAGTTCAAAAGGCTTAGTTCTAGCTATGGAGCAGATTTCTTCCAAGAGAAAGTCTTTTGGAAAGAAGAAGTCTGCGAAGAAGCAAAAGACAGAAGGAGAAAAGAAGGACGAGCCAAAGAAGAAGGCCATGGAGAAGGAAAAGTATTTTTACTACAACTCCGATGGCCATTGGAAGCGGGACTGCCCTGCATATCTGGCCAACTTGAAGAATAAGCAAGAAGAAGGACCTTCTAAAGGAATGCTCATCATTAAGTCTATCGAGCAAAATGTGAATGCCATATGATCAAAATGATCTAGAGATAGTGTTAATGAAAGGTAACTGTGGCACCTTAGGCTAGGTCATATAGCTGAAGACATGATTAACAAATTAGAGAAATCTAGACTAATGGATCCATTAACTTTCAAGTCATATTCGATTTGTAAATCATGTCTTCAAGACAAAATGACCAAGCTTTCTTTTGTGAGATATGGGAAAGGGCCACAGACCTACTTGCCCTGGTACATATAGATGTGTGCGGCCCATTCAATGTACCGACTAGAGGCAATTATATTTACTTTATTATCTTTACCGATAATCTATCTTGGTATGGGTATGTGTACTTGATACGACATAAGTCTGAAGCCATTAAAAAATTTAAGAAATTCAGATACGAAGTAGAAAAACAAACCAAAAAGCCCATTAAGATTCTTCGATTAGATTGAGGAGGTGAATATCTTAGTCAAAAAATTTTGGACTATCTCAAGGACAATAGTATAGTCTCATAATGAACTTTGCATGGAATGCCTCAACTTAACGAGATTTCAGAATGAAGAAAATGGATCCTATTAGATATGGTCTATCCATGATGAGCTTCATGGATCTTCTTGAGTTTCTTTAGAGACATAGTTTAATAGAGTTCCATCTAAAATCATTCCTACCATATTATATGAGATATGGCATGATAAGAAGCCAAGTCTGAGTCATTTCAGAATTGAGAATGTCCAGTGGTGGATAAGTTAGAGTCCAGATCCCTTAGAGCTTGGTTTATTAGATATTCTAAAGAGTTATTAGGATATTATTTCTATCTTTCGAAAGACCATAATGTGATTGTGGGTTGACACACCATTTTTTTTGAAAAATAGTTTGTTCAAGATGGTGACATCAGAAGATAGATTAGGCTCGAGGAGAAAGTCTCCAAAGAGCAAAAGAGCCAAGAAACCTGAGGAACCCAATTAGTCTGAGCCGATCCATAGTTCACTACCTCTTCCACCTCGTAGGTTAAATAGAATTTTCCATCCTCTTGAAGGTACTTAGATACTATCTTAGAGGATATAGAGAAAATGTTCCTCATGGAAATAGATTCATAGTGATGATCCCAGAATCTATGATGAGGCGATATCAGATATTGACTTCGAGAATTAGTAAGAGGCAATGAAGTCAAAGATTGACTTGATGCACTCGAACTAAATTTGGATCTTGGTATATCTACATAAAGGTATAGTACCTATTGGATATAAATGGATCTTCAAGAGAAAGATATATGCAGATGGAAATATAGAAACATTCAAAGCTAGGCTAGTGGTAAAAGAATATCAGGTTACCTTCTCGTCAGTGGCATCCATCTGCACATTGCTTGCCATTGCAGTATATTTCAATTATGAAATATGATAGATGGATGTGATAACAGAGTTCATAATTGGATATCTTGAGAAAGATATTTATGGAACTACCATTTTGTTTTCACATCCAGTGATAGTGATCACAAAGGTCTGCAAGCTGTAAAGATCCATCTATGAACTCAAGCAAGCATCTTGGAGTTGAAATGCTTGATGTAATCAAATCATTTAATTTCATCAAGAATGAGAAAAAATCAAGTATGTTCAAGAAGATCAGTGCGAGCACTGTTGTCTTCCTTATATTGTACATGGATGACATCCTCCTGATTGGGAATGATATTTTCATGCTTACGTAGGTTAAAGTATAGTTATCTAAGAAATTTTCTATGATAAACCTAGGTAAGGCATCCTTCATTTTTGTTTTTAAGATCTATAGAGATAGACTGAAGAGGATGCTGGGTCTTTCACATGGAGGAGGTGCTGAAGAGGTTAAGTATGGTGAACTCTAGGTCCAGGGGTATGCAGACTCAAACTTTATGTCTGACATAGATGATCGAAAGTCGACATCTAAAAATTTATTCCTACGCGTCGGTGGTACTATAAGTTGGAAGAGTTCCAAGAAGATGGTTCCACCTTATCCGTAATTACCTCGAGAAGGAACATATCTAGGTTAAGAGAGTCGACTCCGCAGACCATGAGATTGACCCAATGACGAAGCCTTTAGGCCCGCAGAAGATCCAAGCCCATCTTGAGAAGATGAAACTTAGATTTATAACCAATTGATTTTAGGTCAAGTGGAAGTTTTTAAGATGTATGTCCTAGAAGTCAGATTAATTGACACTTGTTAAATACTTTCTATGGGCATTTTCATAATTTTGACTTAAAATAAATTAAAAGATTATTTATTCTATCATATTGTGTATTAAAGTGTTTGTAATACATTCGTTGAGTTAATAAGCATGATAACATATATTCTCAAAAGTTGAGAATTTAAGGCATGAGTTATCATAATTGACTCATAAATTGCTTCTAATCGTAGGATCATCATGAAGATGGTGATTGATCCAAAAGTTTGATGTATGATCACTTTTCTAAGATAGATGAGTCTTGAGTCTACGGTATGGAGATATCGAAGCGAGAGTACAGATACTCATTAGAGAATAAGGACACTGAGCGTGACCACCATGAGCAGTCATAAGGGAGCCTACCTTCTAGTCGATGACTAGCTCGATGCGATAACGTGTGTCTAGTTCTTTGATCTAAGATGCATTGGCAATTCATGTTGAGGGTGTTATAGTTTGACTACACCATAACTCGGTCTCCTAGCCATTCGGAATCCTAAGGTGTATGTTGGCTATAGCATATTCATGGTAGGAATTAGATCGCACTAAGATGGGATCTATCAACCTCGATAGAGGAGGGGTAGTCCTATGATGATCATAAGATCGAATCCTAAAATTCATGGCCATGGTAATATGAAATAATAGAAATGAGTTTCTATTAGAATTTTATATCGGACTCGAATCAAATGATTCATTCATATGACGGGTGTTGGGTTTGACGAGTTTATCTTAACCCTAATTCCGTTGGAGCTCATGATAGAAGAATCTAATCATACAGATAGCTACATCGAGAGATTCACTATTCGATTTTGATGGATTGTCACCATATACTGCTAGATATCACTAGTAGATTTTGGGATCAATTAGAATTATCTTGATGATTGACGATTCTAATTGGGTGAATCGAAAGAGTTCTGATCCATTAAAAGATATTTTGATGATGTCGATGATGAAGATCATGATATATTTCATTATCATATAGAACTGAACCTAACTGGATCACACAAATAAGGGTTTAGATCTGGATGTCATCAATTGAGCTAACGCAGTTTGATTGATTTAGATTAAATCCAATTAGGTTTAAGAAAATTATGCTAGCACATGATGGAGCCTAATATTCTTTTTCTGTTGTCTTTCTGGATCATCTTGACTGAGCCAAATTAGATTTAGCTCACCCAAGAGCCTTGTATGGATTTATCTTAGTCTGACTAAAATTTGTTCAGATCAAAAAAGTCTTGTCCTAACCTGATCTAGGCTTATCCTAATCCATCGGATGGAAATAGGACAAGACCTACTAATTTGTGGAACTATTTGGATAAGGCTTATCCGAAAATTCTATAAGAATTTATCTTGATCTGACTAAATCTTATTCTGGCCTGATCAAGATTTGTCCTAAATTCAATAAGATGGGAACAAGACAAAGGTTATCTTTGCTAGATTAGGGCTTGTCCTAAAATTATGAGATGAAATTTGGACAAGCATCTCCCAAAAATTCTAGATGGATTTTTCTTGATCTAACTGAACCGAGTCCTAGCCTAATTAAGGCTTGTTCTAACTTGGTTAGGACTTGACCTAATTTCATTAGATGGGACTTGAAAAATTTTTGTCCAAAATTGCATGAGATAGGAATAGGACAAGGGTCAAACGTTGACCTAGTTTGCAGGAAAGAAATAGGTGGCGCCCCCTTGATTTTTTTTCTTGGGCGTGCATCCCTAGATGTTATGTGAGGAAGAGAGGGCACACATCCCCTTATGGAGTGCGCCCCTAGTGGATAAGGATAGAAAGAGTTGGGGTTTATCCATTCAAAGTGTTTGAATGGGTTAAAGAAGTTTGAATTATTCAAACTTCTAGGATAGATGTTATCTGCGCCAACTTCCTCTTATCCCAAGTTGTTCCATGTCATTTTCCTTTATTTTTGTGCAAAAAAAATCTAAAAAAAGGGGTGTGGGGCATGGATATCATAGGAGAGTCCTTCTGCTTGTTGGCTTTGACCTGATCAAAGTCACATGTGAAGGGACCCTTGGTTTGGTCTATAAATAGGGCTTTGCACAAGCTATTGTGTATAGAAAATTTTCTACGGCAAAGTCCTATCAAAATCACCATCTTCATGCCTCCCTCATCTGATCCTCATCCTCTTTTCCATGCCAAAGTGTTGGGAAAAATCTGTGAGTAAAGATCAAGTTTCATAGGCGTGAAGATCAGTGAGAGACGGCGATGTTCGTGAGACGAACGTGCAGCCTTTGGAGTTCATTTTGAAGGCTCTACGGAAAGACATCAGATCTGATCTTTGAAGATCAGATCCAGAATGAGAAGACTTCTAGATCTGATCTGAGTGGATATCTATAGAGGCTGGATGCATGCGTGGCTCAATTAGAACCTCGAATTAGTCGTCAGATCATCACAATGGGTACACGATTTATCTGATCAGGTGATAACTATTATCACTATTTTTTATTTTTATTTTACTTCTAATTTTTGATTAATCTAATCAAATCTGAGAACTCTCAGATCTAATTAGATCATAAAAAAAATTTAAAATTATTTCGTTGTAAATCTGATTCGATCAGATGCATCCTATGGCAGAAAAAATTTGATTTTTTCTTTAGAAAAGTCTTCATTAAGACATGAAAAGATCATATCTTGAAAAAGACAAAGGTAAGAGAAAATGTCTTCTCTCATTATTTTTTTTTATGATTTATGTTCTCAATTTTTTTATAATTTTTATATGATAAAAATCTAAGAGAGAGAGAGAGAGGATGAGGACATGGGGATCTATGCTCTAAGATGTTGGGGCATGAAGATCAATTTTGGACATGATATGATTATGTCCTGATAAGAGAAGAGAAAGAGAAGAAGATCTTCTCTTAGGATTTCTTAGAGAACTTCTTTTCTCTAATTTTTTGTGAGAATTCTCTATGATAAAATCAGAGATATTAGATTTGAAAACATGAAAAAAAAAATCTAGAGGAGAATGTCTCCTCTTGTCCTAACATAGAAATATTTTTAGGACATCAATCATTGATATCCTGAAGGAGAAGATTTATCTTCTCTTAGAATTTATTTATTTTTTATTTTATTTTATGATGTATGGGAGATCCAAGGATTGGATTTCTTTCTTAATCCTTCTCATATTCTTCATCTCTTGGAGTATTCAAGAGATTCGAAGAATACGTATTTGATTGACCATCATGAGGGATCTGCGAGAAGCTAGCACTATGAGCGGATCTTCATTCAATGAATCTTTGATCTGTATTGTAGGTTCGTGTGGATTATTTATAGAGGTCGGATGCATGTATGATTATAAAAGCAACAACAAAAATCAACCATGGAGTTTTCGATCCAGGCAAAGGTAAGAGATCTGATTTTTTGATAATCTTGATATAATCCAGGGTTAGATCTAGAATTATTCTAGATCTAAATATTGATATGATCAATACCACTTATGATTAATTTAATTTTAGATTTATATTTACATCATGATATGTTATAGATCCTTGATGTAAAATTTTATAATCTGATTACATGTATATTTTAGAATAAACTATTTAATTTATGTCTTTTGCTGCTTTAATTTTAAAAAAAATTTAAAATTTATACATGAAATTCTACATGTTTTCCAACAGTGGTATCAGAGCATATAGGTTCTTTTATAACATGTTCATGTATGCTTTAGAATAAATTTAAAAATTAAAATTAATTAAAGATCACATATACTGTCATAAGGTTGTCCTGTTGTAAGGTTAATTTCTTACAATAAAAAGATTGTCCTAATATGTACTAGTCTGAATTTGAACCATGAATAATTTAGATTAGATATAAAAAAATTTATGATTTAATTTTTTAATTTAAATATTAAATTAAATAGATATTAGATCTATTTTAGATTATTTAGATTAGATCTAAATAATATCAGAATTGCACATACTATGATAAGGTTGTCCTACTATAAGGTTTACCCCTTACGGTGAAAAGGTTATCCTTGTATGTGCTAATCCAAAAAATCTAAATTATAAATATATTACATAAAATCTAAAATAATTTATAATTTATTTTTAGATTTTAAATCTAATATTAAATGATTTATGATCTAATTTTGATCATTTAGATGAGATCCATGTGATATATTTCATGTTTTGATCTAGATCTTCATGTTGCATATATTGATATGTAGCTTCTTTTTTGAATCTAGTTTGCATATGTTTGATATATAAGTTTTGTAGAATTTAAATTATAAACTTACTTTCTGCAAAATTCTAGATTCAAAATCTTAGGATATCAAAATATTGAAACAAATCAGATCTAAAACCATCATTTGAATTTGATTCAAAGTAAAGTGTTTATAATTTGAAAATATTTCAAATGATCATCAAAAATTAGTTTTGAGGTTCCATAAATCCAAAACTCATGAGCTTGAACTTAATTGAGAATTAAGTGATTATTTAGGATCTAGGTTTGTGATTTGAAGATCCTAAGATAATTTCATAAAACATAAGTTAATGGATAATGGGTTAGCTTTGATCAGGTCTTTAATTAGGTTAGACCTAGGGATAGATTAAATATGAACTTAGTTAAGAAATTGATCAAACCTAATTAATAGTTAATTAGGATTAGATCATTTTTTTAGATCAATTCAATAGTTGTAGTTGATCAAAGTCCATACATCTAACAAATGGATACTGATCATGGCTCAGTGGTCGAGCCTAAGTCTTTAGGCAAATCAAATTAAAACTGATAAATCGATTGATATCTAAGGTAAGTCTGACATCTCAGATTGATGATTTTTAATTAACAGCCTGCTTACCTGACCATTTTTTATGGTATTTAAGGCAAGCCTTAGCATATCCTTCCATCGATCTCACTTACCTGGCCAATGTGGTTAATCAGATTTTGATTAGATTTCTCATTGATGTATGCTAACCCATGTCACATAGAAAATCAGTGAGACTAATTTTATTCGGTGAGACTAATCTAGGTGCTCATGGACTAAAATTGATCTTAGTCCTTGTCGATGACTTGAGAAGTTAGTGGGAGGACTTGACTTGGTGAAGTCAATGGGAGCAAATTGGTCCATATCCTTTCTATCCTTAAATCACTAATAATTTAAATCTTCTAAAATTATTAGATCCTTAAAATAACAAAGTTATGAAGATAACTGAGTCATAGCCTCCCATTAAGGTGTTTGATAATAGGTCCATTAACTCAATAATCATTGGAGGCCCATAGGCCTGGTGCTTGTTGACTAATGAAATTATCATTCATGATTTGGATGTGTCTCTCTAATATGGTTAGGTTGGCCAACCATAGTTGGATTTAATCATTCGTTGGTTAGATGCATCAAGTATAGTCATGTTAATGGTTAGACTTAATTGGATCCTTACAGTGGAGGTCCTAGCCTACTGATTAGGTTTCTGGGGCAAATTTAAATTACTAAAAGTTATTTGGAGAAATAATTGATTATGAACCTATCCTTAGATGTACATGGATTGACCAACCATAGTTGGGCTTATGTGTAGTCTATGTGGATTCTAATACCTACTAGAAAATTAAAGTAATTCTCTGAATTGAAGGTGGAGGCTACCAATTCGAATAAAATAATGAAAGAACCTTTAGACTAAAGTCCAAGTTTCTAGGCTTAATATAATTCATATACTTAGGTCATTATTCTCTTTTCTCAAAATAAGGCTAAATCCTAATTGCTCCTATCACTGTTAGACAGTGATGACTTATGGAACCCAACTTCGATAATTAGTATCGAAAGTTGAATTTGGTTCAGTAGTATGAATGAATTCGTATTGGGGCCTCTTAGTCTAGTAAAAATAATTAGTCCAAAATTGATCCAAATCAGACATAGTATTTCTACTGTTAGAAGTAGGATCATAGGAAGAAGAATTATCTTGCTTTTCTTGATCATAACAGGCTGAACATGAGAAATAAGCAAGAGTTGCTTATCAAGGATGTTATATGATAACATCTTGAAATTTCTCTGTATGAAATTCTACTATCTAGGTATTAGATATCGGTGGTCTTATGCAATTTATTACAAAGACTATAAGTAAATGAGATATTTAAAAATGATGAAAAATATCTGAATGTTGGAGATGGAAGTCTTGTTCTAGTTCTAGCTTTAGGAATTATAAAGCTTATTTTCTATAGATGTCATTTTGAATGTTTATCACTATTATCCATCGTTTATGATAAATATGATCTCTGATGATTTTTTTATCAGAGATGGTTATCATTTATCAATAAAAAAGATTATTATGATATTATTATGAATAATATTATAATAATATATGGATAATAAATAAATGATATTTAACATTTACACAGCCTGTTAAGCGTAATGTACATACCCAAATTAGATTATGTCATGGATATCTATCTTTGGCATTATAGACTTAGTCATTTTGATAAGAATAGAATAAATGGGTTAGCTTAAGAGAAAAATCTCGATATAAATGATTGTAAATTATTGATAGCTTATGAATCTTATCTTCTTGAGAAGATGATAAAGTCATCTTTTTACTGAAAAAGATGAAAGAGCCGATAAAGTTCTAAGTCTTATACATAGTAATGTTTGTAGACCTATGAACTTAATTGCCAAAAGAAGATACTAATATTTCATTACAGACAATCTATCTGGGCATGGGTGTGTCTGGGATGAATCATTTGAAATATTCAAATGATTCAATAATGAAATAAAAAAATAAACTGGATAAGATATTAAAACTCTTCGATCAGATCAAAGAGATGAATACTTATCTAGTGAGTTTATGACATATCTAGGAGAGAATTGAATTCTCTCTCAGTGGATTTTTTTTCAAAATATAATGTATTTAAAAAAAAAAATTGAACTTTGTTAGACATGGTTCAATCCATAATAGGATTCACTAGTCTGCCTGTTTTAGGGTTGTGCTCATGTGACTACTTGTTTTACTCTAAAAATTTATATCGAGTGAATCTATTGCATTGACTCCATATGGAATATAGATCAGGCATAGACCTAGACTCTTTTACCCTCGAGTTTAGGATTGATCGGCCTATATCATTGGTTTGCACACAGATAAACTTGGATCCTGGTCCAATAGGTATTTAAGGATGATTAATTCTACCATACTGAAGAACATGTGATGTTCTTCAGTCGTAGGGCATTTTTTTTAGAAAGAAGTTTTTTAGAGATGGAACTGATGCCTATCAAGTTGAAATCAGAGAAGTTTGACTGGTAGAAAAAAATTGACGTAATCTAGTAAACCTACAAAATTGGATTTGATCAGATCAAATTCGAAGTTCATTAAAGTGTACCTTTAAGAAGATCCGGTAGAGTACTGCATTAGTCAGATAGATACTTTAGTATCTAAGTTTGGGATGGCGATCCTGTTGAGCTTGATGAGAACAACAAGGATCCGATCACCTATAGGAATACAATGTAGTGGTCTAACTATGAGAAGTGGCTTGGAGCCACATGATCCAAATTGAAGTCTATGAAAATTAATAGTGTATAGACACTAGTAATTGATTCACTTGAAGAGATAAAATCCATTGGATGTGAATGAATTTTCAAAAAAATCAGAGTAGCATAGACGGAAAGATAAAGACCTATAGAGCCTGTTTGGCTATTACCTCAGAATTTGAACATATATTTTGAATATATGTCTTTGTTATGAACAAAGACAAACCCTATATTTATAATTGGGCAAAATGTTCTATAGTGTTATTCTTTATATTGTTTGAGGATGAAATTTTCTTAATCGAAAATGACATTCCAGTATTGTAAGGAATAAAGGTTTGGCTGTCATCTAATTTTTTTCATGCTCAAAATTAGATATGGTATACTCACTAATGTAGCGAGTAGATATCAATTTGATCTAAGTATGAACCATTGGAAGATTGTATGGACAATCCCTAAGTATTTGAAAAGTACTAAAGTTCAGTGACTCAAATATAGAAGTACTGACTTAAAATATGTGGATGTTTTAATTTCAGTCAGATCAAGATGACAACAAGAAAATATCGAGTCATATCCTAATTATAGGAGCAATCTACTAGAAAGGTTTCAAGCAAGATACTTTAGCCTATTCAGTTAGTGATGAAAAGTATATCGTGGCATATGATGCTGCCATGTAAGCTGCATAGTTACTGAGGTTCATTAGCAGGTTGGGAGTGGCACCCTCCACCAATAGTGTAGTTCTATCATAGCACTGGAGCCATAGCTCAGGCTAAAGAACCAAAGGACAAGCATATTCTACATCGCTTTCACCTTAAATATTAGATCAGAGTGACGTCGATCTTTGAAAGATCGATGTAAAAGGAGAACTTGACCGACCCATTTGCTAAGGCCTCGGAACTATACGAACTCAAGTGAAAGATAGGATATTTGATATCATTCTGATTGACTTTAGTCTAAGTAGGAGTTATTGAAAAATATATCCTAAAGCCAATCATCTAAGTGGTAGATGATTGAAATTAGTATATGAATTATCTAATAATAATAGTTATTTGGCTGATTCATCATAAAAGTTCTATCTTTCCTAAATGAACTTCTAAATTATGATGAAGTCCTTAGAACCATAATCAATCGATAAAGAAAAATTTATCGGATAGTTCTTAAATTATTTATGATCAAATGATAAGTTATTAACAAGGATGATAACTTATCGAGTATACATCGCTGTATGCCATATGCGTTGGTTGTCCTCGTAACCAAATGGTATAGAGACACTAGTATGATATTCAGATGAGATATAGGAGTATATTTATACTGAACATAATCAATGTAGCATTCTACTATCAAGAGTAGCTAGCTAAAGCCAATGGATATAAATATCCCTCCGATCTGAGATCACTACGGTAAGTTGCAAGCAACTTACTGTACTTTGGTACTGGACTATTTGTATTTCTAATATAGGTTTGAAAGATTTTTGGATACAGTCAAGTACTTATGAAGTCAGTGTGTGAGTCAAGATGGGATTAACCACTATTGATTAGCTTCAGAAAGAGAATATCTTGTTGTATTTTAATTTAGCAAAATCTAAGCCTGGCTAATCCTCGTAAGGTGTCACGAAATTTGCAAAATTTTGAGACACAATAGAGATGACTTGTATGAGTGTTTGATAGCATACTCAAAGTTGTCTTAAATATTATTAATCAAAGGAATGAATTATACGATAACCATGGGTCAGGATTTTAAAAATATTGCTTTGCATACATTCAAACTATTCGGACGTCGGAAACCATTGCTAGATGGTAACTTTGATTGGTACAAAAATTAATTTCTATGCTATCAGCTTAGGTTCGAACCTATGGGATCACACACATTAAAGCTTATAACTTGATCAGATGGTTGATCGATAATTAAGAATTATTCTAAGATCAATCCATCAATACGATTGGTATTTGACCTAATACAAGTATTGCAAGAGGATCAATTAGCAATTGAATTGCTAATTGGCTCAATTTGATTGAGCAATCAAACGAGATAAAGTCTAATTGAATTAAATTTAATTAGAATTGATTTAAACTTAATTAGATTAAGTCTAATTGATTTATTAGATAAGTCAATTGTAAGAAAGAATAATTTCTTGTTTGACTAGGACTTGGATGTACCTAATTGATTTAGAATTTAAATTAGATTTAAATCTTGATTTAATCTGATTTAATTAAGCTCCTAATTGGACTAGGATCATTTTTAATTGAGTTATATTTAATTTAATTTAAATAAAATTTAAATTAGATTCAAACATATTTTGACTTAGTCAAATAAGAGGAGTCCCAGTTGGACTGGGACTCTCTCTCTTTCTCTTACGCCTAAGAAAGCCCATGCCCACCCATTTTTTTTTATGTTTATGTGAAACATTCCCATGCCTAAGAGCTTCTCCACGCCCCATATATTTAGATTATTTGGAATAAAATTTGATCGGGTCAAATATAGGAAAGTTGTTGTGATTTGAACTTTGTTTGATAGTCCCCTTTGACCTAAACTCTTTCCCCTCTTATGCACCCACTTTTCCCACACCATGCTATTTGTTCCACCCTTTCTTCCCTTGCTTTGTGTGTAAGTTTCAGATATTTCATGCCAAGAATTTAGGAAGGGGGCGTCCAACTCTTGGATGCCCCCTTAACTACCTTATTTGAAGGGCTTTACTAGGACTTTGACCTAGTTTATGACTCTTGTTATGCGCCTCCTATTTGATAGGAGAGGGCGTAAAAAAATGCTGGGATTCCATGTGAAGAAGGCAGAAGAAAAGGGCTAGAGGGTGTGGGATTTTGGGTGTCTACATCCTTGGAAGAAAAGTCTTCATTAAGACATAAAAAGTTCATGTCTTGAAAAAGACAAAGGTAAGAGAAAATATCTTCTCTCATTATTTTCTTTCATGGTTTATGTTCTTAATTTTTTTTTTATGATTTTTATATGATAAAAATCTAAGAGAGAGAGAGAGTATGAGGGCATGGGGATCTGTGCTCCAACATGTTGGGACATGAAGATCAATTTTGGACATGATCTGATCATGCCCTAATGAGAGAAGGAAAAGAGAAGAAGGTCTTCTCTTAGGATTTCTTGGAGAATCCTTCTTCTTCAATTTCTTATGAGAATTCTCTATGATAAAATCAGAGATATTAGATCTGAAAACATGAAAAAAAAATCTAGAGGAGAAGATCTCCTCTTGTCCTAACATAGAGATGTTTTTAGAATATCAATCGTTGATATTCTGAAGGAGAAGATTTATCTTCTCTTAGAATTTATTTTTTTTTGATTTTATTCTATGATTTATAGAAGATCCAAGGATTGGATTCCTAGCTTTCTTAATCTTTCTCATATTCTTCATCTCTTAGAGTATCCAAGAGATTTGGAGAATATGTATTTGATTGACTATCAGAAGAGATCTACGAGAAGCTAGCACTTCGAGCAGATCTTCATTCGACAAACCTTCGATCTATATTGTAGGTTCATGTGGATCGTCTGTAGAGGTCGAATGCATGTGCAGCTTTAAAAGCAACAACAAAAATCAACCACGGAGTTCTCGACCCATGTAAAAGTAAGAGATCTGATCTCTTGGTAACCTAGATATGATCTAAGGTTAGATCTATAATTATTCTAGATCTAGGTATTGATATGATCAATACCATTTATGATTAATTTAATTTTAGATTTATATTTGCATCATGACATGTTATAGATCCTTGATGTAGGATTTTGTAATCTGATTACATGCATATTATAGATTAAACTGTTTAATCTATGTCTTCTGCTGCTTTAATTTCAAAAAAGTTTTAAAATCTATGCATGAAATCATACATATTTTTCAACAAAAATAGCAAAATATTGAGAAAAATATCTTGAATTTGATCCACAAGAAGCCCACAGCAAAAATCATAATGAGGAGAAGCCCAGGGAGAAAGCTTATAAGAGAGATAAATGATCCAAAAGACCTACAACATGTGGGCCAGCGACCCACAGCACGTGGCCGAGTAGAGGCACGACCAGTGCACCGCCTAGTGCACTGGCAGGCCCAGCAAGGGTGCACAAGCTAGCCGCATGTGCATGGCCTAGCACAGGCACCCAAGCGTGAAGGAGCCAAATTGGCACAGTCCATGATGGACCGCATGGGATGGTGCGGTCCATGCAGCCACCGCGGGTCTACATGAATTCACACGGTGTTTAGGGGCATTTTCATTAATTTGGCTAGCGGGGCGCATGGGGAATGGCCTAGTTCATGGTGCGGCCAGTCCATGGGTGGTCCACTGGTGCAAAAATGCACGATCAGATGGTCTATATTGCTTGCAGTGATGATCCAAGTTTTAGGGGCTATTTTGAATTGTAGTCGAGTCTGAACTCTATTCTAGACTTGGATTGGACCTAATTCGAGGCCTTTAAAAAGGATCTATGAGCAACCAAGCTATGGTGTGATAGCAGTAGGCGATAGAGATCCTGAAGCAGATAGAGATCCAAGAATCTAGACAGTATGTAGCAGATCTTGAAGGATGCCAGCAGAGAGCTGAAGCAAGAGGCTTCAAGCAGACTATCAGACAGTGGACAATGATCATTTTAAAGAATCTTCTAGAGAGAGCTTTTGTAAAGAATAAGAGGTGAGACCCTTCTAGTTGAGAGAGATTTGTATATAAAAAGTTGAGAGTGTAAGAATCTCCTCTTGTACTTGCTCTTTTTTCATAGTGAAGCCTTTGCATACCCTATGGAGATAGATCTTAGTCTAGTCCACGTATTTAATTATGTCTTATTTTTATTTTTTATTTTCTACTGCAATACTCTGGTATGAGATCCCCAACACAAGATTCAAAGCACACTTGGTTGCAAAGAACTACCATGAGAGAGAAGGTATGGACTTTAATGAAGTTTTCTCTCGTGTTGTAAAACATAGCACTATTTGTATGTTGCTTGCCATTATTGCATTGTTTGACTTATAACTTAAGCAACTTGATGTAAAGATAGTGTTCTTGCATGGTAAGCTTGAAGAACTGATTTATATGTAGCAATTAAAGAGATTTATTGTTTAGGATACGGAGGACCATTTTTGCTTGTTAAGAAAATTGTTATATGGTTTGAAGCAATCTTCAAAATAATGGTATAAGTGATTTGATGTATTTATGCTGAGGCATGGTTACTCTCAGAGTGACTATAATAGCTATGTTTATCACAAAAGGTTTCCAAATGGTTCTTTTATTTATTTGTTATTCTATATTGATGACATGCTCATTACAACAAAGAATATGTCTAAGATTAAGAAGTTAAAGGCTTAGCTTAGTAATGAATTTGCAGCAAAGAAGATTTTGGGTATGGAGATTTATAGGGATCAATGTACAGGTTGATTATTCTTGTCACAAAAAATTTATATTATGAAGGTGTTTTAGCATTTTGGCATGCAGGATTGCAAGCCCCAGTAAGTATTCCACTTACAGCATATTCAAACTTTCAGCTACTTTATCTCCATAGTCAGATAAAGAGCAAGAATACGTGTCACATGCTCTATATGCTAGTATAGTTGGAAGTATCATATATGTCATGATTTGCATACGTCTAGATATCTCATAAATCGTCAGTTTCGTTAGCAGGTATATGAGGCCAAAAAAGATATATTGGTTGGCTGTAAAATGGATCTTATACTATTTGAGAGATACTATGGATGTTGGTTTAGCATATAATGGGGGGTTTAGACACTTGTAGCAATATTATTGGTTATATGGACTATGATTATGCAGATGATTTGGACAATAAATCTTTGACAAGCTATATCTGCATTTTTTCAAGTTGTGCCATCAGTTGGAAGGTAACTTTATTGTTTATTATTGCTTTGTTTACCACATGGTAGCATATGGCAATGACAGAAGTAGTGAAGGAGGCGATTTGATTGCAAGGTTTGGTTGATGATCTTAATTTACAACAGAATATAACTACTATTTACTGTAATATCTAGAGTGCCATACATCTAACTAAAAATCAGATATATCATGACAGGATCAAGTATATTGATATCATATACCACTTCATTCAAAATATTGTATCGCAAGGGATTATTGCATCGAAGAAAATTTCTGTGGCAAATAATTTAGTAGATATAACGACCCAGCCACTTACCATTCTCAAGTTCAAGCACTATTTAGATTTGGTTCATATTTTGAGATGCTAAGTTAGGCTTTTAAGGGCATTGCTGGTGGAGATGGAGAGGAGTTCACTATTTTATATTGCAACTTGATGGAATTCGAGCCAAAATGAAGATTTATTGAGTATTGCTTGAATTTGATATGACCTGCAATATGAATCTGATTTATTTTGGACTTTGTTAGTCTGTTTGAGTATTTTGGTTTTTTCTCTTTATTTTAGAATTTGATGGCTACATATATATTATAATCACACCTTTTTTATTATGGAGAGTCATCCTTTGTTACTTGAGCTGCTGCACATTTTTTGTACTCCATTTTTTTTGATATAGTAAAATCTCCACCCATCTTCGCCCATGAATGTAGAGCAAAGGCTGAATCATATAAATTATTGTGTCCTATTTTTTTTGTACGTGATTATTTGTTATTATTTTAGATTTCACACTAGTTAATAGGTAATCTTGCAACAGATATGATGGCATTAGTGGTGTGTACAAACATAAAGTATAAATGAGCTATAGCAAGCTAATTGAAATCACTAGATGTTGACATGTTCTAGCCATTTCTTGTCCACTTTGTGCTTAACCCTCTGTAACCTAAATATGTAGTGTTATTCAAAATTCATTATAACACAGAAAAAATGACACATGGATTAGCTTATAACAATGTGATGGAAAGGACTAGACCATCTCCATTTGGCCTTGTGAAATGAAGGGACATATAAACACCTAGAGCAAAGGTCATGGTGTTCCATCTAAAAAGGATATTAAAAAAAAAATCCAATGGACAAAAGGGATGTTAATTGCTTCTTTTGCATGAAAGGATATATAAAGAATGATTGCCATAAGTATAAATGGTGACTCAACAATAAAGATATGTTTTTATCCTATGTGTTATAAATCGAGTGGACCAAATCGAGTGCCATTGCCCATATCAGACATATCTTGTAGGGATTTTTATAAGCCAAACACCAATAACAAGTCAACAAAGGACATAAGATGCATGCACATGTTGAAGTTATCATATTATCGAGACTGATTCTTCACACTAGCTATGTCTTATTACTGTATGATATTTTTTACATATTATCGTTCTCTAGAATCTTTTATTAGTTGTTTTCAGTTGCTTGGATCCTTTTTTTTGTAACTTTGAACATTAATGTAGTTGATTAGGCATTTCAATTGATGATTTTTTATGTTGAAACTTCATAAGTCTTTTGATCTTAAATTTCTCTATAGAATAAAATTGGTTCTAAATTAAACACATGTCAAATTAACATAGGAGGTTAGGTCTTTGGCTTTACTGACTCTGAAATTTGTAGGCTACATCAGGTGAGAACATACTAATGAGTTCAAAAGCAGATGCTATAAGGACTTCTATAATCTTTTAATCTGATACAAACTAACATACGGAGATTGACTTATCTTTGTAGAGCATGCATAGTTTGGATTGGTTGCGCACTTGCTTATGGGATAAATTATGATGCAGTTTAAATTTGTGAGAGCATATTCAATACCCTTTTTTCTCCACTGCAACTTAATTCTTATCAAAGTTGAAGCATTGATTCTCATGCAACCCAAGATATGATCCTAAATTGAATCTATATGGTATACATAATCTAATCAAATTATTTCATTCTCCATAGTTAGACTCAAATCCTTCAGATACATACTCTTCTTGGTTTCGAATTCTATCTTTTCATCCCTTAATGCCTTATTTTTCTCTTAGATTTGTAGAAGATTTAAACTATGGATGAAAATTCTTGTAGCAACCATAAATAATTAATCAAAAATAAATAAATAAGAATAAATTAAGAAAAATTAGTTATAGTGGCATATGGATCTTGTTGTCCTTAAAGATAGATTTTACATTTCCCAGAGTCAAAGATTTAGCACGAAAGGTCCTAACATGTCTACCCTCTAGGATTCAACTATAGCAACACCTCTATAAGGATGCACTCCAAGTTACAAAGATTTTATTGAATTACTTTTGGTTGTTTCTTGCTTCAAGAATAAATATATAGTAGTATTTTATAGAAAAAAGAAAAAAAAGATGGAGGGCTTTGTTGCAAAGAAGATAAAAGAAAAATAGAAGAGCTTTTTCAAAAAAAACAAGAAGAGATTCGGGTGTCTACATGAGAAGAAATAATACATATTTATAGAAGAGTTTTTATGGTAGTCCGGTCAACAAAAGTGACTGTCCAATCCAATGGTAACAATCACTCAAATATTTAATAGTAGAAACCTCCCATAGATAAAAATAGGAAATAATACTTTTATTTTTCAGATGGACAAGAATGTCAAGGAGTTTGAAATGTTTTGAAACAATAAATTTAAATACAAAAGTAACCAATAATCCCCCATATATTTCAAAACACTTTTTTTGATATGGCAAGAGACACGAGAAAGTAATACATAGTAATGATACTCTTTGGATTTGAACCATACCTTAGATGATTAAGTTAGGGATCATAGAAATATGGTGGAGCCAAGCTTATTTGACCAAATTCTTTTAGCATGATACGGTCAAACTTGTTGTCCATATAACTTTCTTTAATCAGAGCAAATTCTAGCAGGTTGGTGCTATTATGGCCATATGCCTACTTGGATATTCATGAGTGTTCTAGAGACCTGCTGCTCTTTTATAAGGAGTAGCTTAACTCCTACACTCATATAGATGGCATCTATAAGGAGTATACTGTAGTTAGCATCCTATCTCAAATTAAGATCTATGGACTTATTAAGAGCATTAAGCTTAGCCTTGCACTCACTATAGTAGCACTATCATACAAAATATATAGGGAGGGACTCTTCACCAATCATCTTATATGACGGTGAATAAATAATAAGTGATGATGCTCCTTAAGACATGGGATCTTCAAAGAGATTGGGTTCCATCACATCATCTCTATAATAGGCATTGTTGGGGATAAACCCCGCTCCTGCCGAAGTCAAGTTTGGTGCCCAACCTGATGCGGCCAATAGCCACGAAAGAGCTTCAGTCAGACTCCCGCAAGAGCCGAACTCCCTCCAAGCTTCCTCTTCGATCGGATTTCTGCAAGGGCCGGACTTCTTCCAAACATCTCCTTCAGCCGGCCGAACTTCTCTGCGGTCGAGCTCCTCCCGAGCTTTCCCTTCAGCCGAACTCTTCTACAAATCCAAACTCCTCTGGATGAATTATCGCCATCAGTCTGCAACAGACGACAAGACCGAACGATATGGCCGTCATTACTAGCGACGCCACTCTCTCCGTAACCAGCCCCATACGGCCCATGACCTGCCAGTATGGCTATCACTATCCTTCTGATGATGCCTTCCTCTTCGTACCGAACTCCATGCGGCCCCAATGGCTCTCTGTCAGGCGGTATGACCATCACCATCAACTAAGCTCCACCTATAAAGGACCCTCCAGATACGCTAATCTCTAACCTCTCGAATCTCTGAGCTCTCTTCTTCTTCTTCAAGCTCCGAAACTCATTCCTGAGCACTCCATTCCTGTTGACCAAAGCTGACTTGATCGTCGAAGGGTCCTGCCGGAGCCACCCTCCCACCAGCTCTGGACGGAACTTTATTTTGCAAATCTCCGACAGCGACCTCATCGGCCTCCACTCCAGCGGATTCCGATGATGACCAAATTCTGCATCAACAGATTGACGCTAGAGAGAGAGCTTGAACCTTCGAGATTTTCTTATTCTTAAAAGAGTGCTCGGCGATAATTTCTCTCTTCCCTCTCTGAAAATCTCTCTTCTTCCTCACTAGAGTTCTTTCCCGAAGAGAAAATGCCTGGGAGAGCTTCGACTCGATGATCGACGGCCTCCGCGCTAGATCCATCTGCTCCCATCCCACCGAGATGATGCTAGCCGTGCGACAACCTCCGGTGGAGACTTTGCCAGCAAACCCGCCATAAGGATGCGAGGAACCAACCTTAAGAAAGAGCATTCGGATCCTAAGAAAGGAGAAACGGAGAGCAGAGGCCCTCCCACAGAGCATGAAGTTCTCCGTAGAAGGTTTCGCAAGAAGGCGGAATGAAGTTTGACCACGTCCATGACCTCCCCAGCGCATATGAGGCCGAACTTCACCTCGAGCGCGAGCTCGCCATGGGCGAGGCCATCCAAGAGGGCATGAAGTTCACCCAAGAGGACGGAAAGATGTTTGGCATGGGTGAGGCCGCCGAACTTTCCATCAAGGGCCCTGACCAAGAGGGCATGAAGTTCACCCAGGAGGGTGGAAAAAAGTTTGGCGTGTACGAGGCCATCGAGCTCGTCGCCGAACTCGTAATCGAGAAAACCCCAACAGAGGGGCATGAAGTTCTTCGAAATGAAGTTCGACGGAATTAAGGTCGAACTCTCCCTCGAAGCTCATCATCAGGATGAAGTTCGGTGCAAAAAAAGTCGAGCTCCCCCTCGAGCTCATCGTCAAGGAAGTCCGGACAAAGAAGCAGAAAGTTCTCCAGTTCGGCGCGAGGAAAGCCGAGCTCCCCCTTGAGCTCGTCGACAAGCAGGAAGTTCTCCCATGGAGGGTTTCGCGAGAAAATGGAATGAAGTTCGATGCAAGTGAGGCCGAACTCTACCTCAAAGCTCATCATCGAGGAAGCCCCAATAAAGAGGCATGAAATCCTCCCACGGAAGCTTTTTTGCGGAAAAGCGGAATGAAGTTTGGTGCAAGCGGGCGGAACGAAGTTCTTCCATGAAATGAAGTTCGACGCAAGTGAGGCCGAACTCCCCCTCAAATCTCATCGTCGGAATGAAGTTCGGTGCAAGCAACTCCCGCTCGAGTATGTCACCAAGGAAGACCCCTACAAAGATTTCACAGGAGGTGAGATGAAGTTCGACCGTGCTCACGATCGCCCCAGGGCAAGCGAGGACTTCCTTCGAAAGCAGGCGAGTCCGAACTCCTCGAGCTCGCCACCAAGAAAGCCTCGATAAAGGGGTGCAAAAAAGCCCTCCTCTCGGAAGGTTCTGCGACTACGTCCCCCTCAACGCTCCTCGAACCCAGATTCTCACCAAAGTTAGGAACCAGCTGCCAACACCAGAAGGGTTGCGGTCTCCCCCAAACAAGCGCGATCAAAGTAAGTACTGTCTCTACCATCGCAACCATAGTCACAACACTGAGGAATGCATGCAGCTCCGAGATGAAATTGAGGAGCTTGTCAGAAAGGGGCGGCTGGATAAATTCCTCCGGCACCAGTCTGAAGAAGAAAAAAATCGATCGAGGGCACTGCCATAGCCAAAGATGGCAAGAAGCTCGGTGTTGCCATAGCCAGAGACGGTAAGGAAGCTTGACACTGCCATAGCCAGAGACGGCAAGGAGGTCGGCCACCTCACGACATCATCTACATTACCCTTGGGAGGAGCTTGGTACATCGGCGATTCGTCATCTCCCAGCGACAAGAGCTTGCTCCAAATTGAGAAGGCCAGCATGAGATAGAGGAGGTCGTCCACCCCAAAACTTACTGCCGAAGAAACGTGGAGGAACAAAGCTACCACAACCTTGAAATACAGAATTTAGGGATGCGCTGCTAGTAACTTCCTTTTAATAAAGTTCTTTTCTTTCAATAATGTTATTTCTGGATGCGAAAATTATGCGATGACAGGGAAGAAGTAGTCAATAATTGCCACATTAGGAACAGGAGGAAAATCTCGTCCTAACACGAGCAACAATCTCGACTAGAGATAAGATCTCTTCCGAGTGAAGGCCTCGTTCACAAAGGACGAGATGGGGAAAGAGGCCCTAACAGCGGCTCTTATGTGCCCCCACAGCCCATTAGAAATAGGAGGAGAACCTCGTCCTAACGCGAGCAACAACCTCGGCTAGAGATAAGATCTCTTCCGAGCGACTGTGGACAACCTCGGCTAGAGATAAGATCTCTTTCGAGCAATCGAGTCAACCTCGATTAGGAATAGGAGGAGAACCTCATCCTAACGCGAGCAACAACCTCGGCTAGAGATAAGATCTCTTCCGAGCGATCGTGCACAACCTCGGCTAGAGATAAGATCTCTTTCGAGCAACCGAATCAACCTCGGTTAGGAACAGGAGGAGAACCTCATCCTAATGCGAGCAACAACTTCGGCTAGAGATAAGATCTCTTTCAAGCGACCGTGGACAACCTCGACTAGAGATAAGATCTCTTTCGAGCGACCGTGGACAACCTCGGCTAGAGAAAAGATCTCTTTTGAGTGACCGTGGACAACCTCGGCTAGAGATAGAGATCTCTCCGAGCGATCGAGTCAACCTCGATTAGGAACAGGAGGAGAATCTCATCCTAACACGAGCAACAACCTCGGCTAGAGATAAGATCTCTCCCGAGCGACCGTGGACAACCTCGGCCAGAGATAAGATCTCTCCCAAGCGATCGTTGCCAACCTCGACCAGAGATAAGATCTCTTTCGAGCAATCATGGGATAACCTCGACTAGAGATAAGATCTCTCCTGAGCGACCGAGTCAACCTCGGTTAGAAATAGGAGGAGAACCTCATTCTAATGCGAGCAATAATCTCAACTAGAGATAAGATCTCTTCCGAGCGAAGACCTCATTCACAAAGGATGAGATGGGGGGAGAGGCCCTAACAGCGGCCCTTATGTGCCCCCACAGTCTGTTAGGAATAGGAGAAGAACCTCATCCTAATGCGAGCAACAACCTCGATCAGAGATAAGATATCTTTCGAGCGATCGAGTCAACCTCGATTAGAAATAGGAGGAGAACCTCATCCTAACGCGAGCAACAATCTCGGCTAGAGATAAGATCTCTCCCAAGCGACCGAGTCAACCTCGATTAGGAATAGGATGAGAACCTCGTCCTAACGCAAGCAACAACCTCGACCAGAGATAAGATCTCTTTCGAGCGACCGAGTCAACCTCGATTAGGAACAGGAGGAGAACCTCATCCTAACGCGAGCAACAATCTCGATCAAAGATAAGATCTCTTTCGAGCGACCGTTGACAACCTCAGTCAGAGATAAGATCTCTCCCGAGCGACTATGGACAACCTCAGCCAGAGATAGGATCTCTTTCGAGCACCCGTGTTAACCTCGACTGCTGGAGATAGTATCGCCTCCGAGGAGCTCAACCTCCGACTTCGATCGCAGCGGATGAGGCTTACCTCAACCTTGATTGGAGATAAAATCTCCCTCGAGCTTCGACCTGAACCAGCACGGAGCCCAGAAGAGAACTTCGGCAGTCGTCTTTTCTACACTCCCTTCCTTCGAGTTTCGAACTCGGAAGTGGGAGGGCTATTGTTGGGGATAAACTCCACTCCTGTCGAAGTCAAGTTCGGTGCCGAGCTTGATGCGGCCAGTAGCCACAGAAGAGCTTCAGTAGATGGATCTTAGTCGAACCCTTACAACCGATCGAACTACTTAGCGATCGAGCTCTTCGAACTCCTCAGCAGTTATCCCTCGGCCGAACTCCTCGATGGCCAAGCAACGGTTGAACTCCTTCGAATCCATTTAGCCGATCGAACTGCTTAGCGGCTGAGCTTCTTGGACTCTCAGCGGTCGGACTTTAGCCGAACTAAACCGTCGAGCTTCAGTCAAACTTCCGCAAGAGTCGAACTTCCTCCAAGCTTTCTCTTCGATCGAATTTCTACAGGGGCCAGACTTCTCCCAAACATCCCCTTCAGCCGATCGAACTCTTCTACGGTCGAGCTCCTTTCGAGCTTTCCCTTCAGTCGAACTCTCCTACAAGTCCAAACTTCTCTGGACGAATTATCACCATCAGTCTGCAACAGACGATAAGACCAGACGATATGGGTGCCATTACTGGCGACACCACTCTCTCCATAATCAGCCCCATGCGGTCCATGACCTACCAGTATGGCTGTCACTATCCGTCTGACGATGCCTTCCTCTTCGTACCGAACTTCATGCGGCCCCAATGGCTCTCTGCCAGGCGATATGGCCGTCACCATCAACTAAGCTCCGCCTATAAAGGATTCTTCAGATACGCTAATCTCTAACCTCTCGAATCTTTGAGCTCTCCTCTTTTTTTTCAAGCTCTGAAACTCATTTTCGAGCACTCCATTTCGATTGACCAGAGCTGACTTGATCGTCGGAGGGTCCTACCGGAGCCACCCCCTCCCACCGACTTCGGATGGAACTTTATTTTGCAGGTCCCCGACGGCAACCTTATCGACCTCCACTCCAGTGGATTCCGGCGACGATCAGATTCTTCGTCAACAGGCATCAGTACCCATCCCCCTCGATGTTTTTCTTACTAGCTCTTTGGTCATGGCTTGATCAAAAGATCAGCCTTTTTTTTTGACCTCATAAAGTTCATGGACACAACTCCACTCTCAATTAGCTGCCTCACAATATTATGTCTCAATCTAATGTATCTATTTTTTTCATTATAAATTTTATTTTTAGCTCAAGCTATGGTAGCCTGGCAATCACAATATAAAGACATAGATGTCATTGGTCTTTTCCATATAGGAATATCCACCAATAATTGTCGTAGCCACTTGGCTTCAGATGATATCTTTTTTGATGCAATGAATTCAGATTCCATGGTAGACCTAGCAATAATAGTCTACTTGGATGATTTCCAAGAGATAGCACCACCTACTAAAATAAACACATGGCCACATATTAGTTTCAATTCATTAGAATCTGAAATCCAGTTAGCATCGATACACCCTTCTAGTACAGCCAAAAATCCACAATATGTCAATCCATAATGCATAGTCCCTTTAAGACATTTTAACACTCTATATAATGCAATCTAATGATCATTATTTAGATTATGTGTATGTGTACTGAGCATATTCACAGCATATGCAATATCAAGATGAGTAGAGTTCATTAAAAACATCAAATTACCAATGACCTATGCATATTCAATTTGTAATACACTATTACCAAGATTTTTTATTAATACACCTTAGCATCATAAGGAGAAGATATAGGTTTGCAATCAAAGTGATCAAATTTTTAAGTATTTTCTCAACATAGTATGATTGTGATAAAATAGTACGATCATTTTTCCTTAAAACGCTTATACCAAGAATTATATTAGATTTACCTATATCTTTCACATCAAAGTTTCATGCAAGAAATTTCTTTGTATTATTTATAATATCAATGTTGGTACCAAAGATCGACAAATTATCAGCAGATAATAACATCAATATTATCAACAAATTTACTATATATATATATATATATATTTGTCAGCATTATTTATCACAGATCCATTAAAAAACATAACATTATCAAATTCTTCATGCTATTATTTAGGAGCTTATTTTAAACCATACAAGGATTTTACTAATTTACATATACTTTATGCTCTTATCTAGGGATAACACATCTCTGAGGTTGCTCTACATAAATTTCTTCTTTAAGTTTACCATTAAGAGATATAGTTATAACATCCATTTGATGCCCAACAAGTTTATAGATAGATGCAATGATAAATAAAATCCTAATAGATATAATTCTAGAAAACAATGAGTAAGTGTTAAAATAAACAAAATCTTCATTTTGTTTATAACCTTTAGCAACCAAGCATGCCTTATATTTATCAATCGAGCCATCTAGTTTTAACTTTTAAAGATCTATTTACATTCAATTGATTTTATTTTATGAGACAAATTAACCAGTTCTTATGTATGATTAGACATAATAGCTTCAATTTCACTATTAATGACCTCTTTCCAAAATGGTGCATCAATAAAAGTTTCATCTTGGTAAGTTAAAGGTTCATCATTTACATAATAAACATAGAAACAATAATAAAAGTTTCTAGCTCTTTTACTTTTCTCATTTCTAATTCACAAGTTTTATTTTCATTAGAAGCAATAGAAGGTTCATGTGATATGAAAGTATTTCTTAATTTCACAGGTAATATATTTTCAAAGAATTTGGCATTTTTGGCTTCTATAATAGTATTTACATCTAAAACATCACTTTTAATAATAATAAATCTATAAGCAATACTATTATGAGTATAATCAATAAAAACATGATCACAAATTCTAGAACCAATTTGTCTTTTTTTAAGTCCTAGTATTATTACGTTTGCCAAATATCCCCACACTTTGAAGTATTTTAAAATAGATGAATCACTTAAAAAAGACTTTTATCCCTTTTTCTGTGAGGAATTTTATTTGTATATAGTATGAAAGAATGGTTTCCCCCACATGTTGGTAGGAAGCCCTAAATATATAAGCACGGCATTCATCATTTCTTTAAGATTCTATTTTTTTCTTTCTGTGGCACTATTTGATTCTGGTAAGTAAAGTGGAGTTATTTCATGTATTATTTTATTTTGTTCACAAAATTTATTAAAAAAAATTGATTCATATTCTTTACCTCTATCTCTGTTCTTAGTTTTTTTAATCTTCTTATTCAATTGATTTTCTATCATGCTTTGTATTTAAGAAATATTTTGCCCGCTTTTTCTTTGATTTTTAATAAATATAGTTTTGCATATCTTGAGATTATATAGAATCTCTTACCATCTCTTGTCATTGTGTTTTTCAAGTCTCCTAAGTCACTATGTATTAGTCTAAGTAATTATGTTTCCCTTGTTATAGGTTAATAAGATTTCTTATTGATCTTAGTTTCAGCACATATTTCACATTTATTAATTTTTCATCATTTATACTTGGCATTAATCCAATTTGTCTCATTTTCTTCAAATAACAAAAATTTACATGTCCAAGTCTACCATACCATATATCAAAAGAGTCAACAAAATAAGCAAAAGATGATGATGTATTATCATTAATTATATCATGCACATTTACTACATAAAGGGATTCGTATAAATAAGCTTTTCCCACAATGACATCATTTTTGCTCAAGATAACCAAATCACTATCAAAGATTACTTTAATTCTAGCTTTTTATAGAAGTGATACTGACACTAGATTATGCCTAGTAGAGGGCACTTGCAGTACATTGATTGAGAGAATTTTATCAGATGTGAGCTTTAGCATAATTTTTTTCTTTACTAACAATAGATGTAAGTCGTGAATCTCCCATGTAATATGTCTAGTAGAGAGCACATGCAGCACATCATTGATTAAGAGAATTTTATCGAATATGAGCTTTAGCATAATGTTTCCTTAATTTACCAACAATGGTTGTAGGTTGTGAATCTCCCATATAAACATTTTTGGTCCCCTCTTTGATTGAGTTGCAGGAAGAAATGCATCATTGTTTCCACAAACATGCTTCACGCATCCAAGTCCAACACCCAAGCTTTAGGTCCCATCACTGTGAGCTCAGAAGTGGCACTCCCAAGTCTTGAAAACATGAAGAGATAGGTCATGAAAAGATGGAAGCGAACTGAAAGAAAAATCAGCTCTCCTAGTAAAGTTCAGAAATTGGGCCAATTCATCCTGAGACTGAGCTGGCTAAGTTAGAAACTGGATCGGCTCAGTTCAAGACTGGGTCGGTTAGGTCTTAGAGGAACATCTAGATAGAGAGTAGTATTTTCAAGACTGCGGGCACAGTATACAACTGGGTTGGCTCGATCTGAGACTAAGCCGATCCAATCGTAAGTTAGCCGGCTCAGTTTGAAACTAGGCCGCCTCAGTTTTCGTAGATTATTATTTTATGTACGTAGATTGTTTGGATTTAGAGAGTTTTTCTATGAGCTTGATCCTTTGTAAAGTATATATACTGAAAATAGGTCAAGATTATAGAGGCTGAGATATATTTAATAAAAATTATTTTCTCCCAAAAATCTTTTCTTTTCTATTTCTTGAATTGTTTGATCGTGTTTCCACAGTAATCTCTGAGAGGTTCTTTCTTGTTGCTTGGCTGATCACCAGCAGCTATGCCGATCCATGTGGGAAGAGTGCGTATTTTCAATAATTGGTATTAGAGCGGTGTTGCATGGAAGGAAGAAAGATACCTAGGATTTACTTCATGATCTGTTGTACTAGATTTTATCATAAAACTTTTAGTTTGCTTCGTGGTTGTCTCTAGATTAAGGTGGAGATTATTTACATAAAGGAACGGTGATATAAAAATTTGGAAAGAGGATCTAAGACTAGTTAGATTTTCTTTGAAGGATAGTTTTGCTGATGTGTATGATCATGAAGGATGTTAGAAATTTGTTCTTGACTTGTTTGAAGTCATGGGATCAACTGGATTCAAAGTGGATTTTAAGAAGTTCAACAGTAAGAAAAATTTTATCCTATGGCAGCAAAGAGTAAAGAACTTATTGGTTCAGCAGAGAATCTACAAGGTCTTGATAAAATAAAGGTCAGAAAAGATCAGTACTGAGAATTAAGAAGAGTTGAAGAAAATTACTTTTAGCACAATCTGAATATATTTGGTCGATCAAGTTTTGCCCGAAGTTTGCATAGAGACTACGGCAAAGGGGTTCTAGGAGAGACTGGAGAACACATACATGGGGAAGAACATGACTAATAAGCTTTGATTGAAGAAATAGCTATATAGTCTGAGGATGTCCAAAGATAAAGATCTTGTTATACATATCCAAAGATTCAATCAGGTGTATTCTGAGATAATAAGTTTGGATGTGAAGATCGACGAGGAGGATCGAGCGTTGCTGCTATTATGTTCTCTCTCAGGTTCGTATGATGGTCTCATAACAACTTTAGTTTATGGGAAGGAGATCCTGAACTATGAAGAGATTATTGGTGTGCTCAGATCAAATGAGCAAAAAGAATAGATCTGCAAGAAAAATCCTAAGTCTGAGATCTTGGCTGTGAACAAAAGATAGAAAAGATCAAAGAAGAAGATAAGAGAAAAATCTAAGGATAGATCAAAATCTCGAAATCAGAGGAAGATGACATTGAAATATTATAAATGTCATCAGCCTGGATACCTAAGGACAGATTGCTCTCTTTTGAAATCAGAAAAAGAGAAGGCCAGCAAAAGAGATGATATAACTTCTGTGAGCAGTGGAAAAGATCTGTTAGTTGTATCAGATGGATTCATAGAGTATGATACTATATGGATATTAGATTTAGCATGCTTGTACTACTATACTTCTCATCCAGAATGATTTGCTACCTATCAGAAGGTCGATGGTGAAAGTGTCAACCTTGGAGATGATCATCCATGCAAAGTAGCTAGAGTTGGCTCTATCAGGATGAGGATGTACGATGGGATCATTTGTACATTATCAAACGTCAGGCATGTACCGAAGTTGGAAAAGAATTTGATCTTTTTGGGCTTTTTGGAGGAGCAAGATTATACTTTTAGTAGCCAGACTGGGAGTGGATATCTAAAAATTTTTAAGAAAGCTTTGGTGGTGATGAAAGGTAGAAGACTGAGCAACAATCTTTATAGAATGGAAGGCTCAATGGTGAATGATAGTGCAGAGGTGCTAGCAGTGGCATGGAAGAAGCAGATTTTATATCAGCTGGCACTATCGGATGGGTCATATGAGTGACCATGGGCTCACAGAACTAAGCAAAAGAGATATGATCCCAGTCCTGAAGGAGGGTACAGATCTTTATGAGCCGTGCATCTTTGGCAAATAGCATAGGATGAAGTTTGCCAGAAGTACCAAGCGCAGTGAGGGAGTGCTAGATTTAGTACACTCGGATGTGTGGAGATCAGCTCCTGTATTAGTCAGAGGTGGGGCAAAATACTTTATCACTTTCATTGATGATTTCTCAAGAAAGGTGTGGATTTATCTGATCAGAAAAAATCAGAGGTGTTTGCCCAGTTCAGAGCCTAGAGAGCTGAGGTAGAGAAGGAGTCAGGAAGATAGGTGAAGTATCTAAGGTCGGATAATGGAGGAGAGTATACAAGCCTATAGTTTAGAAGGTACTATGAGAAAAATGGCATCAAACATCATTACATGGTGAAAATGACTCTCCAATAGAATGGTGTCATGGAAAGAATGAATCGGATACTGATAAAAAAGGCATGCAGTTTAAGGCTGCAGACATTACTCCTAAAGTTCTTTTGAGGTGATGCTCTAACTTTTTCTTATTTTCTTGTAAATAGGTCTCCTCATCATAAGCTAAATAGAGGCATTCCAGATGAGGTCTGGATTGAAAAGAAGATGGAGTTTGGCCATCTGAAAATCTTTAGTTGCACAGTTTATGCACATATGGAGGCAATCGAGAGGAGCAAATTGGATCCAAAATCTCAAAAAATAACATTCATAAGATATCCATAAGGAGTCAAGGGGTACCTACTGTGGGACTCTCAGGCACAGAAGTCAGTGATCAGTAAGGATGTTATCTTTGATGAGAAAAGCATCTTAAGGAGGTCTGAGATAGATGAAACTAAAAAAATAAAGATGAACAGCATTGGCCAGTCAAAGAATGATGGCATGCAGGCTACATCCACTTACAAGAGTGTTCTTATTAAGATGGAGCTGGGTAAAAAAGTATTATCTTAGATTGAAAATCGGCATGGAGGGCTGACAGCTCAGACAAATGTGCAGAAGCAGCCACAGACATCAGGCAAAGATGTGCCAGTGGGAGTGGCTTTGCTCAAGCCCTAACATACTATTAGGAGACCGATCAGATATGGCATTGATGAGATTATCTTCTATGCACTTATCACTGCTAATAGAGATTCAGAGAATTATACAGAGGCCATGGAGAGTGAGGATCATGATTCATGAATGCAGGCCATGATGGAGGAGATGAAATTACTTGAGAAGAATCAGACATGGCAGCTGATGGATCTTCTAGAGGGTGCTCAACCTATTGGCTCAAAGTGGGTGTTCACAAAGAAAGAGGTACCTTCAGAATAAGGTAGAGTCAGATTTAAAACAAGATTGGTAGCAAAGGGATGCTCACAAAGAAAAGGAATTGATTACATAGAATTTTTTCTCCTATGGTACGTCATACATCTATTCGAGTTTTACTGTCACTGATGGCATAGCATAACATGAAATTGGAATAGATGGACGTGAAGACGGCCTTCCTTCATGAAACTTTGGAGGAAAGAATCTACATGAAGCAGCTAAATGATTTCAAGGAGATGGGACAGAAAGAAAAGATACATTTACTCAGAAAGTTTTTGTATGGCTTGAAATAATCCCCTCGTCAGTGGTATCGAAGGTTTGATAGCTTTATCTTGAGCCTAGATTTCAGTAGATGTGAACATGATTGCTGTGTCTACATCAAGGATGTAGATGAAGAGGATGCTCTGTACCTATTACTATATGTAGATGATATGCTCATAGCTAATAGATGTATGGATGCTGTGAAAAGGTTGAAAATGATATTATCATTTGAGTTTGAGATGAAGGATTTGGGTCCAACTGAAAAAATTCTTGGAATGGAGATTTGCAGAGATAGGTGCAAAAAAGTGCTTTATTTGTCATAAAAAAAATATGTCGAAAAAGTTCTGGAGAGATTTGAAATGGAGAAGGCCAAATCTATAGAGATGTCATTACCGAGCCATATATCTCTCTTCAAGTTACAAAGCTCTCAGTCAGAAGAGGAGAAAGAGTACAGGAAATGAGTCTCTTATGTAAATATTATAGATAGTATGATGTATACTATGGTGTACTATATATCAGATATAGCACATACAGTGAGCACGGTTAGTAGATACATGGCTATAACCCTAGGAAGGAACATTGGAAAGCATAGAAATAGATTTTAAGATATCTGCATGGAACAAGAGATAATGGTTTGATGTTTGGTAGGCAGTCGAGAGGATTTAAAGAATAATCTGTGAAGATGTGTGAAGGTTCAGGTTCTCTGAAAGGATTTGTTAATGCAAATTATACTGATGATCTTGATACAAGGAGGTCTATTACTGGATACCTCTTCTACGTATATGGTAGACCAATATCTTGGAGATCAATCCTTCAATCAATCACAGTCTTGTCTACCATAGAGGTCGAGTATATTGGGATAACAAAGGCTGCAAAGAAAATTCTTTGGCTTAGGAGGTTGATTGATGAGTTGGGGGTGAAGCAGAGCAAGGTTACACTGTTCAGTGATAGTCAGAGTGCTCTGCAGTTGGCACCGAACCTAGTTTCACTACTACAAAAAAGGGCTACGGCAGCAATTTATAACCGCTACCGTAGCCCAAAAAATCGCTGTCATAGGCTATAGTAGTGCTTTTCTAACCCCTACTACTGCGGCCGTCGTCGTAGCTCTATGACAGTGATTGTTGCAGCGGTTGTTTGAAGCACTGCCATAGATAGTCTATTGCAGCGATTTATAAACTGCTGCAATAGATTGACCTATGGCAGCGGTTACATAACCGCTGTCATAAGTAATCTATAGTAGGAATTTCTTAACCACTGCCATAGATCTAATGCAATGATTGGCACCGTTTGCACCAGAAACCTATGACAGCGGTTGGCATGGATATGATAGCGGTTATAAAACTATTACCGTAGATCTTGAATAATTAAAAAAATTAAAATTTTTATTTTTTATATATATTTTATCTGATAAATAGAGATATATAACATAAGAAAATATAATAAACATAAAAATTATTCTAAAATATTAAAATTTTATTATCAAATAAAATTTATTAGAATATTTTTTTAAAAAAAAAAAATACATCAAAAGTTTTCTAAATCTACATCATCGTCGTCGTCACCGGAAGTCGGAGCCAGAGCTGAAGCTGGAGCTGGAGCTGGTGCTGGAGCCAAAGCCGAAGCTGGAGCTGGAGCTGGAGCTGGAATGCGGGCCAATATATCCTCAAAGCCCGTGACTCCAAAATGCACGTTAAGCATCGACATCATATCTCTCACGATGTCCTTCAGATGAGATGCACGCTCCTCAACCCGATCTGTCCATGTCGCAGCATGATCTGCCCATACCAATGCCTCCTTAAGCTATTTTTGACTGACGACACTAAAAATCTATGAGAAGATGCTCGCCTCAGACCAGTAGCTCATCGGCATGTGTCCGAGCCTACATTGGATCCTCCTAGAGTGCTCAGACCCCAAGACCTAAGACAGATGATCATGGGGCCTAAAGATATCCGAGCCCTCGCTTGCGAACGCATCTAACTAATCCTATAATTATAAATTAAAATAAAATTTTATAAAAAATGCTATAATGCTAATAATATATACTAATATATTTAATACTTATAAAAATACGTCCGATCGTGGCGTTCATCGACCTACCCGTCTTATCCATGTAGCTGAATCGAAAGATCTCACTATGGCTGGGCATCACTCCATCTCTCATCAGCTATAACAAAGAATAAATTTATCAGAAAGATGATAAAAAATATGAATTTAATTTATCTAGTAAGATTTAGAACTAATTACCTCTCTATGCACAGACTGGCCATAGACTCGTAGCACGGTTCTTTCGATTTTGATGGACGGTAGCCTAAACATATAAAATGCATAAATATAACTAAGATGCGTGTACTTACCCATATCTTCTTCCATACTCGATCCCTGACGGCAGCATCCATCAAACGTCAGTCTCTGGGCTCTACGGAAATGATGTCCGACCGTCTCACAAGCACTCCAAAAAAGGAATACATCTCCCGCACGGTCTTTCCTCCGCATCGTAATAGACCATCACCTGATACTGACGGTTCCACATGTGTGCCATACGTATGGAACCACGAAATATCCGACTGGATGATGCACCTGCAATACAAATATATTATGCAAATATATAAGTATACAAATACTATATAAAAAATAAAATTATACTAATATAATAAAAACATACACTCAGATGCCTGCGTAGAAGCATGTGTCTCATATATGGACGATGGTAGAGGCTCAGCTGTCGATGGAATAGATGCCATCGGTGAAGTAAATGCTGATGGTGGAGGTCTTTGAGCAACCGATGCCGAGGTGGATGGAGTATGCTCTGACTGCTTCTCAAATGCTGAACTGTGCGTAACCCGCTTAGGAACAGGGGTGAAAGTTAGATGGCCTTTCGATGCCATCGTGATCTGCAACATTAATGAACATTAATCAATATAACATATTGAACAATAATATTAGTATAGCATCAATAAATAGTCACTAATATGTACACTAATCAATTGATGGGTCTATCGTTATGCAATGCAATAAACAAAAGCAACAAGATATAAATATCCAAAAAATGTTATGCAATAAATTCTACGATATGAATTACATTCATAAATAATTAAGGATGAGCAATAGTCGTAGATCTGATCTCTTGTGCAAATCTTGGTGTTAATCCAAAAATCTGAAAGAAGAACAAAGTAAATGATGGTGGCACCTTAAGGCTTAAAGTTGGAACCTTAAAGAGACATATCAAATTCTATTCGCTCAGAAGCTGAGCCGGCTCCATGCCTGAGATAGTCAGCTTCATGCCTGAGACATCCAGCTTGGGTCCTCCTCCAATCAGCTCAATCATGGCCTGAGCCAGCTCGATTGCATATATGAGCCGACTCGATTGTGTGCCATCCCCTCGATCACTCCCTCTCTCGATCTCTCTCACCGACGATGGTGGCGAGGCTGAACCCCTTCCTTCCAGCTTTTTCATCTCTTGATTTTCTTCTCTCCCTTTCTCGATCTCCCTCACCGACGAGGCCGGACCCCATCTCTCCCTCTCTCACTCTCTCGATCTCCCTCGCCGGCAAGGTGGACCCCATCCCTTCCAGTGATGCCGACGAGGTCGGACCCCCTCCCTCCCTCTCTCGATCTCCCACTCTCCCTCTCTCGATCTCCCTCATCGGTGAGGCCGGACCCCCTCCCTCCCAATGATGGCGGCGAGGCCGGATCCCTCCCTTCCTCTCTCAAGTACATATCCATCGGGTATTCGGTTTCGGATCGATATCAGTAATTAAAATTGGATCCAGATCTGAATATCCAGATTTCGATCCGAACCCAATCCATTGATAGATCTAGTCCACAGCCATCGACGACATGGCACATAGCCCAAGGCTACCATCACGGCACGACCCAAAAACTATGGCATGCAGATAATTATAATATTTATAATAAATATTTATAATATTTATTATAAATATTTTATAAATTATTATAAATATACATGATTAATAAATAATACTATAAAATTAAAAAAAAATTATACCTATGGCTATAGAGAGCGGGTCGCACCGAAAGCTCCGAGGGATCACCGACGATGATGCTAGAGGAGGACGACGGCACTAGAGGTAACCTACGAAATAAAAGCAAGATAGTGGAGATAGAGAAGAGAGAAAAAAGAGGAAAGAGAGAGAGCAGGGGCGTCGGGATGGGGGGCTAGGGGAGGGGCCAGTGAGGAGCCGGAGCATGATGGAGGGTCCGACCAGGAAGGGGGGGTGGGGGGTGGCGGGGACCGGTGGGGGGGGGGGGGGGGGCGGTCGGGAGGGAAAGGAGGGGAAGGAGGGTGGCGGGGGAGGATGGGGTGGCGGGGAGGGCGGCCGGAGATGGGGGGCTGGGGGGTGGCAGGGTGGTGGGGAGGGGCGGCCGAGGATGGAAGGAAGGAGGGACGGTCGAGGGGGGGGGGAGGTGGGGGGGGCGGGTGGGGGGTGGCGGGTGGCGAGAAGGAGTGGCCGGAGATGGAGGGAAGGAGGGGCGGCCGGGGGAAGAGTGGGGGGTGGTGGGTGGTGGGGAGGGACGACCGAGGATGGGGAGCCAGAGGGGGAGGGGGAAGGAAAGACGGCACCGATCGAGGGGGAAGGAGGGGTGACGTCGGTCGTGGGGGGAAGGAGCCTCACCGGCGACGAAGAGGAGGGAAAGAGATAGAGAAAGATCGAGCGCGCACGAAAGGAAAGCAGCAAAAATTTAAAAATTTTTAATCTAACCTACGGTAGCAGTTATCAAACCGCTGCCATAAATCTACGATAGCAGTTATCCAAAACTACTGCCATAGATCTACGGCAGCGATTTTATAACCACTACCATAGATCTATAGTAGCGATTTTTGATAACCGCTATCATAGGTTGGAAATAATTTTTTTTATTTTTTTCTAAATATAATATAATTTTAAAATTTAATGTCCATCTTCACCATTCATTATCTAAATAATTATCATTAGAGTGTCATCGCAAAAGGTCACCTTGATCCGATGGCCCTAGCATCATCGATCAAAAAATTTGATTTCGACGATCACGTATGATGATGCAATGATTTGATAGATGAAGATCTTCGATGGATCCAAAAATCTACAACGATGATCTTGATGATGTTTGTAACATACTATCAAAATTTTACTTCAATTGGATATCATTATCATGGTCAATTTAGTATGGAATGATTTCGATCGTTAAATTAGAAATAAGCAATCAAGGGTTTAAACGATGTCCGATTATGAGATAATTTTTTAGTTAAATGATCTTTGTTATAATTTTAAATATTTTATATGGCGATGATAGTAAAATTTAAATCATTTTCGTATAAACTATTCATGTTAAGCAAATATTGCAAAAGCACGAGCATAACAATCAGTGAAGTTTCAGAATGGTTATCAGAAGACGTATAGTTTTAGATCGTTCTTCATCTCACGAGTTGAATTTTATAATTACCACCGTAAAAAATGATTAAAGTAGTAGCTAAGATCATTTATAAAAAAAATTATCTCATAATCACATACCGTTTGGTCCTTTGATTACTCGTTTATCATTTAACGGTCGAAACTAATCTATACTAAATTGACTAAGATAATGATATTCAATTGAAGTAAAATTTTGATAGTACGCTACAAATATCACCGAGATCATCGTTGCAGATTTTTAAATCCATTGGAGATCTCCATTTATCAGATCATTGCATCATCATTCATGGTCGTTAAAATCGAATTTTTTTGATTGACGAAGTTAGGGCCATCGGATTGAGGTGATTTTTTGCGATGATACTCTAATGATAATTATTTAGATAATGAACGATGAAGATGAATATTAAATTTTAAAATTATATAATATTTAAAAATATATATATATTGCAGTGGTTATAATTAACCGCTGCCATAAATCAACTTATAGCAGTAGTTCCTAAAAATCGCTGCTATAGGTCCGACTTATGGCAGTGGTTACAATGAATTGCTGCTATAAGTTAACCTATAGCAGCGAATTTTAGGAACTGCTGCTATAGGTCCGACCTACAGTAGCAATTTTCGGTAATCGCTGCTATATGTTGGACCTATGGCAGCAGTTACAAAAATCGCTGCCATATGTCCGATCTATAGCAGCGGTTAATGAAAATCACTACCGTAGGAGCTATGAAAATGGTTTCAAAAATTGCTGTCATAGATCATTTTTGTAGTAGTGTCTATTATGTATGCATAAAGCATATAGACGTAAAGTACCATAAGATCAGAGAGCTGGTGGAGGAAGGCGAAGTGGAACTGATGAAGATCCATACCAAGAAGAATCAGTCTAATGCACTCACAAAGGTACTTCCAAGAGACGACTTTCAGAGATGTGTGGCATTGATCGATCTGTTAAGAAAAGATGAGTTCACAAGGACTTGAAAGCACCAAGGTGGAGAATGTGAGCTCAAAATTGGCACTCTCAAGTCTTGAAAATATGAGGAGATAGATCATGAAAAGATGGAAGCGAATCGAAAGAGAAATCAGCTCTCCTAGTAAAGTTCAGAAATTGGGTCGGCTCACCTTGAGACTGAGCCGGCTAAGTTGAAAACTGGATCGGCTCAGTCCAGGACTGGGTCAGTTAGGTCTTAGAGAAAAATTCAGACAGAGAGCATTATTTTTAGGACTGTAGGCATGATACACAACTGGATCAGCTCAGTCTGAGACTGAGCCGACTCGTCGTAGGTTAGCCGGCTCAATCTAAAACTGGACCGGCTCAGTTTTTACGGGTTATTATTTTATGTACGTAGGTTATTTGGGTTTGGAGAGTTTTTCTATAAGCTTGAGCTTGATCTTTTGTAAAGTATATATACTAGAAACATGTCAAGATTGTAGAGGCTGAGATATAGTTAATTAAAATTCTTTTCTCCCGAAAATCTTTTCTTCTTTATTTCTTGAATTATTTGCTTGTACTTCCGTAGTAATCTCTGAGAGGTTCTTCTTTGTTGCTTGACTAATCACCAGCGGTCATACCAATCCGTGTGAAAAGAGCGCATATTTTCAATAATCACAATATTTGCTTCTACCATAGCTGCAATAATCTCCTCCTCTGCTTCGACCAAGTTCACCATCGTCTTGTTTTGTCCTATTTTGACATCCATATGATATATGCAATTTGCAGCAAAATGACATATTTTATCACAAACAAAATATTTTACTTTCTTCTTTTGGACATTCGAATTAGTATGAAATTTCTTATGACTATTACCAGAAAAATTTTTATAGAAAGATTTATCATGCTTTTTATGAGTGTGTGAGGGTCTAGAGTAATTAGAGACAATCAAGTTAGCTTTTGAAATAATTTCATTAGTCCTTTGAGATTGTTCTATTTTTTTATTTTTCTCTTCAACTCTAATATGCGGTCATTTGCTTTCTTGTATGCCTTAATTAAATTTTATAATATTTTCAAAAATCAGCAACTTTTTCAATAACAATCACCAACAAATCCATCAAGCAACATGTTTCCCTCGCTAGCTAATTCACTAACCACATTTCAATATTCATGGATTTGACTAGTGAAATTTTTTTCTTTGGTCAATTTGAAATGCAATAATTTAATCAATAAAAATCTCTTACTTCCAGTATCCTCAAAAATATACTTAGTATGCAAATCATCCCAAATATCTTTATCATGATCAAAATAATAATAAACCTCAAATAATTCATTAGTTAAGCAATTCAATATAATGTTTCTTGCTAACTTATCCATAGCCTCCCATTCTTGTTTAGTCTTTTCATAATTATCAATTCCTTCCTTAGGTATAGGTTCTATTAAAATAAAGGCAATGTTAATAAAATATAATACTATATAAACGTTTTGTTGCCGATTTTAAAAATTATTATCATCAAAAGAATCAATGTTAGCAGCATCTAGCAATATTTTGGCAGTGCCAAGAATTGAAGCATTCATTAATTCTACCTTTAAGAATGTAGAAAATTTAAATTGTGGATGCAAATTCTTGTAGCAAACACAAATAATCAAGAATGGATAAATAAATAAGAATAAATTAAGGAAGAGAAACTTAGCTATAATGGCATGTAGTTCACGTTATCCTTAAAAATAGATTTCACGTTCCTCAGAATCAATGATTAAGTGCGAAGGTTCCAATGCATCCATTCTCTAGGATTCAGGTGTAACAACACTTTTAAAAGAGCGTGCTCTAAATATAAAGATTTAATTGAATTGCTTCTGCTTGTTTCTTGCCTCAAGAATAAAAAATATGATAATATTTTACTTAAAAAAAGAAAGAGAAAGATAGAGAGCTTTGTTGCAAAGAAGATAAGAGAAAATAGAAAGGGCCTTTAGAAAAGAAATAGGGAGAGATTCGGATGTCTGAATGAGAGGAAAAATACATATTCATAAAAGAGTTTTTACGGTAAGCGAGCGTGAAATGGTAACAATGATTTAGATACCCAATGGCAGAAAACTCTAATGGATAAAAAATATGAAATGACACCTTTATTTTTAGATGGATAAGAATAAGGAGTTTAAAATATTTTGAAACACCAAACTTAAATAAAAAGGTAATCAACAAGATAATCTAAGTGAAGTCTGGGGATTCTTTAATGCAATGGCTTAGTTCAATTGCTTGCTAAAGAACTAGATCAAGGACATTGAGAAAAAACAAATGGGAAGCAATTCTGGCAGCAGCAAAGCAGTGAAATCAATTCGGTCTAATAACCTAAGGTCCATGTAAATCCAGCATATTTTAATACTATAATAGTTTTACTTAGAAGTTTATTATATCATATGAATTTCAGTAGTCAATTTCATAAAATTTGGTTTTCTTCCATCGTTAAAATTGATTACATTCTAACATAGAACTAGCTAATCTGAATATTAGAATAAAATTGGCATTTCTTCTGTGGATTCTTTTATTTAGTGACCAAACAATAAAATAAGAATGGCAACTACAGCTCTTCATATTTTGTTCCAATTCCATGTCAATTCTCATTCTATTTCTTTTTCCATTACGATAAGCCAAACATAGCAGAGATCTTTTTTCCGAAAAATTGTCGAGGACTTTTCAGTATAATAGCCCAAGAATGACTCCCTTGGTTATTAGCATGAACGTAGAAGCAGCTCTATAACAAGGCAAAAATAGGCATAAAAGGAATTTTGGAATGAAAAAGATGAAAGTAGAGTTGAATTCCGGAGACCAGTTGACTAGAGCTGATCATGGACTGCATCTGAGCATAGAAAATATCAGATTTTCAATAATTTTGATCCAAAAAAAATATAATTTAGGTCCAAAGTCCGGCTTATGATCAGCTCTAATGGAGACGTACCATAATGTTGTGATAATGATGGCGAAAAAAAAATGTAGAGGAATTTTAGAATGAAAGGAAGAAAGGGGAATTGAACTCTGGGGATCGAGATGTACCCCTAACGATGAAATTAGAATGTAATCAGATGAATTGGCTTGAGCTCTATTTAATTTTGAAGGACTCGTTTAGTTCGAAGATTTTTTTTTTTCAAAAAGTAACTTTTCAACTCCACTTAAGTTTGAAAGACTCGTTGGATTCATAAAAGAACTTATTTTCTTAGAAAATTATTTTCTATAAAAAAAAATTTTAAAAATAAAATTTTGATATATTTGGTTGATTATGAAAAATAACTTATTGTAAAGTAGTTTATGTTTGATTGAGCATCTACTTTTCTAGAAAAACCATGTAGAATATCTATAATACTCTGAATAGATATAACACCATATCTTTTACTCCTAAATTTTATATAAATAATAATAATATATTTGTATTAATATAAATATAACATTAATATATTATAATCTAATATTACATCATAATAATTTATTATATTAATATAATACTAATATAGATTAATATAATATTATTATTTTAATATAATAAATATATTAATATAGATATAAATATAATATTAACTATAATATTATATTAAAATAAATACTATGTTAATATTAATATTATATTAGTATAAATATTAAAATAATATTAAAATATAATAAATATTATAATATTAATATTAATAAAAATATTATATTATATTTATATAAATATTAGGATAATATTAATATAATATTATATTTATATTTATAAGAATAATATTATTATTTAGTATTTCATCCTAATTCATTGATATATTATAAAATCTTATTCATGAATCTTAAAAGGATAGTTTTGAAAAGAAAAAAGCACAATCAATTCTCATCCCATAGGAAGTTCCAAAATACACCTCCTCAATGGATTTCTACTTCTTATAAAATGTGAAAAGTATCTTTCCATAGAACTAGATTTTTTCATTTTTGCTCCTCTTAAAACTCTAACAAAATAAGAAGTCACCCTCTTCACTTTCCAAAAATTACATCTTCCTTCCTTCACTTTTTCTCTTGGTTTGGTATGAAGGATGAATTAAAGAAAGGATGGATAGGAGGGAGGATGGATGAAAGATTAATTCATCCTTTTATATATTTAGTGAAATATAGAAGGATGGATAAAAATAATTTTCTTCTCTATTTGATGTAGAAGAAATAAAAAAAAGAATAGATGATATTTATATAATATTTTTATCAAATTATTCTTTGATAAAAATATTACTATTATCATTTTATACCATTTATTTATACTAAAGAAGTAAACAATATATAAATTTATAACCATTATAATCTATAATTATATAAATATTTAATTTTTAATATAATTTAATTTAATACATAATTTTATGAATAAATTATTAATGAATTAATGATATATTATTTATATAAATAATTAGTTAATTTATAATTTAATTTAAATAATTAATTAATATTATATAAATAGTTAATTAAAATAGTAAATAAAAAAGAGAAATAGAATATAATTTTAATTTTTTAAATTATATCTAAAATTAAAATAATTAGTGTTGACGCAAAATCTGATCGTCGTCGGAATCAGCTGGAGCGAAGGTGGACGAAGTCGCCGTCGGAGATCTGCAAAATAAAGTTTCGTCCGAAGCCGATGGGGGGTAGCTCCGGTAGGATCTTCCGACGATCAAGTCATCTCTGACCAACAGAAATGGAGTGCTCGGAAATGAGTTCCGTAGAGCCTAGAGAAGGAGAGGAGAGCTTATCGATCAAAGTTCAGAGATTAGAGTTAGCATATCTGGAGGATCCTTTATAGGCGGAGCTTAATTGATGGTGACGGTCATATCGCCTGATAATGAGCCGTTGGAGCCGCATGGAGTTTGGTATGGAGAGGAAGGCATCGTCAGGTGGATAGTGACAGTCATATTGGTAGGTCATGATCCGCATGGAGCTAGTTACGGAGAGAGTGGTGTCGCCAGTAGTGACGATCATGTCGTCCGGTCTCATCGTCTATGGTAGACTGATGGCGACAGTTCGTCCAGAGGATCTTGGACTTATAGAGGAGTTCGACCGAAGGAGAAGCTCGAAAAAAGTTCGGCCGGAGGAGTGTGGAGGAAGTTCGGCTCTCGTAGGTGTCTGACTGGAAGGGCGCGGAGAGAGTTCGATTCTTTCGGGAGTTCGACTGAAGCTCGACCATTAAGCAGTCCGAAGGAGCTCAGCCGCTAAGTAGTTCGGTCGGCTGTAGGAGTTCGACTAAAGTTCGATCGCTAAGCAGTTTGGTCGACTGTAGGAGTTCGATCGGAGCGCAACCGTTGAAGCTCTTTCATGGCTACCGATCGCATCAGATTGAGCATCGAACTGGACTTCGGCAGGAGCGGAGTTTATCCCCAACAATAGTCCCCCCCACTTTCGAGTGTGAAACTCGAAGGAAGGAAGTGCAGAAAAGACGATTGTCGAAGTCCTCTTCTGGGCTCCATGCTGGTTCAGGTCGAAGCTCGGAAGGAAGATTTCATCTCCAGCCAAAGTTGATGTCGAAGTTGAGGCCTGAGGGAGATCTCATCTCCGATCGAGGTTGAAGTAGATCTCGTCCCCTGCGATCGAGGTCGAAAGTTGAGCTCCTCAGAGGCGATATTGTCTCTAACAGCCGAGGTTAATACGGACGCTCGGAAGAGATCTGATCTCAAGAGAAGGTTGTCTCCGATCTTGTCTCTGGTCGAGGTTGAAGTTGAAGCTCTCCAGTCGAGGTTGACACGGTCGCTCAGGAGAGATCTTATCTCTAGTCGAGGTTGAAGTTGAAGCTCTCAAGCCAAGGTTGACACGGTCGCTCGGGGAAGATCTTATCTCCAGTGCCCGAGGTTACCTCGGGGGAGATCTTATCTCCTACAACCAAGGTTGATGGAGATCCTATCTCCTGTTAGACTTCGGAGCTCGGATTTTGACTTTGCTCGCGTTAGGATGAGGTTCTCCTCCTATTCCTAACGAACTACAAGGGCACGTAAGGGCCATTATCAGGGCCTCTTCCTCTATCTCGTCCTTTGTGAACAAGGCCTTCAACTTTGCTCGCATTAGGATGAGGTTCTCCTCCTATTTCTGACGGACTGTGGGGGCATATAAGGACCGCTGTCAGGGCCTCTCCCCCCATCTCGTCCTTTATGAACGAGGCCTTCGCTCGGAAGAGATCTTATCTCTAGTCGAGGTTGACACGGTCACTCGAAAGAGATCTTATCTCTAGCCGAGGTTGTCCATGATCGCTTGGAAGAGATCTTATCTCTAGCCGAGGTTGACACGATCGCTCGGAAGAGATCTTATCTCTAGCTAAGGTTGAAGTTGAAGCTCTCCAGCCGAGGTTGACACGGTCGCTCGGGGGAGATCTTATCTCCAACACCCGAAGTTACCTCGGGAGAGATCTTATCTCCTGCAGTCGAGGTTGATGGAGATTCTGTCTCCTGTTAGACTTCGGAGCTCAAATTTTGACTTTGCACGCGTTAGGATGAGGTTCTCCTACTGTTCCTAACGGGCTACGTGGGCATGTAAGGACGGTTATCATGGCCTCTCCCTCCATCTCGTTCTTTGTGAATGAGGCCTTCAACTTTGCTCGTGTTAGGACGAGGTTCTCTTCCTATTTCTGACAGACCGTGGGGGCACATAAGGACCGCTGTCAGGGCCTCTCCCCCTATCTCATCCTTTGTGAATGAGGCCTTCGCTCTCTAGTCGAGGTTGTCCACGGTCGCTCGGGAGAGATCTTATCTTTAGTCAAGGTTGTCCACGGTCGCTCAGAAGAGATCTCTCAGCCGAGGTTGATTCGGTCGCTCGGGGAGAATCTTATCTCTGGCCAAGGTTACCACGGTCACTCGGGAGTCCACGATCGCTCGGGAGAGATCTTATCTCTAGCCGAGGTTGTCCACAGTCGCTCGAGAGAGATCTTATCTCTGATCGAGGTTGACTCAGTCACTCGGGAGAGATCTTATCTCTGGCCAAGGTTGCTTCTCGGGAGAGATCTTATCTCTCTGACCGAGGTTGCCTCTCAGAAGAGATCTTATCTCTGACCGAGGTTATCCATGATCGCTCGAGAGAGATTCTTATCTCTAGCCGAGGTTTGTCCACGGTCGCTCGAAAAAGATCTTATCTCTGGTCGCTCGAGAGAGATCTTATCTCTGATTGACTCGGTCGCTCGGAAGAGATCTTATCTCTAGCCGCGGTTGACCATGGTCACTCGGGAGAGATCTTATCTCTAGCCGAGGTTGCCTCTCGAGAGAGATCTTATCTCTGACCGAGGTTGACGCTCGGGAGAGATCTTATCTCTGACGCGAGGTTGTCTATGATCGCTCGGAAAGATTTTATCTCTGGCCAAGGTTGACACTCGGAGAGATCTTATCTCTGGTCGATGTTGCTTCTTGGGAGAGATCTTATCTCTTGACCGAGGTTGCTTCTTGGGAGAGATCTTATCTCTGGCCGAGAGTTGTCCACGGTCGCTCGGAGAGATCTTATCTCTAGCCGAGGTTGTCCACGGTCGCTCGGGAGAGATCTTATCTCTCTGGCCGAGGTTGACTCGGTCGCTCGGAAAGATCTTATCTCTAGTCGAGGTTGACACGGTCGCTCGGGGAGATCTTATCTCTCGAGGTTGCTTCTCGGGAGAGATCTTATCTTGGCCGAGGTTGACGCTCGAGAGAGCAGGGAGAGATCTTATCTCTGGTCGAACGCTCGAGAGATCTTATCTCTGGTTGCTTCTCGGAAGAGATCTTATCTCTGATCGAGGTTGCTTCTCGGAAGAGATCTTATCTCTGGCCGAGGTTGATGCTCAGGAGAGATCTTATCTCTAGTCGATGTTTCTTCTCGGGAGAGATCTTATCTCTGGCCGAGGTTGACGCTCGGGAGAGATCTTATCTCTGGTCGAGATTGCTTTTCGGGAGAGATCTTATCTCTGGCCTAGGTTGAAGGTCTCTGACTTGCCCGTGTTAGGACGAGGTTCTCCTCCTGTTCCTAACACGGTGACTATTAACTGCTTCTTTTTCTGTCATCACATAGTTTTTGCGCCCAGTAACAATATTATTGAAAGTCAAGAATTTTATTGAAAGGAAGTTACTGGCAATGCATTCCCGAATTTTTTATCTTAGGGTCACGGTAGCGTTGTCCCTCCATGTTTCTTCATGCGGACGACCTTTTTTATCTCATGCCGGCTTCCTCAATCTGGAGCGGCTTTGACACTGGGAGGTGATGAATCGTCGATGTGCCAAGCTTCTCCCCGAGGTAATGTTGATGATGCCATGAGGTGGCCGACCTTGTCGTTTCTGGTTACGGCAGCGCCCTTGGCCGATCTTCTCCTACTTTAGGCTGGCATCAAAGGAATTTACTCAGCCGCCCCTTTCTGACGAGCTCCTCAGTTTCATCTCGAAGCTGAATGCATTCTTCGGTGTCGTGGCCATGGTTGCGATGGTAGAGGCAGTACTTGCTTCGATCGCACTTATTTTGGGGAGACCGTAATCCTTCTGGTCTTGGCAGTTGGTTCTTAACTTTGGTGAGAATTTGAGTTCGAGGAGCGTTGAGCGGGGTGTAATCGCGAAACCTTTTGGGAGGAAGACTTCTTCGTGCCCTTCTGTCGGAGCTTCCTTGGTGGCGAGCTTGAGAAGTTCGGGCTCGCCTGCGCCCGAAGGGGGTCCCCGAGCACGGCCGAACTTCGCTTGCCTCTCCTTTGGCAGCGGGTCTATTATACTCGTCTGCCAGCCGCTCCCTTAAGACTTCCTCGTCCTTCAACTTGAAGGCTTCTTCCGCACGGGCATATCTCTCGGCTCGAGCCAGCAGATCGGCGAAGTCCCTGGGATACTTTTTTTTCAGAAAGAACAGCAAGTCATTTTTCTGAAGGCCACCCTTGAGTGCGGCCATCGCAACAGACTGGTCCAAGTCCCGGACCTCCAATGCCGCGGCGTTAAACTGGGTGACGTAAGCCCGGATGGATTCTCCTTGCTTCTGCTTAACGTTCATCAGGGAATTCGAATCTCGGCGCGGACGTCGGCTGCTGATGAAGTGGGCCGCGAACTGTCTGGTCAAAAGAGAAGATCGTACTTGGCTTCAACGTCGAGTACCAGTTTCTCACTGCTCCCTTTAAGGTAGATAAGAAGGCTCGACACAGCATGGCATCTGAAGCACCGTGGAGTAGCATCATGGTCTGGAAGGTCTCTAGATAATCAACCGGATCAGAGGTTCCATCGTAGCTTTCAAGTTGAGGGAGCTTGAAGTTCGGTGGGATGGGCTCTTGCATAATCTGAAGGGAGAAAGAGGGATCGGCGTAGACGTCGACATGATGAGCCGGGGCGACGTGGCCGAGCTCTTCAATTCGTCGGTCCATCTCCCGTCGTCCGTGATCAAGGGCGTCGTTCTAGTCGCGGATCTTTAGGGACTTCCGACCACAAATGGGAAAGATCTCCTCTAGAGAAGAACCATGATCGGAATATGGATCTCCGACTTTCTGTTTTCTTTTTCAAAGGGCGGCGGATACACCGACCTGAGTACCCTTCCTTGGGGTCGATTTTCGATATCCGGATGGCGGATTTTCTGGTGGAGTCGCCGCCGGAGGCTACTGCATGGCTCGCATTGCATCCGTGAGACCACGGACTTGTCGGACATGCAGGTTGAACTGCTCCACATCTACCATAGGTACAGGTGGAACCTGAGTTGCCGGGGCGGAAGCAGGAGCAAACGGATCTGGATGGGATCGGACCGTGGAGGCTGCCGATCACCGAGTTGAGGCTCTCCTAGGAGGCATTTTCTCTTCGAAAAAAAACTCTAAGAAGAGAGATCTCTGAAAAGGGAAGAGAGAAATCATCGCCGAGCACTCCTTTTAGAACAAGGGAACCTCAAAGGTTCGGACCCTTCTTCTAGCGTCAATCTATTGATGCAGAATCTGATCATCGCCGAAATCAGCTGGAGCGAAGGTGGACGAAGTCGCCGTCGGGGACCTGCAAAGTAAAGTCCCATCCGGAGTCGGTGGGGATGGCTCTAGCAGGACCCTCCGACGATCAAGTCAGCTCTGACCAACAAGAATGGAGTGCTCCCCAATGAGTTCCGCAGAGCTTAGAGAAGGAGAGAAGAGCTTATCGATCAGAGTTCAGAGATTAGAGTTAGCATATCTGGAGGGTCCTTTATGGGCGGAGCTTAATTGATGGTGACGGCCATATGCCTGGTAGCGAGCTGTTGGGGCCGCATGGAGTTCGGTACGGAGAGGAAGACATCGTCAGGTGGATAATGATAGCCATATTGGTAGGTCATGGTCCGCATGAGGCTGGTTACGGAGAGAGTGGTGTCGCCAGTAGTGGCGGCCGTGTCGTTCGATCTCGTCGTCTGTGGCAGACTGATGGCGACAGTTCGTCTAGAGGAGCTTGGACTTGTAGAGAAATTCGACTGAAGGGGAAGCTCGAGAAAAGTTCGACCGGAGGAGTGTGGAGAGAGTTCGGCTCTCGTAGGTGTCTGACTGGAAGGGCACGGAGAGAGTTCGGTTCTTGCGGAAGTCCGACTAAAGCTCGGCCGTTAAGCAGTTCGGTCGGCTGTAGGAGTTCGGTTAAAGCCCGACCACCAAGCAGTTCGGAAACTGTAGGAGTTCGACCGGGGCACAATCGCTGAAGCTCTTCCGTGGCTACCAGCCACATTAGGTTGAGTACCGAATTGGACTTCGACAGGAGTGAAGTTTATCCCCAACAATTGTAATAATATTTAATAGTATATTATTAATAGTTAACATGTGTGTATATAATTAATGAAAAAATAAAAAAAAATATTATAATTTTATTAAAAAATTAATAAAAAATAATTTTATCAATGCAAAAATTTATCCATCAATGCTTCATCTATTTTTTCTTGCATCCTCCAAATTTAGAAGATGCAAATTGATGGATCAAGATGGATGAATATTTTTTTTATTTATTTTTTTATAACTTTTTGAATCATTGATCATCCCTCTAATCTTATTATTATTTTTTTAATAATCCAAACTAAATATAGGGTTCATGGACCAAATGAGTCCAAAATAACTTGAGCTGGGCCTAGCTGGCTCGACCACGGTTTTGAATCCCAAGTACATCCACATCGAGTCCCCGGGAAATCTCAAGCGTATCTGGCGGGTATCCAAAAAAAAATAAACACTGCCGATACGCTCATTAATGACCATGGGATGGTAACGAAGAATCGCGAAGCGGCTCGCCGGCTCGCGCGCTAATAAACCGATCAACGAGAGCCTGCAGCGCCCACCCCGACGTCTCCTCCGTCGAATCCCATAACCCTTCTCCAATCGCCGTCTCCTCCGTCGAATCCCATAACCCTTCTCCAATCGCCGCCGTCGCCGTTTTCGATCCCACAACATTTTCGGCTGTTAAATCGGAGGAGAAGAGCAAGAAAAAGGAGTTTGGACCTCTTATGCCCGTCTAAAGTGCGTATTCTTTTCGGCTGTTAAAGATTTTCTTTTCTTCTCTTTGTTTTTTGGCGGGGCCAAATCTCCTTCCGCATCGCTCCTCTCGTACACACACACTTTGATTGCTTCTAACCTTAAACTCGGAGGGAAAAAAGCTGGTAATGTATTTGTTTTAATGTATATTCCGTATTCAAGAAAATAGTCTTGAATCAGGTTTTATCTCTTATTATGATGGTATATTCTGAACATCTAATAATTATTTTAATTTTCATTGCATATTTATGATTGGTAGTTTCTCCTTTATATCTAGCTAAGATTTTATCTATTCTATTTTCAGGACTTAAGTTGAAATAATATGCACGGGTGGTATAGAAAAGTTTTTGCCTTTGTTATGCATATTAGTCGACATCTAATGGCTAACTTATGGAGAGGCAGACCCCCTAACATTTTTGCTAGCGCTATCTTGAATGACTACATGGTTGAGGCCCAGGGTCCGATCCCAAATTACCTTCATTTTGGAGAGGTAAGATCTGGTAATCATTTTATAGTTCATTAAGCTTTTGCTATACCTGTAAAAGTTATGAAATGTGTCCTTGCTTTCTCTACATGTTTGAAATTTCTTGATATCATGATAGGTTTGAAATTTATAATTTTTATGGTTGGTAAATGCGCACTTGACTTGATTTTGGCACAATATAAGTTCAACTTGGGCTATAGTAATTGCTTCTCTAGCTCTTTTAAACAAAAGTGCCATCCACATTCTCTAGCTGTTTTGTGGTATTATATTGATGCATATGTGATTGTGGATTATTAGGTTTTGTGCATCTCTGTAAAGTAGTTAATATTACTCAATTATTGATAATTGTGAGATAAGTAACTCAACCTAATTGGAGTAATTTAAATAGAATATTTATTTTTTAAAAATATTTTGTAATAATTATTATTAATTGCTTTGAAAAATGTGTAATCTACTTTGTCTACCTATAAATTGGCTTAAGTATGAAATTATTATGTCATTGGATTATTAAATATCCTTGACATCCATATACTTGCTTAATGAGTTATTGCCATATTTATGAAATAATTGAATTTTTTGGAAACTTTTGCATAAACTTTTGGATTGTGTATTTTTGAAGTATTTGAATTCTGGATACTCATGTATAATTGTGGATTTGTAAATTGTTGGACCATATTATAGATTGCAAAAATAAAATGTAACAATATTGGTTAAATAATTGGATTGTGTGTGTGTTGCTTGTAATTTTAGTTAGGCTATATTTTCTATCTTGCTAATGGGGATTATACAGTGGTATTTGATCATTCTGGGACTTGATTACTTTCGATCTATTCTACAAGGTTTAAATATGGTACTTTGGACTTGCTTCGCCCAGGTTAAATGTGATATTTTGGACTCAGCATCAGTTAAATGTAGTACTTTAAGCCTTTCTTGAGGGATGATATGTGCCTATAGTTGTATAGACTGATGAGTTGATAATTTTTTTTAGAAACTAATAATCGTGAGATACTTATTGAAAACATTGGCATAAGTAACCTTGTCTTTGATATTAGTTTCTAAAATGCTCTTTGAATCATGTTTGAATTATCGATTTGGAAAATCATATATTTGCAACATTTTGGAATTGTATGGATAACTTTAATCATGGAAGTACCATATTGCTAAATAAATTATTTTTATATCATGCACTCATCATAGTTTTATTTTGCTGTACTTGGTCGATCCCTTTAATTATGGTTTTGGTTACTTGTTGGGCTATTAGCTATTAAATTACTCCTTTGATTTCTGTGTTTTTTTTACAGATCATCAGGCATATGAGGGCACGGGTGTAGGTTAGCATTGGAGCCTAGAGTGAGTCTCTAGATCGGGCTATATCAGACCAGCCTTTACAATTTTATTTAGAACTATTTAATACTATTGTGTAGAATTACATGAACCTTTTAAAACTTTGTGTGGTTATGTTATTGAGTTATAATTTTACCTCAAAATGTAATCTAAGAATGTTTTGGCAATTGGTTTGGTGAGTTTTGGAAATTTTATATGGTTTTAGAAATTTGATTATTATCCTGCCTGCTTTAGTGGATTATTACTAGTTTGGTTATATTAACAGCTTGTTGACTTGCATGCTTGTGGGGGCCTAGCACTATGTTTATGCAGTGGATTGTCGCATTCCTAGGCTTGTTCTTGGGTCAAGGGCATGACAACATGCTTGTGTGAAAGTCATGCACTTAGATGCATGCAATTAATACATAGATCATGTAGTGTGACTTTGTCTTCCTTTGTATTGTAGAATGACACTTGGGATCATTGGAGCTCCTTGCACAATGTGGAACGAAGAGCAGCTCAGGAACAAAGAGCAATGACGCCTACATCATGATGCTGAGACAGCATATGTCAGAGGAGATGCACCGATTTTCCATGTGAAAAGTAAGTTTTTTTGATTGTTATAACTTGGTTGTATGATAACAATTAAGTGATGCATTTAGTTTGGCAATTGAGAAGGCTCTTATCATACATTTACTCCGTATGGCCATTAAAAATTACAGCTCACTGTGTATCGCTCAGATTTTCTCTTATCAATACTAGAAAATGAGAATGATTGCACTGATTGGTTATATTTCTCGAAGGTATTATTATTGCAGAATTTGTCAAATATCTATTGGCATTCCTTATCTGCAATTCTGTTTGTCTTTCTTTCTTGAGGAATATTTGCAATTCTGTATTTCAAAATGAAAAGGTAATCAGATGAATTATATGGTTGTGTTCCTTTTTTTTTTTTTGATGAAACTATATGGATGCGTTCCTTATCCTTGAAATAAGGCAAATGTTGGGATTTGATACAGCATTAAGTTTGTTTGATGATTCCTTTGTGTATTATTGCAATTTCTTTTTATCTTGGATAGATATAAGAGTTGGAAAGAATTTGTTAACTCTATTAGTTAAAAGCAAAATAGGCAATTCTTTATCATGAGGTGAAAAGATTTTTTTTTTTTTTTTGTTGGATTGATTTTTCCCACATATAGTCATGAATTGCATTCCTTGAAATATCTGTAGCAGGTTTCAAAACTGAAATACTTGGTTCACTTAGCTTCTTATTGATCAAAATGAATCAGTAACTCAGGGAAGTTAAATCTTGAGTCAATATAAAAATAATTAAATATGTCAAATAAGGTTTGCCGAACTAGTACCAAAGGGTGTACCAGCTCGTGATAGGTTTGGCACAGTATAGGTCCATACCGTGCCATTCCAAGGCATCAAAACAGGAAGGGCCAAAGAGGGACAAGGAATGGGGGGAAAGGGAGAGGGAGGAGGAGGTGGGGTTGGGGGTGGGGGGGGTGTTGTCATTGATCTGTCGGGGATGGAGGGGCTTTTATTAGGGTTTTGACACAGTGGAGGAGGCGAACAACATGGGCTGCAACCCTAGCAAAGGATCGTAGTCACGGTATTCTGTTTTGAACCCTTTTTTAATTTTTAGGTTTTTAATTGAAGTTGGCAAACCATCTACCAACTTTCCTTTAGTGAACTTGCATTTCGTCCATTGATTTTTATGTGGGAAAAGTCCCAAAGGTCGGTAGATGGTTGCTAAGTTCACCAAAATAAAGTCAGTAGATGGTTTGCTGACGTTTTGAAATCTAAAAAGAAAAGAAGGGTTTGAAATGGAGAACTGTGATTGCTTTTTTCTGCTAGGTTCTACTCCACCAACATAAAGGTTCTACTTCACTGACATCCAGGTCTACCAAATAGGTGTCTTAAGTGTTCCATTTCTCATAACATAGACATGAAACTTTGACTATTATTTTAGAAAATCAGTAGTTGCTAGTAAATCAGGCCTCCTTCCCACGTCTAAGTCTATGATCATCTGTGCTGAATCTTTGTGATTCATGTAAATTCCTTCAATATGTTGCTGTACTAAATAATCACTTTTATTATAGTTTCATTTTATTAGTTTCCATTTCTTGCTTTTTCCAGGAAGGCTTCAAATATTGTTGTCAATGATAGATGACTAGTTGCTTTTATGATTTTATGGTTCAGTGTGCCGTAATCTTGTTTTGATTTTCCAATTCAATTAAAGAGAATGCATTTCAACTGAATCAAATGCTATTACTGACGTATCACAATATGCATTCATTCTTCCTCTGTTGCAGAGTGAAAGCAATGCGTGTTTTGCATGCTGAGAGAGGGGTGGTATACAGTTGCTAATTCAAAATGAAGTTCTTGACACCATGAAAGAGCATTTCCTGATGAAACACATCTTCTTGTTCAGCACAAAAAGGTAGTTTTCCTTGAAGTAACTCTGCTTTAGTCATTTAGCAGCAGTTTCTAATTGGTATTGTTTCGGCACTAAGAAGAACCATTAGACTATGTTGTCTGAATTTGGATTTATGCTAGTAAATGATTTTGCTTCCCCATGATGCTTTTGTAGCGAATCCTGCAGTCTCAAGGGAAGCTTTAACAGAAGATGAGGTTTATGCATCTTTTTTATTGTCATAGTCTCACCGGTTGACCGTGCTTGTTGAGTGGCAGCATAAAAAAGCCTACATGGTGAAGAATTGTATGACAGATATTGACCCAGCGAGGGAAAAGGAAGAAAAAGTGAAGGTGAAACAGTTCTTACTTAATTACTTTCTATTATTATTATATCAGGTTTTAGTGAATGGATCTATCCTATCTAAGGTCTGTGTTATGATAAACCACTTATTTTTCTATGATTTTGCTGTTGATTGCCAAGTGTAATTATATGCATTCTCTTACAGTAAAATTGTATTTACTTTATTATATAGGATTCTATTTTTTAAGCATATAACTTACAGGTGGAGCTTGACTTTGCCGCTGTAGGCAGATAAGCTACAAACTTTGCACCTCTGTCAGGATGTTACATCTTTGAATCTAAATTGTATCTCCTGCAATGTAAATGTCAATTGATGAACATTTTAACATAATTTTCATGGAACTTCTGAGTCCCTGATTAATGTTTGCTTAAACCAGCTTGTATTAAATTTTTTTTTTTTTAACTTGAAATAAGTCCAAATAAGAGTTGCATTTGGTTTCTCTTTGATTTACAAATTTTTCCCTGACACATGAATGCTGTTCTCTGGGATCATTAAGAAAAGCAGCCCATTTGCTTGGAACATATTTATTTGTTTCTTCCTTAAAATGCTTAGCAATTTTCAATCTTGCATTTGTTGTTGTTAGAATTTCAAAATTGTTGCTATAGCTGATAAGCCAAATCATGTATCTATACATTGAAGTATTCTGTCTAGCGCTCCTAATGTTCACTAAAAATATTTTCTTTATCCTTGAATCCTTTGCAAGGGCAAGTTCCTGTCAATAATTTAAAACATGTTTATGCATTTCATGCTCTATTTACTTTCAATGAATGATACCAAGGATTACCTGGTCCCTAAATATCAGAAATTTTGGATAAATGCAATTCATTCTCTCTCTTTAAGACTTAAGAAGTAAAATTTCAGAAACATAGTTGTTTTAGACTTTCTTATCTTTCTTTCGAGAGAAATTTGTTTACGTTATAGAGTTTATAATGTTCTATATGGAAAATAATACTCTTTAACCTAGGTGGTGTTTGGTATCATTGTGGTTTTGGGTTTTTTATTTTTTTTCTAAAAAAAAAAAATAAACGTGTTTGGTTAAGAGTAGTGTTTTTCAATTAATATAACATTAAAAAAAAACATGCTAGCTGTTTTTCTAAATGCTAAAAAGTGGTTTTAGGTTTTTAGATTTTTTTTTCACGCTTAAGAGCATCCTTCCTTCTTCCTCTCAAATATCTCTATTTTCTCCTCCCTCCCCATACTCTCTCTCGCTCGTGCTCTTCTCGGGGACAGAGTGGATTGGAATAGGATCAGAAGGAACACTAGAGCGCCACCATCGCCGCCGCCGAAGCTCCTCCACCTCTGATCTGGAGCATTTCTTGGAGATCTGGGCTGCCGCAAGGAGGCTTCGTCATCGGTGGATCGAAGGAGATCGTCAGCAGGAGGAGTCTCTTGTCGCCATTGGATGATGCATTGCCGCCACCGCCGCTATTCCCAACATCGAGGAAGAGGTCGTTGGTGGACGAAGTGCCGGGGAGGGCAAGCGGCGCCGTCGCCGTCGAGAAGAACTTTCCCAAGATTTGCATTTGAGAGTCGGATGACGAGGTCAGGGACATCACTTCAGACATCATCGACACCTTTGAGGTGTTGATGCATAGGGAAGAGACTTCCTTCAACTCAAGGGGTGGAGGCATCGAAATCAGGCAGAGGTGCCGGAGCCTACCATTAAAGCTTCACCATCAAATTCGGCAAGCTAGTCGAGGCGGTTTGCCGATCCTAGTATAATGGTTATCAGATCTATTTCTTATTATCTTTTTTTTTATTTTTAAATAGATTTTAAAAAATACATTACAAAAAAAATAGAAATAATTTTTGGTTTTTTAAAAATAGAAAACCAAAAATAGACAACGGTACCAAACATCATCCTAGTGAATTCAAAAGGTTTCTACTTATCTGATACCCTTTGGCAAAGCTACTTACATACTTATCCCTTTGCATTGCTCTAAATAAAATATCTAGTGCCTACCTTTCTTCCTTCCCTTTGGCAAGTGTAGTTTCATTGTGTTAAGCTTTTGACTCTGAAAGATGCACTATGCTTTATTAATTGGCTCATTATCCTATGTTACTCAATCACCAGTATGTGATATTAAAGATTGTGGCATTGCTAATATTTTGTTCTTTATCTTTATCTTATTTCCATGTTTTTAGGGAAATTTTTTTTCATATTTGCTTTTGCATGTAAGCCAGTTTTTGTTTTGATTGAGATCCTGACCGAGATATCAGTTTGCATCAGTGTCCCACCAGTATAATATATTCAAAAGTTGGCACCTTATCATCTCAGCTAGTATTAATCAATGTGCCCTGATATAAATCGACATAATATAGATTTTTCCATCATTTTTAATTACTTGAATAGCTCTTCTGGTATCAAAATTAGCAACATAAATGTCTTCAAGTGGTAGTTGATTTGGTTTTATTATATCAGCCAAGATATCAATTTGGTTCCTAAATATCTATCCATATCTTGGAATATCTCAGCTCGTTCGAAAATTTCCCCATCTTCTGTCTCAGCCAAGATGATCAAATATTTGGTTCACCTTGGCATCAGTCGCCTACTGAGATGATTGTATCACATCTTTGAAAACCTTGCTCATAGCATACAACACTAGAGAAGTATTTGGTTTGCGATCAGAATCAATCAGAATGAGAATCGGAATTAGAATCGATCGGAATGGGAATCAGAATGGTCATATCTCCCGGAAGTATTTGGTTTGTGACCGAATCGAAATTATAATGAAGATTTGAATCCTTCGGAAAGAGTGGGGATTAGATTTTAGGAGGATTGGGGGATTCCCATTCTATTTTGGAATAGAAATTGGATTCCTAAATAGTTGAAATGGGAGTCGCATATTTCCGCTCAAATTCCCTCCAACCAAACACCCCATGGAAACTTTTACAAAAGAACCATCAAAATTTTCTTTGAGCTATCCAAGCAAAGCATCAAAGGTGGTCCTAAATAGAAAAAGCTCAGCAGATGAGATGCACGAAGCTGATGCCGGATGGTTAAGATAAGAATATCATATATTGTTATGGTTATGGTTCTGTGCTACCTAAGCATCTTATGTTGTTTATTTATACCTCATATTATAGTATATATGCTACTCAATGGTGAATTCTGGTAGAAAGGTTATCATTTCTTTAGCTAGGAAGACAGTTATAGACCAGCTTTCATTTCATATTTTGATGATATATGTGTACTAGGTAACAATTAGCTCAAGCTCAATATATTTGTGTGCTTTTCATAGACAATATTTTGAGGTCACACCTGATTCAACACTTTCTCCTAACTAGATTCTTGCTTTATGTATTTCTCAGGACCCAAACTAGTTATATGCGAGAAGAATACCTAGATGCTCAGTTCTTCATGATGGATTCTGTTGGAAGTTTACCTAGATGCTCAGTTCTTTATTATGGATTCTGTTGGAAGTTCAAGAACAAGTCACGGAGGGGCAAACCACCCAAAGATTCCACCGATAGGACTGTTTCATAAGTTGCCAATTTGAGGCGCAGGGTCTGATCCCACTCATTTTGCTCAAAAAAAAGTCAAGATCTAGCAATGAATATGTGCATCATTAAGCTTTTTGTATCTATAGAAGAGGTAAAGTTGGTCCTTTTCTAGTTCTAATGTAAATTTAATTAGTTGGATTTTGACTCAATGTGGGCCCAACTTGGGTTTGGTAGCTTAGGTCTATCAAAACAAAGTTGAGCTTAATCAGAAGTCTATAGCAAAACTTCAACATGCTCCTTCCGTGATAGCTCGAATATGAATCATGGGTCTGCAAACTCTAATTGGCATAAAATTTAGCTAATTTTGTCCTAAATTTAACTCAATCTACAGTTTTCTGTCCGAGATAGCTAACACTAGATACTGTCAGCAATAACGTATATCACAAGGAAAACAAGCTCCATCAATCGGTGTAAAATGAAACAAGTCTCCTTTATTATAGAAGAACTGGTGGGTTTTTCCTTTTTTTCGTGTGTACCTTATCAAATTTCAGTTTATAATATGCTCGGCTCTTCTTAAGATTGCCACCGAATGAAATAATTAAAAAATAGAGAAAAAAATGATAGGGAAGAGCAAGCTCTTGAAAGGCATCTGGAGAAGTACGAGGGATGTGGCACTTGGGCGCAAAGGGCAGTGCAAGCGCCGCCACCGGGGAAGCGACGCTGCTCGTAGGTGACGACCGTGGCCCCAGCGCACAACTAACGTTAGGTGACAAATTATAGGGCAGCGGGTAGGAATGGCAATTTATGACCGGATCTGCCAACCTAATTTGTAAATTATCTATTTTAAATAGATTCATATTTGATTCATCCATTTAGACCTATTTATTACATCCGTCGAGCTTATATTTTGACTATTGATCTTTCTAACGGGTTTTGATAAGTAGATCGGATTCATTTAACTTATTTAACATTTGTTTAATTCATTTGAAACTTATTTAATTTTTTTATGTCTTATTTAAATCGATCTACATATGAATTTTTAGCAAATTTAAATTTATTCAATTTATTAAAAATTTATTTAATCTATTTAATTTATTTAACTTAATTTGATCCATTTAATGAATAAATTATGCAAGTCAAGTTAGGTCTCGTATTTAATGAACAAGTTGATTCTAGATCCGAAATTTTATTTTGTAAATAGATCGGATTCAAATTAGCAAATTTTTGACCTAACTTGCACCCAATCTAATCTATATTTAACTTTATTTGATATAGGAATAAAAATGAAGTAGATAGTATCTATTTGAATCTATTTTTTGCATCCAAATATTTTCAGCTAGGGATAAAAATTTGAGCATCCAACTAGTATTTGTATCCATATCTATATTCATCAAAGAAAAATAGATATGGATATGGATAAATAATTATTCGATCCATATCTAAATATTCGATTTTATTTGTGGCCTTATTTAATTTAGTATAGCATTTATGAATTTTTTAAAAAAATCATCATATTATTATGTTATTAATTTGATTTAACGAGCATTTCATAATATCTTTGATTCTATGGTTATAAAATTCAATTATCCAATTTATATCCATATTTTATTATTTAATTTATATATATATTTATTTAAAATAAATGTTATTGCCGTCTTTCTTCGATGGAATGGTCGATCGTGAGATGAATATCGCACCTAAAAGTCGGACAGCAAAAATCCTGCAAAGAGGAAAGTTCTCTTATCGGAAGTTGTTCGATGCGAGATCCTCCAATGATTAAGTCAGTCGAAGAAAAGAAACAGCTAGAAAATGATAAAGACAAGAGCTTGAGCTTATATTCAAAAAGCTTATCATATTTTTTTAGCTTATTGGTATTTATAAGATGAGAAATATTGTTACTGTGTAACTCTTATTCCTGAATATTCGGAATGTAAGAGTTATGGTATTCAAGAGGCAGTTATCTCATTAATCGCTATTAATATGGAGTAATGGACCGCTCGTGTGTGATTGTTACATGCCGTATTTAAGAATGGTTAATATATTTATCAAATAACTATCATCAATTCTGTTAATTGGCAAGAATTCGAGGATGTAGTCGGTTAGGTGCTGAATTCGTTGAGGAACAACTTATTAGATGCCAAATATCTCCAGAAAGTTAGACCAAGTCGGCTCAATACCAACTAAGCTGGTCTTATAACATTTAGTCGGCAGAGATTTGAGTAGATAGTCGATTGAACGCTGCCTAACAGCGAGGTGTTCTGCCAGAAGATGAATATCTTTCTGAAAGTCGGTTGAACATCGACTAAGACATATTGACCGTCATTCACCCGACAAGAGTCCATCCGAGATGGTCGGTAAAACCTTCCTGGTTCTAATCAGTTAATTATTGATTGAGATTCTTCCTTCTGAGTTGGGTCGGGTTTTAGCAGCCTATTCAGATTGTAGTTTAGAGAAGGGTGACTTAGCTGGTCTGGTGATGGGAAAGAAAGATTGTCGGCTAAGTGATGAGGAGGATATGAAAAATCTCGAAGTAGTCGAAATCCGCCTGTAAAGACTTAAGCTTTTGCAAATATCTGAGGAGGGTAGGGTCTCAAGCTTCAAATTTTCCTCGAAATTATCCAGCGATTAGTTGCGAATCAGTAAATACTTTTATGCGCTTCACACTGAGATCTTTGGCGATCTTTAATCCAGCGATCAATGCTTCATACTCGGCTTGATTGTTTGAAGCTTTAAAGGTAAATCAAAAAGCATGGTCAGTCACCATCCCGTCGATGTTGGTTAAAATGAGGCCTGCTCCGTATCCTTGGGGATTTGAAGCTCCATCTACATGTAGAATAACGCAGGTCCCGAAGTTTCTTCTTGAGATCGTTCCTCAACTTGAACATTCTTGGTAGACACACATTTGATAATAAAGTCGGTGAGAATCTGAGCCTTCATTGATGGTCGAGGAGCATAAGAAAGATGGAACTCACTGAGTTCGATTACTCATTTGGCCATTCTCCCCGAAGTGTCTGATCACTGAAATAGTATTCTCAAGAGGAGGTCGGTAAAGACTTTTACTGAATGAGCCTGAAAGTATGGCCATAGTCGTCGAATAATTGTGATGATGGTAAAGATGACTTTCTCGATCCAAAAATATCTTATTTTTACTCCATGCAGCATCCGACTTGTATAATAATTCGACTTCTGTACTTTATTTTCTTCTCGAACTAATACTGAGCTTACAGCTTCATGGGTTGTAGCCAAATATAGGAATAGTTCATTATCGATGTTTGGCTTTGTCAAAAGTGGAGGGGAGCTTAGATACTATTTGAGGTTGTCGAAAGCCTTCTGACATTCTTCTATCTAGGTAAAGTCCTTCATTTGCTTGAGAATCTTAAAAAAGGAGAAACATCGCTCCGCCAACTTAGAAATGAACCAGCTTAAGGATGCAACGTGTCCCGCCAATCTATGAATATCTCGATGAGAAGTAGATGATTTCATGTTGAGAATGGCTTTGATCTTCTCGAGATTGGCTTCAATGCCGTGCTTTGTGACCAAGAAATTAATGAATTTTTTGGAAGTGACCCTAAAGGCACACTTAGTCGAGTTTAATTTCATTCGGTGTCTTCTCAGGATGTCGAAAGTTTCTGCTAGGTCGTCGATATGGAGTTGAGCTTCAATACTTTTGATGAGCATATCATCAATATAGACCTTCATATTTTGATCGATTTGATTCTTGAAAAGTTTATTGACTAACCTTTGATATGTGGCTCCAGCACTTGTAGGACCGAAAGGCATGACTTTGTAATAATACAGATCCTTATTAGTAATAAATGCTATCTTCTTTTCATCTTCGGGCACCATCCAAATTTGATTATATCCAAAAAAAAATATCCATGAAGCTAAGCAATTGATGACCTGATATGGCGTTAACTAGTTAATCAATTTAAGAAAGTGGAAAGTTGTCTTTGGGACAAGCTTTATTCAAGTCGGTGTGTTGAAGCATATTTGTCATTTGCCGTTAGCTTTCTTTACTATCACAATGTTTGCGAGCCAATCAGGATAGTTGGCCTCGCGAATGAAGTCGGCTGCCAATAACTTGTCAACTTCTTTGTCAATGGCTTTCTATCATTCAGGAGCGAAACTTCTTTTTTTTTGCCTCATCAGCTTATGTTTGTCATCGACATTCAGTCGGTGAACAATTATTTCTAGTAGAATGTCTGATATGTCGAAACAGATTAGGCAAAGACGTCTACATTTTTCTTTAGGAAAATTATTAGCTTCTCCCTCAATTCATCACTTAAAGAAGATCCGACTTGAATAGTCTTAGTCAGATCTTCTTCATGGAGGGGTATTGGTATGAGCTACTCTATGGGTTCTTCCTAACTTTTCTTCTCTCTCTGATTGAGTCCATTAATGGAAAGAGCTTCAGTTGGTTGTTTTCCTTTTAGTACTGTCAAATAACATTGTCAAGCCAACTGTTGATCTCCTCTCATTTTTTCGATTTCATTCTTCGTCGAAAATCATATGAGTAAATTGTATGTGGAGATGATTGCCCAAAGCGCATTTAACTGGGATCGCCCTAGAATGATGTTGTAGGCAGAAGGGACTCGAACAACAAAAAAGTTGAGTTGTATAGTGGATTGTTGAGGAGATTATGCAATAATAATTGGGAGCTCTATTTCTCCTTCCACTTTAATTGAATCGTCTGTGAACCCAATTAAGGGGTTATTGACAGGTTTTAGTCGGTCAGTGGAAAGGTGCATTCGAGAGAAAGTATCATAGAAAATAAAATCGATTGAACTTTCATTATCAATAAGGCATCGCTTTACATCATAATTAGCTATTATCATTGACACAACAATAGCATCATTATAAGAAATTTGAACTCCTCGAGAGTCTTCATCAGTAAATACAATGTCATCGTGTGTCTGTTGATGTTTGGAGGAGCTTTCTGAATCATCTGCCCCCAAAGTCTCGATCCTATCGAGATCATATTGATCATGCCCACTAGAGGTTGAACATGAGTTTCTTCTTGAGGAGATGGCTGTGACGAGTCAATGGATAGTTGCGTAGGCCATCCCTAGAGGTATTTGCTAAAATATCCCTTTCTTATTAGGGCTTCATGTTGGAAAATGTGTTCTAAAGTCAATCATCAGTCTATTAATGGTTGAGCTATTTTGTATATGTAATTAATTTATTAATAAATAAAATATATTTTTGGTATTTTCAGCATAAAGTATTCATTTTCTAACGAACTCCATTAATGTGATAAAGTTCTTAGGACTATTTAGCTTCGATAAAGAGAGGATTTATCAATTAGTCCTTAAATTTATTTATGACCAAATGATAGGCTATTAATTAGGACAACAGCATCTATCAAGCATAGGTCATTGTATGCCATATGGATTGGTTGTCCTCTTAATAAGGAGTGTGGAGATACTAGTATGGCATACAGATGAGATGTATGAGTACATCGTCATTAAACATGACCAACTCTAAAGCATTACTGTGCTTTGGTACCAGACTAATTGAATTTCTAATTCAATAACATAAAATTTCTGGGCACAGTCAAGTACTTATGAAGTCAGAGTGTGATCAAGATGGAACCACTCTAGGAGTTGGAGAATAATGTATCACTGTATTTCATATAGCAAAATCTTGATCAGGATAATCCATCATATAGATTTGATATTTTGAAATATAATGTGGACAACCTGATCAGAGTTGATAGTTGAATTTTGAGGTGTCCTACGAGCATGTTGGTCAAGAGAATGAATTATATAGAAACTATATCCGCATGGATTCTAAGGATGTTATTCTACACATTCGATATATTTGGCCATCGGATACTATTGCTAGATGGTTACTTTGATTGATTTAGAAATCTATTTTTATACTATCGACTTAGGTTCGAACCTATGAGGTCATACATATTAGAGCTCACGATCTGATCGAATGGTTGATCAATGATTGAAAATTGTTATAGGATTAAACAATCAATACGATTGATGTTTAACCTAGTGCAAGCATTGCAGGAGGATCGATTAGTAATTTGATTGCTAACTGACTTAATTTGATTAAGACAAAGGATTGAGATTAAGTCTAATTAAATATGATTTAATTAAATTTGGTTTGGACTTGATTGGATCAAGTTCAATTGGCTTATTGGATAAGCCAAGTGCAAGAAAAAACTAGTCCTAGTTCAACTAGGACTTGGGTCAACCTAATTTTCTAATTTGATTAAAAAATTAAATTAAAATTAAATCTAATTAAATCTAATTTAATTAAATTTTTAATTGGATTAGAACCTAATTTAATTTGATTGACTTGATTTTTGATTTAATTTGGTTTGAGAAATTATGTTTGACCAAGTCTTAGATGGAATCCTAGTAAGACTAGGATTCCACCTTGCGCCATCTTAGCCCTCCATGCCCCATGCCCTATTTCTTCTTTTATTTTGTGTGATAAATTTCTTTCTCCCTCTTCATGCATGCCCCCCCTCTTTCTCTCTCTCTTTCTCATATGGTAATTGAGTGGAGGACCAAGTCTAAGAGGGAGTTTGTTTTGATTTTAGATTCTATGAGATAGAGTCCTAACAAACCTAAACTCTTCCCAATAGATGCCGCCCCCTCTCCCTATTATTTTCTCTCTTATTCCACGTGAGAAAGGCCCTTTTTTGTGCGCCCCTCCTTGCCGGTACATGCTAAAAATATTGGAGAGGGGCACCTAAGAGTTGGGCGCTCTTTGACTTGCCCTGTTTGATCTTTTCTTATCTAGTATTTGACCTAGATAAGGACTCTTCTTTTTCTATATATATATTGGACGAATTTTGGCTTGAAATTTTTGTGGAATATAGACCATTAAGAGAGCTTTGAGGTATGCAAAAATTAGGAAGAGAGAACCTCTGGGCATGGGAATTCCATAGACACCAAACTAGGTATCTAGGTAAGAGAAAAGAGAAGAAGAAGAGGGTCTTCTTTTAGGGCTATTTTGATTTTCTCTTCTCCTCCTTTTTTTGAGATTTTTTTGAGAGAGTCTCAGATCTAAAATCTCTGTTCTTTCTTTTGATATTTTAGAGAGTCCAAGTCTCGAAGAAGAAAGCATCATATCGACTGTCAAAGAGAGATCAGCATAGTACTAGCATGCTGTGCTGATGTTTTGCATCAAGATCTCATATCATGTTCGTGGGCTCATGTGGATGACTTTTAGAGGTCAAATGCATGTGCGGCTCATGACTTCATCCTCAAGCCCAGATCAACAAGTTAGAATGTCTAACTTGCTCAGGTATCAGATCTAATCTGTTATTCCATAGCTACATTAGATGTAATATTGTAGCATATTGATGAGATCAACATGTTATTTTTTTTTATATTTTTAATTTTTGATTTAATATCATGTCTTGATCATGTAATAAATCTTAGATCTAAAATATTTTCTTATTTATTTAAATAAATATTTAGTTTATTTAAATTTTTCATTGCATGATCTTGAAAAAGTTTCAAGGTGTACCCGTGAAATCCTAGATTAGGTTTCTTCACCTCAATCTCATTCTTAAGTTGGATGCACTCCTCGGTGTCATGATCATGGTCATGATGGAACCGGTAGTAGCGCTTTCTATCGTGAGATGCAGGCTACGATTTCATCGGCTAAGGCTGTCGAAGGTAACTATCTCCCTTTATTTCCATAAGAATTTATGCACGAGGGGCGGTTAGCGGGGTATAAGAATCATACCTATTATCGAAGTTTTTAGGCTTCGGATTTAGGTGAGAAGGTGGAGCCTCCCTGTCGATGGGTATTCTGCTGGGTTCGGAAGAGGTTCCTTCCTTCTTTGCCTTTTTCTTTTAATCTTTGCCTTCAGATTGGCATTGATCATTTGCACCTTTTTTAGCATGAATGTACTTTTGCATGTGATCGAGGATGTTGGCATATGTACAGGGGGATTTTTATCCAGGGAGTTGGTGAACTTGAAACTCCATAATCCCCTTTTCATGGCTACAACGGCCATAAACTGATCGAGATCCTGGACCTCAAAGGTGGTAGCATTGAAGTGTGCCACAAAATCTTTCAGAGACTCCATCTTTTTGTTTGGATGGAGAAAAGTCTATTAGAAGTTCATGGCATCTTTCGGTTGGTTTCGAAATGGGCCATGAAGAGTTGCTCGAACTGCTCGAATGAATGGATCTCTCTGATTGAAGCCTAGAGTACCATGTTCAGGTGGTTTTTCAAAGGTAGCCGAAAAAGCGATGCGGAGGAGGGCGTCAGATGCTCCTTGGATGAGCATCAAAGTTTTGTAGCTTGCCAAGTGGTCAAGCAGTTCGGTGGAGCCATCATACGGTTCCATTTGCAGCATATTTTGAACTGATCGAGAATCGGTTTCTCAAGAATGTGGTGAGAGAATGGTGGTCGAGTATTGATACTATAGTCGGCAGCAGGATCCCGACTATTCATTTAGAGCTATTCTAAACGGTAGTCAAACTCATTCAATTTATGATCATATTCATTCAGACATTGTTGAGATTTGTTGGGATGTTTAGAGAATCCTGGGATGGATCCTTCGTCGAAAGAACTGAATGGTGATGGTAGCCTCTTCCCTTTATAAGAGACTCGTCCAGGAGAAGAGAATTGGCAATCATTGAAGTGGGACCATGGAGAATACCAAAAATTTGGTGAGAGTGACCGTCGGTCAAATCGATGGTCCATTTGTTGGGAATGTCGAGTTGAGTGACACGACGAGGAATGAGGTTGGTGATTGTGCCGGGAGGGCAAGTCACGCAGCACCAATTTCTCTGGTTGCGGTTGATGTTGTTGCTGAAGATTATGAATGGCTTATGTCAAAACTTTCATTTACTGCACTATCGCAACAAGTTGTTATTGCTCTGGTGTCACCACTGGTCGTGAAGCATTAGGTTCTTCAGGGGCCATTGGTGGAGTGGCACGGTGCGATGAACGTCCTACAGAACTAGTGGAAGCACCTTTAGCTCTCATTTTTTCTATTGCAATCGTTAGGGAGGAAGTTTTTCTTTTTCCCTTTCTGGCGCGCCAATCTATTGCTGCCTTTCTCCGATGGAATGGTCGGTCATGAGGTGAATATCGCATCTAAAAGTTGGGCAGCAGAAATTCTACAAAGAGGGAAGTTCTCTTATTGGAAGTTATCCAACGGGGGATCCTCCGATGATTAAGTCAGTCGGAGAAAGAAAATAGCTAGAAATGACAAAGACAAGAGCTTGAGCTTGTATTAAAAAAGCTTATCATATTTTCTTAACTTACCGGTATTTATAGGATGAGAAATGCCATTACTGTATAACTCTTATCCCTGAATATTCGAAATATGGGAGTTATGGCATTTAAGGAACGGTTACCTCATTGATCACCATTAATACGGAGTAATGGACCGATTGTTACATGCCGTATTTAAGAATAGTTAATATCCTTATCGGATAACTATTGTCGATTCTACAAATCGGCAAGAATTCGAGGATATTGCCGATCAAGTGCCAAATTCCATCGAGAAATAGCTTGTCAGATGCCGAATATCTCTAGGAAGTCAGACTAAGTCGGCTCAATACCGACTAGGCTAGGCTTATAATAATTAGTCGGCGGAGATCCAAGTAGATAGTCGGTTAAACGCCGACTAATAGGAAGGTGTTCTGCTGGGAGACCAATATCTTTCTGGAAGTCGGTTGAACATCGACTAAGATATATCGACTGTCGTTCATCCAGCGAGAGTTTGTTTGAGATGGTTGGTAAAATCTTTTTGATTTTAGTCAATTGATTGCTCATTGAGATTCTTACTTCTGAGTTGGGTTGGATTCCGGTAGCTTATTCGGATTGTAGTCGAGAGAAGGATGATTTAGTCGATCTGATGATAGAGAAGAAAAATTATCGATTAACTGACGAGAATTTATCTTAATAAATATAAATATAAATATAAATATTATATTTAATTAATATTAATATTTATATTTATTAAATAAAATAAATATAAATATTGATATATATAGATTTAAAATTTGCTAAAACTTTTTGGAAGATGTTAGTATTTATTTTATTTTATTTTATTTTGGTCCTCCTTGACGCCGGCTGGGTTCTGCATACCGTTTGAGATGGTACACCGAGGAGGATGGGATGTGATCTCTCCGGTACGGGACCATGCCGCATCATGCGCGTGGTGCTTGACATCGCCATCCGCGAACGGATTGCGCCCGCCACAGGTGTCAACCTAAACCTCAGTAGTGGACGACTGGACGGTGGTTTTTTTTTGTAAAGAAAAATCCACGGTAGTATTAGCGGTCCGGTCCGGTAGTTCATTTGGTATGGAGACAAACGTATATAAGCCACATGGCACCTTGTAAATGATCCAAGCTTTATAACAAGGTGACTCACAAATACCAATCATCAACTGCCATGTAGGTTTGGGACCTGACGCAGAAACCAACGGGGGAGATGTAGACCGGGCCGCCACCACCACCAGGTTAAGGAAATTCCAATTTCCATTTGAGGGCATTTCCGTCGTTCCACTGCCTCCGTAAGATCTCGTAGGTGCCCTAGAATTTAATGCGCTCCCTTGCAAGGAAGGAAACCCCACCTCCTCCTACGAGAGCTCCGCTCCTTCTCGTTCCTATAAAGCTCCGCGCCTCTCCGATCACAGAGAAATGCCGTCTCTCGATCCGTCGATCCATGTCATAGCCTGCTCTCTTTCGTGTCTTTTCTTCCGATTAACGCTCCAAAGATCCTGCAAACAACGCAGAAGCGTCCGAATCTCTCTTTGATTTCGCTTCGATTCGCTTCTTTTTCCTCTCAAAACCAAAAATCCCTAGATTTTGATAGCAGTTTCTTGATTTTTTCCTTTCTTTGATTTTATTTAGAGTTCTTAGTTTTTCGAATTTTGAGTAGATTTTGGTTCATTTATCGCGTGGGAGAATCGGTTTTTGAGAACCGATCGGAATCGCGGAGATGAACCCTAGAGGTGGTAGATATCCTCCGGGAATCGGCAACGGCCGCGGGGGGAGCTCGGGCGGAAACCCTAACTTTAATGGGAGAAACCCTCAACAGCACCAGCAGTATGTGCAGCAGTATGTGCAGCGGAGTCCAATGCATGGCCAGCCGAACCAGCAGTTACAGCAGGGCCAGCAGCACCAGCAGCTGCAGTGGTCGAGGAGGAATCAGATGGGAAGCGATTCTGGAACCAGGGAAGCAATGAAATCAGTTCAGTCAGATAGCATCGATTCCAGGTAAAGCAAAGGATTTCAAGGAAAAAAATTGTCTTTTACTATGTAGATGTGAAGAACCAAATAATATACGTTCTTCTTCTTCTTCGTTATTTTCACTTGATGCAGCGGTATCCAGTTATAGGAAATAGTGTTTGTTCTAGTTAGGTTTCTCGTAGCCAGCAGTATTATTTCATCAAACGTCAGAACACATACAAAATAAGTCCAATGCTTTTCTTTATTAAGTATGCAACGTAAACCACCTTCATCCTGCCATTAAAAGGTTCTGTCCCACTTTTTTCCTCAAAATTTTCCTCTGGCCAGTGGCAGGAGCCAGGGCTTTTGGTGCAGTGTTAGAGAATTTTTATCAAGTTGACAGCTGCTCAGATATTCCTGTCAAAATCTTTTTGGACCCTTCCCAGCTCTAGAGGGTCGACACAGTTGGTTGGGAAGCAGTATTAAAAGCTGGCAGTGGTCATAATGTTTATGTAGTCGGTCATGGAAATTGGAACCTGAAGCATATATACAATCTTTGGCATGTTAATCCTTGCCACCTGACTATTTTAAATCTCTCAGCAGTTCTATATAAGTGGACTTGTTGATCTTTTGAAGGGAATTAAAAGTAGAAATAGATAATCAGATTGGTTGCTTGCTTAGGAAAATAATGAGATAAAAAAAAGAAAGGGACTTTCCCTGATCAACGACATTTAACTTAATATGAGTGCCTAATATGGACAAAGATTTCTTCATGATCATTGGCCATTTTTTGTGGAAGTCTGTAAAAACCATTCTAAGCAACTTATACGAAATTAAGTTGTTAGGCTAACTTTCCTCTAGTGGTATTCTTGTGCTTTCTTAACATGTTTTTAGAATTCAGATGACTTCTATATTATTTGTTTTCATTTTTTTTAGCTCTCTATGTACTAAAGTTTGTGGAATGGTGTTTCTTATGCCAAGAAATGCTCTTCATTTCTTCTTGGTTTTTGATCTAGAGTTGCTATGGAAAACAAGGTAATATTGTGCTTTTGTGTAATGGTTGGCGGATTTGAATGACATAGCAATTAGCTAAGAAATGCATTGACTGATATGCTTTTAATTATATGTGTAAGGAGTGGAAAATGTAAAACTAGTTGAATGCAATCTATTTGCCGGTCTGAAGCTGCCGTGCCAATAAATGTGTTATGTACTTGGATTTTGATGAGAAATAGAGCAAATATGATAAGCAATGTTTAATGTACTGTCTTGTTCGGGATGTATCGTCTTGTATTGGGTCACAACTGGCATGAAAACATCATTTGGGTAGGTAGAAGTCCCGAACTGGTCCATACTAATCCACATCGACCTGAATGCACCGTACTGGCTGATACGACCTCAATTCGGTGTGTGTGCAGTAGTGTACTGACCTCTACTGCCTAGTCTCAATTGGTACCATGATAAAAAGTGAGAAAAAAGGGATCTTGATACGAGATGTGTACCACACTGTACCGATCATACTGTATCAAACTGGTAATGTACCTATATGGTATCCAGTATCGAGATTGTGGACCTTGATGACAAATGATTTGGATTTGCTAATTGATTTCTTAAGGTGTCGGATCTTGATCTACGTGTATCATCAAGCTGAAAATGCACAATAATATGCAGACAGCAGGAAGATTCACTAGTTGATATGAAATTCTATACTTTCAATTCCTGTATTTTTTATAGCCATTGGCTTGACAAGAGCTCCATTTCCCATTCATTATAGAATTGAAATTCAATTTGGATTGTCTTCCAAATTTAAGTGATGTGGGTTCCATCACTCTAGCAATGAAATAAAATATTGAAAAACATTCAACGTGTCGTCTACCTCTTAATGTTCTTCCCACTCGACAAGCCATGATAGTTATTCTACAAATGTGTCTATGTCCTAATATCTTGTTTCCTAGCCATTTTTCTCCAAATAAAATTACAATAGATATCATGTCTCAATTATTTATTGCTTCTATCTCTTTCACTTTTGTGGTAATGTGGGTCTTTGCAAAATTCACTGGGCTTATTATCAAGTCCTTGTATCTGCTGACATTGCTTGTTATGAAAGATATCGGAGTAAATCAAAGGAGTTTTGCGACACCAAGATAAAGAAAAATTCCTTTTATGCCCTTTTGAAATATTATTTTCTATTAATCATCTGCCTCACCATTCTTCCCTCAATATGGAGTATGAGTGTGTAAAAGAAAATTTGAACCACAATTTTTGGAGGTCCAGTTTGATGAAATCCGTTTTCAACATGAGCACTCTGAAGGGTGGAAATCATTGTCTGCACCAGTCAATGCTTATGTCAACTGCTGCCATTAACCTTTTGTTATTTGTCTCAATGAACAAGTCTGAAGTCAAATGTTGATCGAGATAGGTTGACTATTAAGAGAGTATTATTTTCACCTTTCATCTTTTCGGAAGTCGAGTTTGCCTCGTCATCCGTTGAAGTTAATAAGACACTTTTAGTGCAGTTGAATCTTGGTTATCATACTTAGAGGGTAGACTTTATTTAAAAACAAACACAACAAAGGCAGCACTTCCAGTGGAATCCTATATTAGACAGTAGGTGAGACCCATGAGGCCATGACTTGCATCAAACGAGATATGTTCTTGGTGGAAGCTCTTGCTACATATTGATGGTTAGGAAGGTCTAGACAACTAAGAAAGGTACACAATCCTAATCCTGAATTTTAGAAGGTTTGAATGTTGGGAATTTATGAGGGCTACACATTGTGATGATTTCTGAAGTTCTACAAAAACAAAGAAAAATTCATGATAAATAAAATTTTAGGAAAATTTGCGGTTCCTTTGTGAATATTTTGCAAAGATTTATTTTAGCCCCTATTATGTCTTTCATACTTTTATATTGACTTGATATATGGTACATTCTTATGCATATGTACTCAAGAAGTAAAAGGATTCATAAACTAACAATGATGGAGGGTGAGCCTTGGTGCAAACTTAAGGTTGTTCCATTGTGACCTAAAGGTCTCGGGTTCGAAACGTGGCAACAGTCTCTCTGCTCGTAGAGGTAAGGCTACATAAGTTTGACACCAACCCTCCTCGGTGCCCACAATGTTGGGAGCTCATGTGCTTTGCTGCCATTTATAGATCAACAATAATAACATAGAGAAGCCATATCAAATGAAAAATAAAATATATTTTCTTTAAAAAAATTTAGAGAGAAGTCAGGATTGGATTGATGCCATGAATCATGGGGATAGAGTTATGTCCGCCGCGGCGGGGGGGGGGGGGTGCAGCTGGATGTATTCAAGCTTTTCCAGGAAAGTTTCTTAATTGATGATCAAAATCCATGTATCTCATTTTGATCATTTGAACGAATCCATCAAGAAATGTCTTGTCTAACATTATGAATACTTATTCGTCAAAGAGCTAACTCGTGTTAGGAAGACCACTGGACGGGAATTTGGATTTGGAGAAAGGGGAGATTAGCTTGGGATTTGGATGGCTCATTTACCTTATTGAGATGGGATAGAGTTAGGGATATGGTGGAAATCTTGGATTTGTGCAAATTTTTATGAGAGAGTTTTCTTCAGCTAAGATTAGAGTAGATGTATATTGTTTTAAGAAAATAGGTGTTCTTGAAGCTATGCTTTAAGGATAGGGGTATTTTTGGAAAAAAATGTGTAAAAATTCAAGTAAGTTACCACTCTAATATAGTTGTTAGAATATATTTCTTTCAAGTTTGCTGTGTTTTCACTTGCATATATAATTGTAGCAACTGATAATTTTTTTCCTAATAACTTCCAATAGTTGTTTAAATTACTATAACTAGTTTTTTTTGATTGTTGTTAGTTTGCCAAGTATGTTATATCAAATGCCAGAATTGGTAGAAGGTGGCCCAATGATTTCCTTCATCGTACAATTTATATACCTTCCTATGATCTTGGAATCATGAGTTCTATGATATTGATATATCTTATTGGTCCCCCAATGCTGATCACTTCTTCCCATCCTCTTTCCACTCACTCTCATTGGAACTCACCAACTTTAGGAGGCCTATTGTCAATCCGACTTTGAATTGACAATTATCTATAGATGCCACAAATAGTTGGGAAAGGGTAAAATTTCTGTTTTTGTTATTTTCTAACAAATTTTTTATTTGTTTATTTCCCTTTTTTATTACCTTTTTACAACAACTCTTTTGGATCTCTTGGCAGATCTTTAATGGCAAGCAGTATATTTTGATGTGTAGCAGGAAATAAAGGAGAATTTAGATAATCAAGGTCATCTACCTAACTATTAGGCTCCTTATATATCGACCGAGATTTAATTTAATGGTATATTTAATTCACTTAGGCGATGTGGTGCTTATGCAGCTAATAGGATACGATAATTTGGACATTTTATTTCAATGGAAAACTTTCTAGGCTGTATTGTTGATTGTTAGCCTTTATTTGAATTGGAGTTTTCCTCTTCAACTCTTCTCAAATTGTCAGATTCAAAGCAGGCAGTCCCAAATGTTATTAGCATGAATGCACATTTTAATCCCCTTTGAGATGGAGATAAGGCTATGAAGCATCACATTATGCATATGTATTTGGGCTGTTATTAAACTTATATGCAATCTCAATTGAATTTTTGGCAACTCATCCCAAACTAAGTTGGTGCTTTTTTCCCCTAGTCAAGATATATAAATATCAAGTCTTATTTGATTATTTGCTGGTAATTTTGGATCTATAAGCATTGTTTTTTGGAATCTTGATATCTATTTTAGTGTTTTTACCTTCTTAGATGCACTAAATCTAGTGTAGTGATGTTGCTTGGTTTTACTTTATGTTGAGGTATTAATATTGCAACTTAGGTTGGTGGGTCGTTTTGAAGGCAAACCTTAAACCACGTTCGAAATCTCTAGACCTAATCCAACCCAACCTGATCTTGGTTGGGATTTCCCTAATCCAATCCAACCAAAACCAATCCTGCCCTAAGCTAAATTCATGTTGGGTCAGGTTAGTTGGCTCGTGTGTGGTTGTGCCATGTTAATTGGGGATTGGTTTAAATAGGAAACTGAAGATAGGGGAAAGGTTTGGGATGTTTTTGTTGCATTAATATTATATTGAATTGAGGCCTCAACCATTTATCAATTTCAATTGTCCACTAAAATGTAATTTAACAAGACTAAAGGTATAATTATATAAATTAATCTTTATAGAATATAAATATGAATTACTTATTTGTGCATGTATTGGGTTGGGTTGGATTGAATTGGGTTCAGGTTGGGTTAGGCTCGAGTTTGAGTTGGCTTGCAGGTCAACCCTAACTGAACCCTACTTAATGTTGGGTTGGTGTTTTCAAGCTCAAATCCAACCCAAACTTATAAAATGTTAATGCATACTACCAAATGAGTGGATTGGGCAGGCGGGTTTCGGTTATGTCTAATTGAGGTCACTTGTATTGGTTATGAGTGTAGGGATGGCAATAGGTCAGGTATGGCTTGGGTTGGCCAATACCCGTAAATGCCCCATAATTAAAAACCCGTACCCATACCCATATTGGCTTGGTACCCGCCTCGGGTTGGGTTTGGTCGGGTCAAGTAGTGGTGCGAGTCGGGTAGATAAGGGGGATCAGGTCAAGTAAGGAACTCATTATGCAAATATTATAAAATAATTGTAACTTTGAAAGGGGGGATTTAGATTAAGGTTATATTAGGTCGAGTTCGAGATGAGGCATACCATTATTCATGCTTGACCCAAACCTGCTTCGAGCTAATCTAGAACCCATATCTGTGCTGGTTTTTAATTGGGTTGGGTAAAACCCGTCCCATTTAGGTTGGGTCTGGTATCTAGTGGATTGGCTAAAATTGTCATCCTCATATGAGTGTCAGCTTGAGTCTTGATTCCCTTTAATTTTGAAGAATTCCATCTTCTGGTGCCATATACAAGTATTATACACCTACCCATCCATAAGTTTGGATGCTAGCTTAGTGGTGGGAAACTTCAACCTAGGGTAATGTAAATACATTGTGGAAATTTGAATTCACACATGCTTACCAAGTTTTGCCTTCCAGTGTTTTTACAATATCCACTTCCTCACACCTGCAGCTGCTCTTGCATTCCTGGTTCTGGTTATGAAGAGTGCAACTACTCCGGGGTAAACCTCAGGGCTTGATTAAGTTGGGTTTTAATTTTCCACTTTGTTTTTTTAATATTTCATCACTACTTGGAATTGCTTGTCAGAATTGCTGAATTTCATGTGCATCATCATATGCATTGAGAAATGCCTAGTACTCTATGGTCTGTAAAGGCGTGGTATTTGACTGAGATATTTTCTGACAAACATGATGTATATTAATTTAGATGACGGTCAATGAGCATATAATTGCTTAAATGCTGTCTGATCTTGAGATAAGATTGGCAAATGGAAAAATTTCTGATAGTGACCACACTAGGAGGTGGAAGAAGTACAGATCTGACAAGAAGTTGAGACCTATGGATTGCTAATTTAAGATGTGGGATCTACAACTTGGTGTGGATCTTCATATCAAATTCTATACCAGGTTAATAAAACCTGAAAGTTGAACATGTAGATTAGAAAAACAATGACATTTTAGCCTTTTGTAATTGTGCTTCAGAATTTCCATTTTTTATATCTTCTATAACTCTGACCAAGTGTACCTTTTCCTTTCTTATTTAGGAAAAAAGGTTTCTCTTTCTAGATAACTTCCCCAAAATAACAAAGTGCATGTTATGAGTAATTTGGACCCATATCTGAAGACGAGAATAGATGCTCTAAGGAGCCAGAGCATTTCAGGGGTAGCTAGCCACCTAAATTATTATGCATTGCCACAACCAGCATAGAAATGCTCCTAAAATAGGCGGATGACCTTTTCTCCATTACTTTCTGCTGCCACAGCTTTTCTCCTTGATCATTGTTGCTTGTGCTCACCTTTGAGTGATTTGGTACTTTCAAATTGAAGTTGATAAGAAATGTTTGTTTAAGCAAGATCCATATTATCAGTGCTTCTTACAGCAGAAAATAACAAGATGCAACAATTTTGAGAAAGACCTGGAACACTTAAAAGTATATTGTATTCCGTCTTAATGAAAGGTTTCTTTTTTCTTGAGATTTTTGCAAATATATGAAGTTGCTTAATGGGGATAGAAGTGTGATGACATGATGAACATGGTAGAGAAATATGTAGCAACATTGCACCCCAAGTCCAATCATAGAAAGCAAATTAAATGCATTAATATATGGACAAATATCAATGAAATATACTAGTGCATTAACACCATTAAAAAGCTATGCTATTCTTGCATTCTACAAGTATATAAGGAGAACATTGTCATGAAACATATCTTATAATTTTGCTATTGAATCATGTTTTAGTTAAGCTGTGGGTTGACACATTGAGAATATCTCTCTATTTTGCATGTAACATTGTCGGAGTGAATTGAAACTAGAGAAGTCGTAATTTACGATTAAAACATTCGCAAAGTAAAGATAATCAACATCATTGTCTTAAAATGTGGTGCATAAGGCCACATATGCAGTTTCATATATGTATGCACTCCCTTGACCGAACTGCATACCCTTTATGTGGCTATGATATGTGGTTGGGCTGCATATTATTCAAAAATGCTTGGCACTTTGTGGGCATATAAGGATTAGCATTATGCAGCTGCATTTGCAACCTTCTTATCATTGGGCAACTTCATATGTGGCCCTGTTTAAGACACTGCTCTAAGCAAATAAGCATGTTCAAGTTAATGGTTGGGCTGGTTGTGGGTCTCAAGCAGCCTGGGATAAATGTATATTAACAATGCCAAGGTGTTAATTATGCTAAAATTATTGCTACTAAGAATCAAGTGATAAGTAGTAAGCACTAATACTATTGTTATTAATATTGGTTCTATTTATAAAAAGACATTGCTATTATTATTGTATATAATATATTTTTATTTTTAAAATGTTTTAAAATACTAACTGTCTACGCCCCTGTGTATTTGGCCCATGTAAGGCTATGCACTCTGCGTTCTCTTGACCACCTGCATACTGCATTGACTTTTTAAAACATTGATCAAAACATGATGAACCATGTTGAAAGTTAATAAGATAATTCAAAGTTTTAAGTTATATTTTGGTATGTCCTGTGTTAATTCAAAGTCAAGGGCTTCTGATCGACTTGAAAATCAACAAGACAATTTCATGTAGTCGATTTGAAACTTCTGAGATCACAATAGTTTCACAGTAGTCCATGCTAAACAAATGATACAGGTGCATGGTTGATAGGTTGTACTTGGCAACAGTTAGAGCAGTTAAAATGAGAGCATTTTTGTTGCTACTGAATGCAAAGACTTTATGCAGCATTTTCTATTAAATTGTAGAAATATCTAGCATATCCTTGGAAGCCGTTTATTTGAAAAATAATGGTGAGCTTCTTTCAACTTTTGGGCAAATTTGTCAACGTAAAACTGACTCCTAAATAAAGTTCAATAATGATCCTTGACCATTTACTTTGCATTATCCTTGTTGTATTTTATTGTTCCTGATGTTCGAAACTTGCCATGAAACTGCTCCCAGTAAATAAGGGCCAAGAGGTTCTTTATTGGAGAAAAAACCATTTTGTGCTGACCTCGTCCTCATTGGGCTTCTCAACTAATGTCCTCCTATGCTCATGTTTTCGTGAACATTTGAAAATATTGCTTCTAGAGTCAAGTCAAATATATCAGTCCTATGGTCAGATGACCTCAGGTTCGTGGTTGACTTTTGTATTATGTATCAACTATCAGCTATTCAACATGAATCTTTTTCCATTCAAAACCAAATCTTGCATTTAAACTTCCATGTACTCTATCTGACTGTGCTGATTGATTGTCTTGATCCAGCTGTTCTACTTTAAGATTGAGCTTTCCAACTTTTTCAGATGAGCTCAGATTCTCTATTGTACTTATATCAGGACATTAAATTTCCCCTGTAATTCAATGTCATATATTGTGAAGTACACATGATCCGAATTTTTTGATGGTATATGATTCTCCTCCATTTTAGATACCTCCATATAATATTTGCCTCAAACAACGACATTCTCACACTGGTATGTAATGATGTGCTAGCTGATGACTCCTTAGCATAACGTAGTGCTTCACATATTTCTGGACATGTTTGTACCTAATAGCTTTGATGTTGTTACTGCAGTGAAGCCTTAAAACTAAATTTCTTTAACATGACATTATTAATTTATAGTTTCATATCTGAATTTCCATTATCTTTTTTGCTCTCTTAAAATGAGAATGCTCACCCTAAATTGGTACTAGTAAGGATTTGTTTGCCATGTGTATCACTTATACTTGCAAGTTCACAATAGTTGAAATTACCGCATTATTGTATCTTCTATGCTTCTTTTTTGTTGGATTTACTTGATTGGTTTGTTGGTGACTGCCTGGCACATGCTAATCATTTTCTAAAACTTTTGAAGATAGCGCGGTTTTAGTAATACTAGATAATGTTGATGAACTTATAGGTTAGCTCTTTCCGGGCCTGTTCTGCCACCTAGTGTGCAAGTGCTGGCCTTTTGCGGTTGTTGATTTTGCAAGGAATAATTTGAACTATTTTCTTTACTTTTGTGTGTGTATGTGCATTGGTTATTTTACACACAAGCACACTTGCACATGCATGCAGGTGCACACGAGCACATATTTATGGCACTGCAATCTATGCATAGCATCTGCAATTTGAGTCATCCAAAATATGCTATATAACTAAATCGATATGGAATGTGATGATTTTTTTTTTTTTTTATAAATGTATTCCAAAATCTATTATGGATTTTCCTTTAGGAGGAAGTGCTTCAATCTTTAACTGCACTACTGACTTTTTTTCCACCTCATGGTTTCAGTTCTCAGGATTGGAAGGCGCAATTGAATATCCCACCTCCTGACACCCGTTATAAGACAGAGGTAAATTTAATTTGCATGGTTTCATGCCTTTGCTGGGGGAATATTGCTATCTTTAGTACATTTTTCGTTGTTAAATCATTTTGATGAGTGATTAGTTATTTTCTTATATAATACTTATGAAGTTGCATTTGATGTAGGCATTAAGGTTCATATATGTAGCTTTGGGTTTAGGTTTATCTAGAAGAATAAGTAAACAATTGAACCTGGACTTGGTGTTTAATTGTTTATTCAAAAGTTTTTCCCTGTAACTAGTGTTTAAGTTTGTTATTGAAACTTCATCATGTAAATCCTGATTAAATATACTTACTAATTTTAGTTGCTGACTTATTGTTAACCATTTTGATTTTATTATCCTGTTCTGATTCTACTTTCTTCTGGAAAACATTTCCAGTTTTCCCTAATATGTCATTACTAGCATGGGTGGAAGTTGCTTTCTTTGGAGTTGACTGACATGAATGAATTCAATCTTATTGATGCATTATGCAGCTTAGTACTTATAAATCTTTGAAGATATGCAAAGGCATATCTTGGATAAAAATGTCAGTATGATCCTTGGGTTCATCGTAGTTTCCCAATCAGCATTCAGCATGTGTGGGGCATAAGGGAAGGACATCTTTTGATGTCTAGAAAGGATAAAACTGTGGAGGTAGCAAATAATGAAGAGGGTATGCCATCCTTTAATGGGTAGATGACACCCAATCTATGACATGTTAAATTGGATTCTGTTTAATGCATGTGATTAACGCTAGAATAAGTAGTATTTGATGGATGTCTTTGATCTCACAGAAGGATGAAAACATTTGAAAGAGATGGAGGGAAGACAATGTTACACCTATTCCTATGAGAGGATAAAGCATAAGATTGATGGGCTTTTGGCCGGTGGCATATTGCACGGTTTTTTTTCCTTTTTTTTTTTTTGGAAATGCTATGAGTCTTGAAGATGGATGATCAAAGAGGCACCTCTTCTATTTATAATGTACTTGTTCAAAAAGACCTTAGTGGCCTAATCTCCTCAGTTGGCTAGGGCTCTTCAGCACCTACTTTAAGGAGTAGAAGTTCCCTCTTGGAGTTTTTCATACTGAACCTTTTCAGCATCTGCTCTATGTACATGTTCAGTGAGAGGTCTAGCATCCTCTTAGATTTATCTCTATAAGCTTTTATCCTCAAAATGTAGGATGCTTCCTCAAAGTTTTTTTATGGAGAATTCTTTTTAGATAACTACATTTTAACTGAAGTTAGCATGGGAGTATCATTTCCAATCAGGAGGATGTCATCCACGTACAATACAAAAAATGTGACAGCACTCCCACTGATCTTTTTATAAATATATGGCTCCTTATTTTTGACGAAATCAAATGATTTGATCATATCGTTGAACGAGTATTTTAACTCCAGGATGCTTCAGTCCATATATAGACCTTTGTAGCTTCATACCTTGTGACTTTCTTAAGATATCTATTCAGGAAAGCAGATTTTATATCCATCTGCTAGATCTCATAATCATGGTATGCCGCAATCGTAAGCAATGTCCGGATGGACTTTAGAATAGCCACAGGCGAAAAGGTTTTCTGATAGTCAATGCCTTCACGCTAATTATAGCCTTTCGCTACTAGCCTTACCTTATAGGTCTCTATCTTTTCATCCGAATCTATCTTCTTTTCGTAGATCCACTTGCATCCAATCGATGCTATACCTTTTAGTGGATCCACCAAGGTTCGGACTTGGTTGGAATGTATCGAGTCAATTTCTAACTTCATGGTTTCCAACCGCTTCTCGGAGTTAATATCTGATATTGTCTTGTTTCCAACCGCTTCTCGGAGTTAATATCTGATATTGTCTTGTTGTAGTTTTTGGGATCATCTCTATGTTCCCTATCTTTCATGAGGAACATTTCCTCTACATCCTCCATTGGAATATCTAAGTATCTCTTAGGAGGATGGAAAATTCTACTCGATCTACGAGATGAAGTACATGTAGTAGCTCAGCTTGAATAGGTTTTGTAGGTTCTATAACCCATTTCTCTTCAGAGACTCTCTTCAAGCTTAATTTTTCTCTCACTACCTTCATTTTAGATAAATCATTTTTCCAAAAAGATAGTATGTTGGCTCATAACTATATTGTGACTCTTTCGGAAGTAAAAGTAGTATCGCAAAGACTCTACGATACCCAATAAAACGAGCCCTCTTGGACCAAGCCTCTAACTTGTCCGCTTGTAGTCGTTTGACATGGGCCGGATATCCCTAAATTCTGAGATGACCAAGATTTGATTTTTTATCATGCCACATCTCATAGGGCATGGTCGGAATAGATTTAGAGGGAACCCTATTCAATAGGTAAATTGAAGTAAAGCATGTCTCTAAAGAAATAAAGGAAGATCAGTGAAGCTTATCATGGACCGAAACATATCCAATAAGATTCTATTTCTCCGCTTTGACACCTCGTTGAGTTGAGGTGTTTCCGAAGGAGTCCATTGCGAGACTATGCTATTGTCCTTCAGATAGTCCAGGAACTTCCCACTAAAATATTCCTATCGATATGATCAAAGAACCTTGAGGAGTTTTCTAGTTTGCTTCTTTACTTCATATCTGAATTTCTTGGACTTTTTAAAAGTTTCAGATTTGTGTCTCATAAGATACACATACTCATATTGTGAATAGTCATCGGTAAAGATAATGAAGTAAAGATAACCACTTGTGGCCTACACATCAAATAAGTCACACATATCGGTATGTCCCAGAGCAAGTATCTCAGTGGTCCTCTTCCTTTATCCTATGAACGGTAGTTAAACACTAATCATTCAAGTGCGATGGCTTATTGGACATAAACACCACAAACCCATATGAGATTTGGGAATGAAGGTTTTTGGGCTTCAGGTCCTCCAGCATTTAGACCATTAATCTGCAAGCTAGCCGCTTAAACAAGTTAGTTCGGTAAACTGTTTTCAAATGTTGATAATAACTGTCAATGAATATAAAGTTGCTGTTATTTATAGGTCATTATAAATGCTTTTAGCATTATGGTGATGAGATGAAATCGCTAAGTCAATTATTTTGGGATCTCCCCCTACGTTTGGTTGCTTAGAGGGTGATGGCGCACATGGACTTAAACACCACAAATCCATCTAAGATCTGGTTAAGGAGGATCTGGGCATTTGGTCCATGTTAGACCATTGATTGCTACCCGGCCTCTTAAATAGGTCAGGCCAGGTAAACAATTTCTGAACACGGATGATAATTATCAATGAATATAAAATTGTTGTTATTTATAGGTCATCCAAAATATTTTTTTGCATGGTGATGAAATGAAATCATTAAATTAATTGTTATAATTGTCAAGCTATTATTTTAAGCAACGTTTGCCGTCTTTGTATCGATACCATTCTATTATAGTGTCGGTATATAGTACAGTATGAGACAGCGAGGCATACTAAGTGTCAGTACAGTTGAGACTGCGTATTGGTTCGGTATTGATATGGTATGGTATATCCAGTATGATATGGTACCGACTGGCATCGCGAACCTTGATCTCAAATCATGTCTTTTTAGTTGTGGAGGCTATGTATAAAAGGGGGAATGGGTTGTATGGTTTCTACAGCAGGGTTCATTCAAAGAATTGGAAGTTTGGGAAGTGGGGGTTACTGATTTTCAGATTTTGGTAGCAATTGCTTTTCTCTTTTCTTTCTTTTTCCTTTTGGGTGGGAGGGGTGGGGGTTGGGTGGTAAGCATGGTGGCTATCCGTGTATAGAGTAGATTGTATATCACATTATCACCTTCTGTTAGACATGATTAAGAAAACGTAATCATAACTATGACAGTCTATAGATATTTCCCTATTTTAGCAGCATAACTTGGCATTCACATATCATGGAGGAAATTCATTTTTAATGGTATTTTTGTGCTTGGAGAATATTATTACTGGATTTTTTATCCTTGAGTACATGCAAGGTACAGATGTTTCAAAAGCCCAGGCACACCTATGCAGGGACTTGTTCCCTGGTCTCTCAGCAGAAGTTGCTCTTGTCATTCACCTATCGTATCATGGAAGATATCTGTTTTTATTTCCTTTAGTTGCGATGTGCTTGGTGAATAGCATTTCTTGGTCCTCAAATATAGATGTCCACTGAATTGTGGCAAGTGGCAGACCTTTTGCTCAATAAGAAAGGTATCACTGGAGTGTTTTCTTTTCTTTTCTTTTTTTTTTTTTTGCCCTTTTTGAACAGCACGGGTTTTATATGCTCTTATGATTAATTGGCTTGTTTAATTTGTTGATGCATAGACCTAAGCTTTGGAGATTGGATGCATGATGTTCTGTAGGATATAAGAAATCCATATAACTTTTGGCTATAAAGTCTCTGGATCCTATGATGATGTTCTTTTATATCTGGATTAAGAACATTTGATGCTGTATATGATTATTTAACATAACGAAAGATTGTAAAATGATGCTGTAGTTGCAGTTTTGTACTGAGACAAGGTGCAACTTAATTAGGAAATATGCAATTATTTATTAATGTAAATGAATTTTTAAAATATATCAACCTTGATTATGGTACAGTAGGAGAGAAATCTTATTCTCCTTGGTATATTTCTCAACTAGCCTCTTCCATTCTATGGCTCTGCTCCTTGTATCTGTACTATTTTTAAATATTGAGAGCTATTGTTGTTACTCAACAGAGATGGAGCTGCTCGGTCTTCGTTCTAGTGACATGGAATCTTTCAAGAGTTCCATATATTTACTTGTTCAATATGCCTTTTCAAGAACTGTTGATTGTTGTTGGGGTGTAATTACATAATATGCTGTCTTTGCCCTTCGATGTCAGAACAATTATTTGAATATTTTGTGTTACTGGACAATTAATCTTCCACATGTTTTTTGCAGGATGTTACTGCAACTAAAGGAAATGAATTTGAAGACTATTTTCTGAAGCGGGAGCTACTTATGGGGATATATGAGAAGGGATTTGAAAGGCCTTCACCTATCCAAGAAGAAAGTATACCAATTGCACTGACTGGAAGTGACATTCTTGCAAGAGCTAAAAATGGAACCGGGAAGACAGCTGCATTTTGCATTCCTGCACTGGAAAAAATCGATCAAGATAACAATGTCATTCAAGGTTTCTTTTTTATACGTCATCATTTTAATTACATTAGTAGATATGGTTAATTATTTGTCACAAGTAAGGTAGTTTGTTAGATTGCTTGCAGTTAATAGTTGAAGGCATCTTATTTGCTTTTGTAATATGTTTCTAGAAGCAAAGATCATATTTAGGACAGCCTACCATCACGTCTAACCACAACGAAAATGGTGCATTGTATTTTTACTTGCTAGATGTTTTCTTTTTAGGGAAACAGCTCGATTATTAGATTACATACTTTTTTTTTTTCTATTTTTTGGATAATATGTAGTTATGTACTATGCAGGGTTCGTCGAACTAGCTTGAATCGGACAGTTCGAGCATGTCGAACTGTACCGGCGGCTAACCGGTATAGTTCGGATGTTTGATTTGGAATGCTGGTGAAAATGGTGTGAGGGAGAAGGAAAAAGAGGAAGAGAGAGAAAGGAGGGGAGGGAAGGAGAGAAAGGCCGGAGGTGGCCTAGTGAGGCTGTTAGAGGGCCGTCAAGGCCTTCGAGGCTCTACTATCCTCCATGAGATGCGAGAAAAGAGAGAGATAGAGAGAGGGGGGAAGGAAGAGAAGTGGAGGGAGAGTGAAGCTGGCAAACCCATTGTCAATTTCACTATTTATCGTCTTTTTTAAAAAATCACGATGAAACATGGGTGTCACCCCTTATTTTGAACCCGTGGTGACTGCAGGGCATTTTTGGACGGTGTGTCCGGCGGCCATGATAGGCACGGCCCTCCAGTGGCCTTCCTACCACTTTCCCCTCCCTCTTCTCTCCCTTCCCCTCTCTCTATATCTCTCTTTGCTCTCATTTTCTCTCATGGAGGACTATGGAGCTTGGAAGGCCTCGGCGGCATCCGCGATCCTCCAGTGGCCACCACTGGCATACCTGCCAGTCTCTCTTTCCTTCCCTCCCTCTCCTCTTCCTCTCTCTCTCTTGCTTCCCGGTTCATCCCTTGCTTCCTTGTTGGTTCAGATCTGGTACAGTGCGGTATGGTGATGTACCGACTCGTACCGCCGGCCGGCCGGCATGGGATTCGGTTCCAAGTTGGCGATCCTTGGTGCTACATATTTCAAAATTATGGAGCTCTAACTGTTAGAATTTGCACATTACTTTTTTTAGATTTAAACTTATTTGGGCTCTTCTGATGTTCAGTTGTCATATTGGTTCCTACAAGAGAATTAGCTCTCCAAACTTCACAAGTCTGTAAGGAGCTTGGAAAGCATTTAAAGATTCAAATTATGGTTACTACTGGAGGAACCAGCTTGAAGGATGACATAATGCGCTTGTATCAGCCTGTTCATTTGCTTGTTGGAACACCTGGTCGAATACTTGATCTTGCAAAGAAAGGCATCTGTGTCCTGAAGCATTGTTCGATGCTAATTATGGATGAGGTATCATATATATTAAATTGATTCTACTAAATTTTTTTAATGGTCAACCCAGTGTTTTAAGTTTTTGGTCAATGAAGAGTTTTTTACATCTGAAGTCAAATTTTCTTCTCAATAACTTTTGTTTTTAAAATTCTAACTTTTTTTTTTACTTCTATTTGTCAATACTATATATTTCACTTTATTAATGTCATGCATATACTTTTTTCTTATTGGGGATGCTGCTATTACTTTTTAAATCCAACTCTTTCAAACTTTCTTCTGAATGTCATCCAGTTTCAATCCATTGGACTACAGAATGATCCCTGTTATTGACGTAATAATTTTGATACATTTCATTACATAAAACAAAAAAATTACTTGACCTTTCTTCCATCAATCTCATTCCTGTTGCTTGGTTCTTGAAGTACAGAGAGCCATAGTGAATGAATAGTACATTTTACAATGTATAATTTGCTGCAGAAATAGAAATGGAATTTTTAGCTGTAATAATCTGTTCTGCCTTTATGCTTCTTGTGTGATAGATGGTTCTTTTCCTACTTTCACAGGCAGATAAGCTTCTTTCTCCCGAGTTTCAACCTTCGATAGAGCAGCTGATTCATTTCCTTCCTGCAAATCGGCAAATTTTACTGTTTTCAGCAACGTTCCCTGTGACGGTCAAGGAATTCAAAGACAGATACCTAGCAAAACCTTATATAATTAATCTTATGGATGAACTCACACTGAAGGGGATAACACAATTCTATGCTTTTGTAGAAGAAAGGCAGAAGGTCCACTGCCTTAATACACTGTTCTCAAAGGTTTGGACTTAACCATTACAATATTTTGCATTATGCATAATTTCTACAATTGCAAAAGTGATGAATTTGTTGGTCATGTTTTGACAGCTTCAAATTAACCAATCTATTATATTTTGCAACTCGGTTAACCGGGTGGAGTTATTGGCAAAGAAAATCACTGAGCTTGGTTATTCTTGTTTCTACATTCATGCTAAAATGTTGCAAGACCATCGGAATCGTGTCTTCCATGACTTCCGCAATGGTGCATGCAGGAATCTTGTTTGTACAGGTACAGTTGATCTTTCAAGCTTCAATTTATTTGCCAGGACTAGTTTCTTTTTCTTGATTTAAAATCATCTATTACTATCATGTTAGTATACATTGCATTTATGGCCGATAGTTGTCTTCGTACTTCTGTCTAGCTTAGTTAATATAAATGTTATCTTTTTTGTTGGGTTGCTGTGATTGTTCTTTTAAGGTTGTTGCTGGCCATGGCATTTGATATGAGGTTACTAGTCTGAACATATGGTTGATGTCTTTGTGATACCTATGCATATGCATATTCTCAGGCATGTAGCTATGGAGGTGAACTTCATGTATTGATCTTTGATAATATACTCTCATACGTGCCCTAAACCTCTATGTGTGTAAAATTTTTGGAAAAATTACTGTCATATGTAATAATGGTTAGGTTTTAATACCTAGGACAAACTCTCTAGATTTGAGGGTCTATATTTGTTAGTACCTTGCTATTACTTGAATTGCAGATCGTCAAAATGCGTGATCAACAGTCATTATGAAGGATTTTTGTTTAACGGTATATTAACATACACACAGACATGATATATGAATCATTAATCACCAATGTTTCTTATTAAGGCTAACTGATGTTATTGTAGTTTTTGTTTTCAAACTTTTTGTCAAGACTTGCATCCAAGGTTTGCCGTACTGTACCGGACTGGATTGTATAGAGCAAGATTCACGAACTTGGTACTGGGACCCATGCCGACGGGCCGGCGGTATGGGTTGGTGCGGGTCCATACCGGATCAGACTCGTGCAAACCGAGAAGCGAATTGGGAGGAGGAAAAGAGAGAGAGGGGAGGGGGAGGGAAGGGGAGGGAGAAGGAGGGAGAGTGCGGTCGGAGGAGACGCCGGTGGTGGCCACATGCGGGCTGCCGACGTGCTTGGAGGACCGCCAAGGCTCCGCTACATCTGCCGATCCTTGGCAAAGATAGAGAGGGGGGAGGGAAAGAAAAGGAGGGAGGGGAACCTGCTGGAGAGGCTGTTGGAAGGCCTCCGACTGGCCGTCGGATGGCGCCATCGCGGCCTCCGGCGCCGCAAGCGTGAAACAGGGGCAATAGCCCCTGTTTCATGGAGTTTTTTTTAAAAAAACTTCAATTACAATGAAGCCAGCAACAGGTTTGTCGGCTTCACTTTTTTTTTGGTTTATTTAAAAAAATCTTAAACAATAAAATCGGCAAATCCGTTGTTGGCTTTACTGTTTTTTTTGGCTTTTTTAAAGAATCTCAAACAGTGAGGCCGGCAAATCCATTATCGATTTCACTATTTATCTTCCTTTTTAAAAAAAGCTGACAAGCGAACAGGGGCGATCGCCCTTGTTCCTCGGCTGCAGCTTCGTCCACGCCTTTTCTGCCACCTAGCGGCGCTGCCAGTAGCCCCTCTTCTCTCCAGTACGGTTGCTCCCCCTCTCTTTCTCTCTCTTTCTCGATTAAATGCCCTTTCGGGAGATGTTGAGCCATGGAGGCCTTTGTAGTCCTTTGGCAGCCTCAGCGAGCCACTGTCAGCCTCTAGCGACGTGCCGTCTCTCCCTTTCCTCTCTCTCTCTCCCCCTCTTTTTCCCTCTCCCTCCGATGTGCCGTTTTCCTCGGCCGAACCATCCTGGAACCGTCCGATTCGAGATGATTCCGCATTCCATGGTATAGAGTGTATTGTACTTGATGTGGAGCCACAAGACGCTTTCTTCTAGAATATGTGCATGATCCTTGATTCCCATCAGTACCGGTTTAGTACTGGAATACATACAGGGGGTGTACCGACTTGGTACTCCGAACCAGTCTCATATTGACACCGTAATAGGTTGGCACAGGTATAGAGTTTGGTACTAAGACGGAAAATCTTGTTTGCATCCATGTTACCTTGGTCCACTTTCTAAGTTCTTGGAAGCTGATTCGTGTATCTTCCTTATCAGTCTCAGATTTCCCCCCTGGCATTATATTTGTGGAGAATTATTAAGACTGCTTTGTGAATACATGTTATTTTCCTCTATAACATCATGTCGTTATGCTTTTGGACTTTGTTTTTTGGTTGCGGAATATTTAAGAACTCGACCTCTGTTTTTAATTGTGTAAAGCATAGTTCATAAGTATATGTACAACTTTTTGTCCTCCATAGTTGCTTCAGATGATATATCTACCTGATATTTTGGTGCTTCTCTTCCACTTTTATTTGATTTCATATCTGCAACTCTTGCCTATAAATATCATCTGCTAAAATTTATGGTTCAACCAAGCTCTATAAATATCAATTTTCCTACACGAATCAGCTAGATTGCATATATGGAGCACTAAATATAAGTAGCCCATGCATTGTATCTATTCAAACCTATTTCTGAATTAATATTCTTTGGTTACAGTTTCTTTGATCATTCAGTGCTTTTTGTGACTGTTCATCTTTTGTTTTCCAGATCTGTTCACAAGGGGAATTGACATTCAAGCTGTTAATGTTGTTATCAATTTTGATTTTCCCAAGAACTCGGAAACATATCTGCACAGGGTATGGTTTTTATACATACTTTGCCATGTTGGTATATATGCTACAATTCATAAGTAAACTGTTACGTCAGTCAACTATGTGATAAGCAATGCGCACTGTCCATTGAGTTGCTTTTTTTTTTTTCGACATGCTACTTTAAAAAGGGATCGAAATGGTTTAATTGAACAGACTATGGATCATCTTCAGAGGTAAGGAGAAGGAATTGTTAGAAAGCCCATACTAAATCACATCATATGGATCATCCTATGTTAAGTCTGCTGGTTTATGTTTAGGGTGTCAAGGTGACTTAATTCATCACCTGAAATGGTCAGCACTTTTCTATTCAGCTTTGCATGCCAAGATTCCTGACAGCAAATTTTTCCCCCCACATATTGCTTTGAAGTTACTGGATTCTTTCCTAAAACATGTTTGCTTTGTGCTTTAGGTTGGTCGTTCAGGAAGATATGGCCATCTTGGTTTAGCAGTGAATTTGATCACCTATGAGGACCGCTTCAACCTGTATGCACTCTTTCCCAATTATAAATATGCTCACATATTATCTTTTCCTTCCCCTCTTAATCCGTTGTTCTAAGATATGGATATTTGTTTAATGACAGGTATAGGATTGAACAGGAACTTGGGACTGAAATAAAACAGATTCCTCCACAAATAGACCAAGCTATATACTGCAGGTGATTTGTGGTACTGATAAATGTGCATCCTCATCGTTGGTTAATAATTAGAAGACCTACTGTAAATACTGGCTTTTCAAGTAAGTACTGAACTTTTCAGCTGGTTGGGTTCTTTTCTTTTATTTACTTTTATTTTATTCATTACTTGTTGATGGCTAATTCAGAACGCTGATATGAATTGCAAATTAATGATGCTATATGTTCTTATTGGTGCACCCCCCTCTCCCAAATTACTGTTTTTGTATGGACAAATATACAAATATTTTATAATTCTTAACCATTTGAATCTTTCCCAACGTTGTCAAATTTTGTGGCAAATCATTCCTGATTATGCCCCCTTCTGGGAGGAGTTCAACTTGAAATTGGTTCATGGCGGATTTGTAGCCATACTTGACCCATTTATTTTACTCATCCTAATTGAAAAGCCAGCATGGTTTGTATGAATTGGTGGCGAATACGGCTTGATCATTTAGCATGTATCATGATTAAGTAGCCACCTCCTATAAGGCAACCCTTTCTCTTTTCTTACCCATCGGGGTATGGTTACATGTACCAGGAGCTGGTCTAGAAACAATTAATGTGCTAAGTTTTGGTGCTTATTTATCATTATGAATTCAAATTAACTAGTTTTTTCCCATGCCTTTTATTCGGTCCTCTGTTATGCCTTCTAGTACTTCTTTTCCGAAACTGGGGTGCTCATTTGTAAACTGTTACAGACATATTTGTGGTCTAGATGTTTGTTAATGCAATAAAATTAAAATTTTAAATGATTTTGCTCCATTCAGTTTGTTAGTTCTATTATTATTAGTTTATATTTCTTACACTTTCTGTAAAGTTGACATTGTCTTTCTGTGGACCATTATCCAGGGTTTATTTTGTCACCTTGCCCAACGTAATAGTGATGGCAACTTGTGGGGTGTTCAGTGATACTGAGTACGATAAGATCATATTGTGGACCCTATATGGTGATACCTGTTTTGTGGTACTTAAAATCGTTGTGGTGTTCCGACTTGTAGGTTTTTATGTTGCTTTGTGTTGACCCTTTTTTCTAGCACTAACAAGTCGCGGATAAAAGTTTTTAATTGTTGCAACTCCCAGCCATTTACCTCCAACCAAGTATTTGTCTGTCGTAGGGAGTCCTGGTTTTATTCTGATAAACTGCAGAGTTACATGGCTTTATGCCATCAAATGCTTACTGTGTAGACCTGGCATTGGAGTTCCTAGCGCTCAGGCTTTTGCGCAGTCCATGCATTCAAATGCTATATGTATTATCAGATCCGAAGATTTTAAGGATCTATCCGGTACCTTTTTCTGGACGATTATCCATTGCTCCTGGTATGATTTCTTTGGATATTAATGTGTCTAGTTTGAGAATTCTTCATAATGATTAAAATTGCTGTTGGGTATTTTTCCTGCTGGCCTATCAGCTGGGAAAATGTGGGATAATACTGCATGATTTTTTCCATGCTTTCAGATGAAATGCGTATAGCTCTATGCTTCAGCAGGCATGTTGCATCCAAGATAACATGCTTGTGAGTGCCTGATGATGTATTGTATGATTGGTCATGTTTCGAAATTTTGATGCGCAGAGGATTTGTCAACATGCAGGTGGGTATTGCATCAGTCAGTGAAACGGGTCCCGAATGTCCTAAACTTTGTGGACGTGTATTCGGGTGTGCGCACAATTTGGGTCGGTTCAGTTTAGGGTCATTTTAAAACCAAATTGATTTAAATTGGTTTCCCAAACCAAAACTAAAAATGAACCGATCGGCTAAAAATAAGTGGTTTAAACCAACTCGGAAAAGTGCCGGTTCAGTTTGCTTTATTGGATTGTAAAGGTTCTTGTCTTGGATTCTAAAAAGGATCTATGATATACAAGTTGCCAATGTGCCAAGGACGGGGATTACGTCACCAGAGGTAGGTGGGACTCTTGATGCGGATGGAGAGCATGCTCATCATGTAGGTGATGACGATGGCTGATCTTGAAGGAGATGCAGATGCTACGTGCATGGTTGCAGTCGAGTGCAGGGTCCATGAGGATGAGGTTGACGTATTGGTCGTTTACATGGCTGGGGATAAAGATGATTGGGTGGATGGTGTCGGTGGAAGGGTCCTGATATCAGTGGGCTCCATGATTGTAGATGAGGCCGGAGATGATTGCACCATCAGTGAGGGGAGGTCTAGTCAGGAGTGCAGCTTCAAGCAGAGGCAGGGCGCACGGAGGAAGCCATAAAATGGAGGATTAGGTCGATCGAGTTGAATTCTGATACAAGGAAGGCTCCTAGTGTGACCGGAGGTCCTAGTGTGACCGGATTCCGGTCACATCTTGGGATGTTTTGGATCCTTTTCAGGATCCAGGGTTAGTAACTTTGGAACTTTTCATATCTTAGGGTTATTAGAGGTTTTGAAGGGTTATTAGAGGTTTCAGCATGAGCCAGCCTGGAAGGTGGTTAGATCTCAGAATGGTTGCTTTCATCTTGGGAATTAAAAAATTGGATTTGTTGCAGCAGTTAGCCCCTTGGATCGCTCATTCCCGTCATCATCACAAACTGTTTCAACAGCGGAGTGGGTGTATCAGTTTATGCAGATTCACACGATTTACATATCTAAATATTTCGCATCCCACGTTGACCTAGGCAGTAATCGTGATATTTTTACACCAGCGGAGGCAGGTTGTGGCTTCTAAATTATGATATACCTCCCAGATCAAATTTTAAGGTAACCATCAAAGACGGTCCCTCTCTGGTATGAAACTGCTGCATGTGATCATGGATGGTGCTGTCGCGCCCAAGCCGTGACACGAAATGGTTAAACAATCGCTATATTGTCACATCACGTGTTACAGTAGCGGTTTTTCTTGGACCGATCTCGCCCCCCCCCCCCCCCCCCCCGGCGGATGGAGTTTTCCTCCGATTTGTGTATCCGCTGGAGCAAGTCGGCAAAACTTCAGGCATGGCCGTGTCATCGAAGAGTTTCTTGCGGGGTACAAATAACAAATATCGCAGCTGTTATTTATTCTTCAGACCAGGGATAGCCGCGTCGTTGAACAGTGGGAAGTCATGAGAGTGGGGTACGGTCTACCTGCAAGCCACAGTGTGAAAAAAAGTCGTAGATTTGTGGGATAAGAACATGCGGTGCAAAATTACTCGTTTTGGACCTTGAAGAAATCTCCAAAACTTACTAAATCAAGGTGCAACCACCCTTCAACCAACATAACTATTGATACAGTTTCAAGAGGCTTTTGCAAAACTACTGATATAGTTTTAAGAGGGTCATCTGACTCCACGCGTAACAATATTAAACAGTTCCAATCATAAAGGTCGGTCTGATATAACTAAAATTAAAACCTTACTTTAATCTCACTGTCCGATCTCTGCTTGTTCCCTCTTATGTTTCCGGTTTTGTAAAAATACAGAAATCCAAAGAATAAACTAATATCCCAGTAATCAAAACCATAATTAATTAAATGGATCAAGTAAATATAATAAATAAAATGATCATGATTGCATGACATAAATAATTTATTTAGCAAAACAAAATTCCAGTAGTTGATATGCAAGCATGTTTTTCAATATCAATATATTTAAATACTTCAAAAATACAAAATCTAGATGTTTATGCAGAAGTCAATTATTTGGAATAATTTTAGTAATAACTCATGATTTTGAAAAATGTATGGATGCTATAAACATTCACGAACTCTATAAAATAATAGATTCATGCTTGATCTGTTGGAGAGAATTAAAAAAAAAGAAAAAATTCAATTTTTTCTAAATTCACCTTTAAACATTTTAATATTATCTTTTTAATTTTATTATTTAAATTTTAATCTTTTTATTATCATGATATTAATTTTCAACTGTTGCGCTCCTAGTTACCAATAGTCATGTGCATTTAATTCCATTTTTATTTTCTAATCATTAGATTTCTTATTAAAGATTTTGATTGTTGGACTTTATAAAGATTTTAATGGATCAATAAAAGCCCAAATAATCATAAATGGTCATACTGGTGAGCTATAAAAAGGTTTCTTTGGGACTTACTCAAATAAACCATCCAAGAGCCTTTTTTTCTTCTTTCTAAGCTTTTTCCAATACTTATCTTTTCTACTGTAATATTTTTTCTTTTTATTTGGGGGTGCTGAAAGAGTCTTTATCAATCTTTTTCATGATCGTACTCACAGGTAGAGGATACTAGTCATATTTTGAGATGATATTTTAAGATATTTTTTATACGATGGATGGAAATATATCTTAGGATAGTGCCTTGCACGCTTCTGATTCTTTTCAATTTTGGTTCGCTATCTTCTGTAAGTTATTTATAATTTTATAATTAAAATTTTTATTAGTCTTCTTAAATCATATTTAAAATTTTAAGCATTATTCCAATAGTCTAAGATATATTTTCCTATATGTGATTAAGAAAATAACAAGATTTTATGTATTCATTACTTAGCTGTTTCACGTGACCTTTTTGTTAGAAAGCATAATAGGTTACATGCATGCATTCAAAACTATTTTGAAATAGCAATAAAAATAAATCTAGATTAACTATTAATCTTTCATGCATTAGATCAAATCTAAAAATCTTTCCTAATATGGGTCTAAGATATATGAAATCTAAAATTAATTTATGAGATCATATTTCATATCTTAGCATGGATCGAAGAACTCTGCAGCTGATGATCAAGAACTTGATAGGTTTCTAGAGCTGCACAAGCACCCAGCCTCTATAGATATCCACACAAGATTCGATCCGATCTTATGCTTGTTTATCTCTCCAGGGTGCTAGCTCTCTTGCAGAGAAAACCTCTTGATGATTGATTTGATTCTTTTTTAGATCTGAAAGATGATCTTCAGTAGAAGAAGTAATAGAGGTAGAAAAAAGGCAACAACAACGTAGTTTTCTTTCTTGGAGTCCCATGCCTGAAACCAATGAAAGTTTTTCTTCAAACTTAGAGGGGAGGACACTAAGAAGTCCCTCTATCTCTCTAGTGGTCGGCCAAAATTGGTTTTGATCTAAAAAGCCCTCTATAGGCATCCCAAAGGCAAACCTTTTAAGGTGGCGCCTAATAGAATCTTAATAGAGTTAAAACTCTATCTTGAATTCAAATTAGATTTTAGATTTAAACCAAACTCTATCTATATCCAAAAAGAAGGAAAGAGTGGCCAGCCAAGAGGTGAATAGGCATGGAAATTCTCATGGAAATCTAAAATTTGCATGAGGAGAGAAGGGGCATGGGCAAGGAATGGTGTAGGACAAGAGTCCTTCACAAAAAGAACTCTAGGATTTTAGATTGAGCCTTAAACCAAAACTAATTTGGTTTAGATCCAAATATCTGATTGAATCTAATCTAATTAAGTCTCTAATCAGATTAAATTCTAATCAAATTAAGATTTAATTGAATCCAAATTCAGATCAAATTAGAAATTGATTTTATTGCAATTGAGTAATCCATAACTCAATCAAACCAAATCCAATTTAAGTCAAATTGAATCCAATTTAATTAGACTTGATCTAAAACTGATTGCTCAATCAAATTGAGCCTAATTAGTAATTAAATTACTAATCAATCCCTCTATAACTTTTATATTAGATTAATTATCAATAATATTAATAATTATATTCTTAATGATTTATAATCGTTGATCAATCATCGGATCAAACAAAAACTTCTTTTATGTGTGATCTCGTAGGTTCTATTCTATCTAGTAGTGAGATATATTATAATTTCTATTATAACATCATCGAAACTTCTTTCGATAGATTGAAATAATTTCAACGCTATCCATCGAGAATCATCAATCATCAAGATGATATTCGTGGATTTCATAATCCACCAATGACACCTAGCAGTATGTAGTGACAATCCAGTATAATGAAAGTATGAATCTCTATGACTTAGTTCTTCTATCATTAGTTCCAACTTGACAGAGATCATGGATAATTTATCAAATCCTATCATCAGTCATATGCAAGATTGACTTGACTTGAATTCACTTGTGAATCTTGTGAAAACTATTTTTCAGTATTCACCTTGCTTTGGCCAAAGACTTACTAAACTCAATCTCGTGAATCACATAGGACTACATATTTTCTACTAAGATCGATAGATTTTATCTAAGTGCATCCACTCCTAACAATGAATCTAAATCCACTATAGCCAACATACACAGTAAGAATTTAAATGGCTAGGGACCAGGTGGATGTGCAGTCAAACTATGGCAGTTTCGCTGCGAATAGCCAATGCATCGTAGGTCAAAGAACTAGTCATACCACTGTAGCATCGAGAATACCACTGACGATTAAGTAGACATCCAAGTGATTTCTCGTAATGGTCATGCTTAGTACAAGTTGTTCTCAAACAATCATCTGCATTATCAACCTAGTATCACCATACTACAAACTTGAGACTCATCTACCTATGAAGGAGGTAATCATGCACTAATTTAACTGGATTGATCATTGTTCTCTATGATTATCTTTAGATCGAAAGCATTTAGAAATTAACCAATAATACTGTATGTCTCAAATTCTCAACACCTTTAGAATATATAAAATCATCTTTGTTAATTTCTAAGATAAATCATGGACACATAAATATGATTGAAAATAAAAAATATTTTTTATTAATAATATAAATTTTATAAGTTCAAATATAAGTTCTAAAAATATAAATATGTCAGCCAATAATTGACTTTCTAGGACACACATCTAACAAACTTTCATTTGACCTAAAGCAAATTGACTATAAATCTAAGATCTATCTTTTCAAGATGAGTTTAGTCTTCTACTGGCTATGAGGATTTGTCAGCGGATCTGCCATATTCTATGTGGAGTCGATTCTCTGCACCTCGTTCAACTATTTTTTGAGATATTCACGTATAATATATGGAATCGCCATTCAATATTCTTACACTTCTGATGAGACCTGAGCTTCTTAGTAAGGACTATAACATCGTTGTTGTCGCAGTACAGTGCAATGACATCTAATGGCATTACACCTAGCTCCGCAATAAATTTTTTAAACCAGAATGCTTTCTTAACAATTTCAGAGATAGCGATGTACTCGACTTCTATGATCAAATCTGTAATGATTGATTGTTTGAAACTATTCTAACTAACCGATCCTTCATTACATAGAAAAATATATCTTGATGTAGACCTTAATCATCGATATCAAACATAAAGTCCAAATTAGTATATCTTTTCACTTTCAGCTCTGAATCTCTTCCAAAGATCAAGAACAAATCCTTAGTTTTTCTCAAGTACCTAAGAATATTTTTTACACCGATCTAGTACTCTTCGTCTGGATTCAACTGATATCTATTCATAACACTTACGGCAAGAGCTATATCAGGTCGCGTACATAACATGGCATACATAAGGCTTCCTATAGCCGAAGCATAAGAGATCTTGCTCATGCATTAGATATCTTCAGGTGTGTCAAGATACATCTTCTTGGAGAGAAATATGCCATGCCTAATAGGCAAAAGATCTCTCTTGAAATTTTTCATGTTGAACCGCTTCAGCATCTTCTCTATGTACATTGACTATGAGAGTCCTATCATTTTCTTAGATCTATCTCTATAGATCTTAATATCAAGAATGTAGGAAGCTTCTTCTAAGTATTTCATAGAGAATTATTTTGACTACTATACTTTGACTGATGTTAGTATAAAAATATTATTTTTAATTAGGAGGATGTCATCTACGTACAATATAAGAAACATGACAGCGCTATCACTGATGTTTTTGTACAAACACAGCTCTTCCTCATTTTTGATGAAATCAAATGATTTGATCACATCATTAAAGCGAGTGTTCCAACTCCGGGATGCTTGCTTAAGTCCATAAATGGACCTTTGTAGCTTGCAATCTTTATGATCACTATCACTAGATATGAAATTCATAGGCTGCTCCATATAGATATCTTTCTCAAGATATTCATTTAGAAAAATAGTTTTTACATCCATTTATCAAATTTTATAATCAAAATAAGCTATAATCATAAGTAAGGTATGATGAATTTCAGTATAGCCACTAGCGAAAAAATCTCTTAATAGTCAATGCTTTCACGTTGACTATAACCTTTTGCCACTAGCCTTGTCTTATAGATTTCTATCTTACCATTTAATCTATTTTTTTTTATAGATTCATTTACATCCAATAGGTACAATACCTTCAGATGGATCTACTAAGAACCATACTTGATTGAAATGCATGGAGTCAACTTTTGACTTCATTGCTTTCATCCATTTCTCGGAGTCTACATCTGACATCGCTTCATCATAGATTTTAAGATCATTCCTAATATTTCTATCTTTCATAAGGAATACTTCATCTAGATTCTCTATAAGTATACCTAAGTATCTTTCTGGAAGATGGGAGACCCTATTTGATCTACGAGGTGGAGGAGATACCAAATTTACTGGCTCATTATCGGGTTTTGGCTCTTGGACTCGACGCTCTTCAGAGACTTTCTCTTCAAGCTCAATCTTTCTTCTACTACCTCCATCTTGGATAAACTCTTTTTCTAAGAAGATGATATGATGACTCACAATCACATTATGATCCTCTGAAAGATAAAAATAATATCCTATAGATTTCTTAGGATATCTTATAAAATGAGCCCTAAGTTACCTAGCCTTTAACTTGTCCACCTGCTGTAGCTTGACATGAGTGGGACACCACCAATTCTTGAGGTACCCAAGAGATGGTTTCTTACCATGCCATAATTCGTATGGTATGGTAGGAACAAATTTAGAGGAAACCTAATTTAAGAGATGAATGATAGAAAGCAATGTATGTCCCCATAAAAAGATTGAAAGATTTGTGAAGCTTATCATGAACTGCATCATATCTAATAGGACCCAATTTCTTCTTTCGTATATCCCGTTGAGCTGAGGTATCTTGGGAGGTGTCTATTATGAGACTATGCCATTATCCTTGAGATAGACCTGAAATTTTTTACTAAGATATTCATCTTCTTGATCTGATTGAAGAATTTTTATGATTTTTTTGGTCTGCTTCTCCACTTCATATCTGAATTTTTTAAACTTTTCAAAGGCATTAAATTTGTGATGCATTAGGTATACAAAACTATACTATGAGAAATCATCGGTGAAGGTTATGAAGCAGAGATAGCCACCCTTGGCCTGTATATCAAATAGACCATATATATCAGTGTGTACCAGGGCTTATATCTCAATGGCTCTTTTTTCGTGTCCTATAAAAGGTAGCTTAGCCATCTTTCCTGAAGACATGACTCATAAATTAGATAAGACTTGAAAGTTAATGATCCGAGAAGGCTATCTTTCTCCAATTTATTAAGTTTATCCTCTCTAATATGGCCTAGTCTTAGGTGCCAGAGATATTTATGGCTAATCCTATCTCTAAGTCTCTTAGATCTTATAACATTCATAATTTGCTCGTTAATATTAATATTCATATCTACATACAAATAATAAAGTCCATCAATTTAAAAGGCATGTGCAATAATTTTATTTTCAAAATAAATTATATACAAGTCTTTATTAAAATAAAAATTATAATTATTCTGTGCCAATATAGATATAGAAACTAAGTTACTATTGGCTCCAGGTACATAATAATAATTCTTTAAAAATAAACTAAATCCTAACGATAATCACAAAGGATAGATTTCTACGGTTACAGCAGCAACTCTTATCCTATTGCCTACCCAAAGAGTAATCTTGATTTCCCTTAGCCCTTTAACTTCTTCCAGATCCTGTATCAAAGTGCACAAATGAGCACTAGAATCAGAATCTAGAATCCAACTAAAAGAAGAAAAAATCATTATGTTAGTTTCAATAATGAGTAACTCAAATATACCTTCAAAAGGCGTGTCCTTCTTCTTGTTCTTTACAATGGCTAGGTATGCAAAATAATTTCTTTTCTAATGACCTTCGACATTGCAATGGAAACATTTTTCTTTGTCGTTGGTCTTCTTTGGAGCCTGCTTCTTGGATTTGCTACTAGTCTTTTACTTCTTCGCAGGCTTTTTCTTCTTTTTTTAAGAAGATTTTCTCTTGGAGGAAGCCTGCTCCATAGTTAGAACCGTATCCCTTGTATTTCTCAAGGTACCCTCAGCTATCACCAACATGTTCAATAATTCATCAGGCAAAGAGCTATCAATCTTATTCATATGGTAGTTCATGATGAACTGCCCATATGAATTAGGAAGAGATTGCATGATCATATCTACCTACAATTTCTTATCTAGGTTCCTAGCTTTTGAAGCTCCTTAATGTCCTTGATCATTGTCAAACAATGATCATGGACAGACTGCCCATCATGCATCTTCACTCTAAAAAGTCTTCGAAAGACCTCAAAGTGATCCATGCGACTCTACTCATCATATAACTCTTGCAGGTGAGTCAGCATATCCCTGGCAGTCCTCATGTCTTCATACTGTCGCTGAAGATCATTGGACATGGATGCAAGAATATAGCACTTTCTCTTATTATCTTCATCCATCTACTTCTCAAGTGCGGCTCGTTGATCAGGAGATGGACGAGCTGGCAACATAGGAGCATCCTGATCGAGGACATAGTTCAGCTTCTCGAAACTGAGAATGATTCTCAAATTTTGAAGCCAGTTCTTGTAATTGATTTGGGTCAACCTATTGGTGTTAAGGATTCAAGCTAATGGATTTGAACTCGATATGGTTAATTGCAGAGAGAAATAATTTTTAATTAGATTTTTTAATACTTATAAATATTTATTATTAGAACTTTAATAAACAAAAAAGGGCTCTTACTATTTCTATGGATCTACCACATTTCTTGGATGGAGAAACTAAAACATATACGTGATTAATTTTTAGTGGATACTGCAGTCCCACTGATTCATGTGCACCTCACCTAATAGTTATTTATAACACAAACCAATGAGTGAACAACTCTTTGTTCATTACTTCACTAAGCAAGATACAGTGGATTCGATCTCTAAGTCCTGTAACCTCACCTAATAGTCATGGACATATTTTTTAGTTAAGTCAGACCCACCATACATCAGCGAACGCAAAATCATCATTGGATTTCTCACCTAACAGTTATTAGGCCCAACCCCATTTCTACCTCGGACCATCTAATGCCATAGAGTGGTTGTACGTATTCGATGCAACCGAACCACCGTGACCAGCCAAGAATGATCAATGCTAGGTAGGCACCCACATCTCTACAATGGTGGAAGATCGCTAGACTTAATATTAATTAAGAAGATTTAGGTTCAGATCTCATCTTAATTAGTCATAGCAATTATGACTAACCTAGTGGCATGGGTTAGCTCGAATCATAAGCAACCTAAGTCAAGACTTAATCAACCACATTGACCAGGTAAGTGAGATCAATGGGAAGGTATACCATTAACTCGTCATAGAATCAATCTATACGAGTAGCTTCTAATTAAAAATCATCGATCGAACTATCAAACTTACTTTAGACATCAATTAGTCAATAAGTATTGATCAAGTCAGCTAATTAATTTAGGCTCAAACTACGAAGCCAAATTAGGTCTTTTAATTGAATCGATAATATGTAATTATTAATTCATGTGATCAAACTTACAAGTATTTGGATTGGTCATGAGAGATTAGATCTAAACCTAACTAACTATTGATTCAATTTGATCAGCCACTCAAACTAGAGCTAATTGAGCTACCCAACCCATTAACCCATATTTTATGTAGTGAATTTTGAATCTTAAATTCTAAATTTTGGATCTTTAATTTTACATCTTAAATCTTAATTAAGTATATTATGTCATGGGTTTAGTTTAGATGTCGAAATAATTTTAAATCTAAACTATACTAGGTTTACATTTTCTACATGGTGACATAAAGCATTGTTTCAGATCTAAAATTAAAATCATATATCATATATATGAAAATCAGATCAAAAACTAATTAAGCATGTATCATATACATGAAAAAACTAGATTTAAATGATGATCAAATATGATTGAAAACTATGTTTAAAAACTATTTATCAAAAATTCAGATCTAGATTTTTGGATCAACAATCATCATAACTTTCTTTTGCTGTTCTTTTTCATGGGAAATAATCACATCAGCACCTTTACACACCATAAGAGTAACCCATCGATTGGGCGAGAGAGGGATTTCAATCCCTATTTTCTCTTATGATCTGACGGCCATGGTGATGAACCCAATCTAAATACTAGGCAACATAAATATAGATCTAAACTATATATGCATCTCATACATTAATCAATAATTTTAGATCTGAATAAAACTAAAATAAATCATTTAAATCCAAAACTAACTTTTAAATCTAAGATTAAAATTAGATTAAATATGTCTAAATAAAAATCATGGCTCTGATACCACTATTAGAAAGTAGGGTAGGTTACATGCATGTATTTCAAAATTATTTTGAAATCGCAGTAGAAATAAATCTAGATTAACTATTAATCTATCATGCATTAGATCATATCTAAAAATTTTTCCTAACATGGATCTAAGACATATGAAATTTAAAATTAATTTATGAATAAGATCTCATACCTTAGCGCGGGTTGAAGAACACAGCCGTCGATAATTAAGAACTTGATAGGTTCCTAGAGCCACATAAGCACCTGACCTCCACAAGTATCCATATAAGGTCTGATCTGGTTTGAGGCTTGTCTATCTTCTTGGGTGTTAGCTTCATTGCAGAGAAGATATCTTAATGATTGATTTTATTCTTCTTTAGATCTAGAAGATGATCTTCAGTCGAAGAAGCAATGAAGGTAGAAGAAAGGTAGCAGCAGTGTAGCTTTCTTCCTCGGAGTTCCATGCCTGAAATCAATAGAATTTTTTCTTCAAACTTGGAGGAGAGGATGCCAAGAAGTCCCTCTATCTATCTAGTTGTTAGCCAAAATTGGTTTTGATTTGAAAAGCCCTCTATAGGTGTCCCAAAGGCAGATCCTTTTAAGATGGTGCCTAATAGAATCTTGATAGAGTTAAACTCTATCTTGAATTCTAAGTAGATTTTAGATTTAAACCAAACTCTATCCATATCCAAAAGAGAAAAAGAGTGGCCGACCAAGAGGTGAATAGGCATGGAAATCCTCATGTAAATTTGAAATTTGCATGAGGAGAGAAAGGGTGTGGGCAAGAGATGGCACATGGCAAGAGTCCTTCACAAAAAAGACTCTAAGGTTTTAGATTGAGCCTCAAACCAAAACTAATTTGGTTTAGACTCAAATACTTAATTGAACCTAATCTAAGTACATCTCTAATTAGATTAAATTTTAATTTAATTAAAATTTAATTGAACCCAAATTTAGATTAAATCAGAAATTAATTTCATTACAATTGAGTCATCTCATAACTTAATCAAACCAAACCCAATTCAAGTCAAATTGAATCTAATTCAATTAGACTTAATTTAAAACTCATTGCTTAATCAAATTAAGCCTAATTAATAATTAAATTATTAATTAATCTTTCTACAACTTTTGTATTTGGTTAATTATCAATCATATTAATAATTATATCCTTAACGATTCATAATCATCGATCAATCATCAGATCAGATAGAAGCCTCTTTTATATGTGATCCCATAGATTCTATTCTATCTAGTAGTAAGATACATTATGATCTCTATTATAATATTATTGAAACTTATTTCGATGGATTAAAATAATTTTAACACCATCCATCGAGAATTATTGATTATCAAGATGATACTCATGAATTCCATAATCCACCAGTGACACCTAATAGTAGTAGCGGCAACCTAATAGAATGAAAGAATGAACCTCTAGATATAGTTATCATATGATTCAATTCTTCTATCATGAGTTTTGACTTGATGGAGGTTATTGATAACTCGTCAAATCCTATCGTTAGTCATATACAAGATTGGCTGGACTTGAATTCACTTATGAACCCCATGAAAACTTTTTTTCAGTATTCACACTTGCTTTGATCAAAGACTTACTGTACTTAGTCTCGTAAATTATATAGAACTAGATCTTTTCTACTAAGATCGATAGATTCTATCTAAGTGCATCCTACTTTGAAAAGTAAATCTGAACTCACTATCGCCAACATACATAGCAAGGATCCAAATGACTAGGAATCAAGTGGACGTACAGTCAAATTATGGTAGTCTCACTGTGAATAACCAATATACCATAGGTCAAAAGATTAGTCATACCACTGCAGCATCGAGAATACTACTGATGAGTGGTAGACATTCAAGTAGTTTCTCGTAATGATCACGCTCTAGTGCAAGTTGTTCTCTAATAACCATCTGATTATCATTCTAGTGCCACCATACTAAAGACTCGAGACTCATCTGCTTGTGAAGGAGATGATCGTGCATCAATCTAACTGGATCGATCACTATCCTTCATGATGATCCATTGATCGGGAGCATTTAGAAATTAATCATTAATAGTTTATATCTTAAATCCTCAACACCTTGAAAATATACAAAATCATCTTTATTAATTTTTAGGATAAATCATGGACACATAAACATGACTAAAAATAAGAATATCTTTTATTAATAATAAAAAATTTATAAGTTCAAATACAAGCCCTAGAAATATAAATATATCAGCCAATAATTAGCTTTGTAGGACACACATCTAACACTTTTTTCCTTATAATATATTTACTCAAGGATGACATTATAGTTATAATCTTATGGAGATAATGCCATGGTTGGTTTTAGCATAGGTGAATATCATGTTAATAGGATAATTATTGAATTATTCTCATTTTTTTTAAAGCAAGAGTTTGACAAGTAGGTGAATCAATGAATGAAATTATATGAAATAATGTGGTGTAAATGATTTGTTGCATAAAAGGGACATGCTAAAGTTTTAATGCATACTAGTGTGTAGCCCGCGCTTCGTGGTGGAATTTATCTTGAGTCAAAATAAAAATTTAAAATATTTTTATTAATATATAATTTTTTATATAATATAATATATAATATTTTTATTAGCTGTTGAACTTACATTCATGCTAGTCTCCATCTATCATAATTCCTCCATCTAAAAAAAATATAAATATTAAAAAAATTTGTTAGAATATTACCGAATTGAGTTCCATAATAAAATATGAATCAAAATGATTGAAGAAATAATCCATAATTTTAAATATTTAATATTAAATATTAAAATTAATTAAAAATATAATCCATAAATTTAAATTTATTTTTTTAATAATATATATACATATATTATAATTTCATGAGATCGAAACTATCAATTTTTTAATATTTTAAGTTTGACACGTAGTGCGTTGAGAGGCTACATGCTTGCACTTTATTGTATAAGTATATATGTTACTTTTGATAAACCTTTCTTTTTTATCTATTCATTGAAATCTTATCTTTTAAAAAAAATGATGAATAGCATTCTTTATGTTCTATTTATTTTCTTTATTTTAATGATATGGTTGAACAATTACAGGATATATTCAATACTATAAGTTTTGGTATATCTTAAAAATTATGGGGGGAGATCTTTTTCATCAGTTTGTCTTACAAAATGCTTAAATAGGACTAAGATCCTTAAGTCATTGAGAGGAATGGAGTTTTGCCCATAATGGATCTTCTAATAGTGAGAACACAACTTTTGTGATGGGGATACCTTAAAAAAGTTTTAATATGGTAACAATAAACTAATTGGTTAGTCGGAGAGTACATGTGATTTATCTGATATAGGAGTTATAGACTTCATTCCATCCCTATGATGATATCCTATGTAGTGGTTAGAAAGAGTTTATCTCTAAATAAAATCTGAGAGATATTCCTCAAGATGTGACACTACACATATCTCTAGAGAGCCTCACTTATGTGAGAGTATCCGAATATGGCCGTGGATATAAGATTTGGATTATCTCTAGTAACTCTCATAAAAAATCAAGATACATATGTATGGCCACTAATGTACAGACTTATGATAAATAAACTCTGTACTATATATGTAGTTGTTGAAGTTTGGATTAAAGGAATGTAATTCAAGATCGGGTTCACTTTATTTTCTTAAGATAGAAATTATTCACACTAAGTAAAGTTAAGTCACCTTACCCATTACATAATGTAAGCACCCATAAATTTATATTATATTATATTATATTTTTAAAAAGTTTTGAGTTTTGTGAAGGATTGTTGGAGAGAATACAAAAAAAAATAAATTTTTTTCTAAATTCTCCTCCAAGCATTTTAATTTTATTTTTTTAATTTTATTATTTAAATTTTAATATCTTTATTATCATAATATTAATTTCTGATGTTGGGCTCCTAATTATCAACGATCATGTGCATTTAATTTTATTTTTATTTTCTGATCATTGAGCTTCTTATTAAAGATTTTGACTGTTTGATACTTTAAAGATCTTAATGGATCAATAAAAGTTCAAACAGTTATAAATGGTTATATTGGTAGGCTATAAGAAGGTCCTCTTGAGACCTAGCTCAATAAGCCCTCCAAAAGCATTTTTTTCTTTTTCTTTCTAAGCTTTCTTCAATATTTCTCTTTTCTATTGCAATATTTCTTATTTTTTTATAGATGTTGAAAGACTCTTTATTAATCTTTTCCACGGTCGTGCTTGTAGGCATAGGATACCGATTATATCTTGGTATGATATTTTTGAATATTTCCTACATGCTGAACAAAAATATATCTGAGGACAGTGCCCCGCATGCTTTTGATTTATTTCAATTTTAGTTTGCTATCTTCTATAAATTATTTATAATTTTATAATCAAAATTTTAATTAGCCTTCTTAAATCATATCTAAATTTTAAGCATTATTCTGGTATGATCTAATTTAAAATATATATATTGATTCTATTATTTTAAAATATTTAATAATAATTAATATAAAATTTATTTTTAAATATATATTATTTAAAATTATTTTGATTAGATTATGATTATTTATCTAGCAAGTATTGGTTGTATGCTGGTCTGGCTATTCTAAAATTTTCTGTATAATTATATTAATACAAGAAATATTTTTGTATCCTTCAGATATAAAAATATATAATATGAAATAAATAAAAATATTTGATGTTGTTATTAAACAAATATAATTAATATAATTAGTATAAATTATATTAATATTATAATTATATTAATATTTTATAACCATATCAAATCATATGATCATTCAGAAAATTAATATAAATAATAAAAAATCGATTAAATAGAAAAATACCAGCACATACGAGCATGAATGCATCGTGCACCTCGAGTGCCCGGCTTTGGCACTCTAAACTCGATGCCACTTCTGTTTTCATTATTACCTCCTCTGACAGTTCTTACCAGGCAGCAATGACACCTGCTCGACACATGTGCTCGACGCCTTAATTTCCGCCTATAAATTGTCAAACCATAAACCCTCGAGCTGGAGTCTGAACCCCATTTTCCCCAACCCCCACGTCAAAGCCAGCAAAGAAAACAAACAAAAAGAGAGAGAGAGTGGCCCTTACTCCTCCTCCTCCTCCTCCTCGTCTTCCCTTCGCTCTCATTCATGACCATACAGCCAAAAACCGCTCGAAACCAGAGGAGATGAGAAGCCGAGCAGAAGAGAAACACCCAAAAATCTAGCTCTAATCCCTTCCTTCTCTAAACTACCTTAAAAGCCAAGCAGGTCCCCAAACCCTAGCCCGAACCCTAGACGTAGCTCCCCTAGACCTGCACCTCTAAACCATCTTCAATGGCGGCGAACGAGATGCAGTCCCCGAGACATTAACTCCTTCCTCTCCGTCTTCAATCTGAAGTCAGTCCGTAATCCCCCTCCCGCATTTACTTCCCTCACTCGGCTGTTAATAGTCTTTTTACGTGAGAATCTCAAAAATCTTCTGCTGGGTTTTAAAACCGAGTTTGGTTTCTTTTTAGGAGGGCTTGTACTTGTCGGTCTCATTGAATGTGATCTGAAGGGTTTCATTTCAAGTTTTCTGGTGTGTCGCAGTCGAGATCCCCAACATTTAAAGCTCCCCGTCCGGCTATAAACAACCACACTCTTGGAGCTCGGATCCCTTTCTCTCTTTCTTCTCCTCTTCTCTCTATCCGGCCTTCTATCTTTATCCTTTCGGGATCTCTTGGGTTTTGGGATATATATATATATATATATATATATAGAGAGAGAGAGAGAGAGAGAGAGAGAGAGAGAGAGCTGGGGGGGGATGGGAAGGGCTCCTTGCTGCGACAAGCAAGGGCTGAAGAAAGGCCCCTGGACTCCGGAGGAGGACAAGATCCTCGTCGACTACATCCAAACCAACGGCCATGGTAGCTGGCGTTCCCTTCCAAAACTCGCAGGTCTTCTCCTCTCTCTCTCTCTCTCTCTCTCTTTCTATATATATATATATATATCTTAAAACCCCCATCTTTTCCTCCATCAGTACTCTTCTTTGCTTGCTTCAAGGATGTAGTTATAATCTTGGACAAAAAATGTAGTGATAGAAACTGCTATGAGGGCTATCAGTCCGCCGGTAAAATTTTCTCGTTTGTCAACGTGGACGGCCGATTGCGGACCGCATAGGAATTTCTATGCGGATGCTTGGAGCAAAGCTGGTGTTAGACGGAAACGTTTTGACCGTGCGGTTGTATGGTCTCGATCTCATGCTCTGCCTTTTTCAGCGGGTTCTTTCCTGCGCCAGGCCATGAGATGCTGAGAAACTGGCGTTTCTGTCAGTCCTATTTACTTCCCGCACACTCAACTCCAAAACAAAAGCGCTTTAAGATATTCTATCGTTCTCATCCACACATACTACTTACTACTATTTCCTTTCTTGTTTCTCAAAACTTGATCATTAAATGGAACAGTAAATCCCACTTTGAGAGCATCGTCGTGTCACCATCTCATCTTAATCCATCCCTGTCCAAATCCTCAACGGCGAAGATTATAAATGCGATATTTATGATGCATATGATGCAACATGATAACCATTGTCCGTTTCTTTTTGGTGTTATGTTAGTAATGTGATGTGAGGTAAGGCGACGTAATTGTGAGTGGGGCTGATAGGTTAAAACCAAGCTCGGTCATCTGGGGTGGTGCCATAAATGCAGGTCTCCTACGGTGCGGAAAGAGCTGTCGGCTCCGGTGGACCAACTATCTGAGGCCGGACATCAAGCGTGGTCCCTTCACTCCCGAGGAACAGAAGTCCATCATCCAGCTCCACGGCATCGTCGGTAACAAGTATTACAATAAAAACTAATGATCTATTTCTTTCAGCAAAGTAATAAGTAGTTCCAAAGTTGGTGGGTCCACACCCTTAAATATTTGTGGTACTCGATGGCGTGGACTACGTACCATCTTTCTCTTATCCCTTTTCTTTTCTTTCTTTCCCTTTTTTTTTTTTTTTTTACTTTTAAGCTGATTCGGTGTATCGCGTGTGTATCTGCTGCCGTCCAATCAATGATCTCTATTTTTTTTGTTTGTTTTGTGATCTTAAAAACAGGTGGTCCACCATAGCGGCCCAGCTGCCGGGGCGGACCGACAACGAGATCAAGAACTACTGGAACACCCACCTCAAGAAGCGCCTCCTCCGCATGGGCATCAACCCCGACACGTACGCCCCCGCCGCCTCCCCCTCCTCCCCCGGAGCCACCGGAGGCGGCGGCGGTGGCGGCGCTTCTTCTTCCTCCTCCGCGTTCCCTGCCACCCGCCACATGGCCCAGTGGGAGAGCGCCCGCCTCGAGGCCGAGGCACGGCTATCCAGAGAGTCCCTTCTGTTTTCCTCCGCCTCCACCTCCGCGGCCGCCGCCGCCGCTGGAGGAGGATCTATCCACTCCGACAGCCCCCACCCCAAGTCCGAGCCCGATTTCTTCCTCCGCATCTGGAACTCCGAGGTCGGCGATGCTTTTCGGAAGCCGCTCTCTGCTCCCCGGGAGAGCGCGCCGCTTGCCGGGTCCTCGCCGGAGTCGTCGTCCACGAAGCAGAGCTCGGCGGTGACCGTCTCTCCGCCGGCGATGGCGGAGGCACCGGTGGTCAAGGAGGAGCCTTCGACGGAGAGCAAGAGTTGCGTGGTGGGAGGAGGTGGTGGTGGTGGTGGGGATCAGGCGTCGGCGGGGGCGGACTCGTCGGGGTCGAACGAGGTGGAGGACACGTCGGAGGAGACGTACCAGCTGTACCTGGACTTCGTCGGCGACGACCTGGGGCTGTTCTCCGGCCAGCTGGGTAGCTTCTCCCTCTTCTCCAGCGACCTCCACGACGCTTCTCTGGACACGGCATTCAAGTGACCGAGTTTCCTTCTACTCGTTTTCTTCCTTTTCTGTTGTTGCTAATGGAGCAGTAGTAGTACGTGGAGTAGGGGGTTTATTAACTGCCATGTTTTCTATTAGTGCAATATGGGGTTATCATGGGAGCTCTATTTTGTTTACTTGTCAGCTTAGCTTTAGAGTGGTGTCACGCTGTCACGTTTCTTGCTGGGATTTTATTTTGTTTTCCAGCTGCTGTTCAAAACGTGAAAAGAATGTTTTGCAAGGTATGGAGTTGTGTGGTGAGCTGTGGGTAACGTAGGATACCATATGGATGTTGTTGCTAATGGGTTTTTGCACTGGGTGATGATCCTGTTGTAACTAATGAGTTGTTTATACCTTGAAAACTTGATATTATCTTATCTTTAGTATATGAACTGCAAAATTTGTCTTCAGCGAATAAGAGTGCAGTAGAGAGACACGATGTCCCTCTGCCTGCTCTCTTGCATGAAACTGGATTTTCGTTTTTTTCTAGCTTTGCTCATTTTGTCCAACAGCTTCGTGAATCCGATATATGGATTTTAGAGTAATACAGGATACCGTCAAGTCTAGGCGCCTATGTTTGGATGCTGGCAGAGATGGTAGCAGTGGAAAGAGAGACTTTTGCAATTGGAGTATAACGTTGGGATCATGCACGCAAAATCCTTAAAGAGCTGGATAGAGTAAATCACCTTTTTATCGCCTTACCATTTGACATTCTGATGTTTAATCTGATCCAGAGCATTGGTTTTTCAGGCATGCAAACTCACCTCAAATGACATTTTAAAGTTTTGATATGTTTGTTGGATGATGCTGTTGAGTATTTTGATAGTAGGTCCTGAACACTGTTATGATAGATGGTGAGCATTCAATCATATATGATAAAAAATGATTGAGAGAGGAGAGGCATTTCTAATAATATCGCAACTTTATATTCATTTTATATTTAATTCTTACTGTACTAAAGAAACTATTTCTATTTATACTATATATATATATATATAATATATTAATATCTCATACACTTTTCTGAGAGATGTATACATATTTTGAAACTTCTAATATATGCATTCATGTACTCATCTTTAATACATCTTTTATATCTAGACATGCATGCATAATCTTATTCACATAGTTTAATATATTTTATTATAATACTAAATTCATATTTATCTTTCAACATCCTCTCTTAAACATGAATTTTGTTTAACTTTTCTTCTTCATCTTCTTGTAACTGGTCCACAACCCGAAGAAAAATTTTTGACAGCTGAAACGTATCTTTGGAATAGATATTCTTTCTTTCTATCATAATTGTTGTCGATTCCTACACTATTATCCAATATTGCCAGCTTCTCTTTCAATGCATCACATTCTTCTGTCCCTTTCTTGTACATCTCAGCCTAATGGTTATATTCCAAATCCCATAGTTCTTTATATTTCACATCTCCGACTACAAAGTCATACATAGTTCTGAGATGTCTGATTGTTTTTTATGCTGTTTCTTTCTCCGCTTCTTTCTTTGTACTAGCTTTACTTTCATAAATCACAAGTCTTCTATGTTCATCATCAAGATTAGTATAAGCCACAAAAGTAGGATCATGGTTTAATTCATATTTTTTACATAAAAATGAGACGATGGTTAATTTAATTTCTCAAGCAAGTCTTTGAGTACCGTTTTAAATAAAATCATCATAATAATTGGTATTACCTCACTAGGTATATTGTTTTTTAATATACTTTACCAAAACTCACAATTCACTTGATAGTTGTACTTCTTCAAAGACTTTCCTTGTCTCTTTCATGGAAGATTTTTTGTTTTCTTTGCTCGTAGTATCGCTCTTTTCGACCCGCACTGAATAGATATCTATTTCTTATCTTAAACTTGGAATATCATATAATTTGCAAACTGCATGCTCAACAGGTTTTCTAGCTTGGAGTTTCCTGCTTCAACTATGGAGAATGTTCTTTCACCTTCACATCTATTCGGATTGTATCTTGTTTTGACCATTGCCTTAGAACCGTGCTAGCTTTGATATCACTTTGTTAAGTATTTTGGTAGTGGATTCTCAACACTTTATTATGGTAGATAGTGGATACTCAATTATATATGATAAGAAATATTTAAGAGAGGAGAGGCATTACTAATAATATCATAATTTTATATTCATTTCATGTCCAACCTCTACTACGCAATAAGAAAACCACTTCTATTTGTACTACTCATAAATATTTTAATTAATATCTCACACACTTTTCTAAAAAACACACATATTCAGAAACTTCTAATATATGTATTCATACTTTTCTTGACATAAATTCATGTATTCATCTTTAATATATATCTTTTGTATCTAGACATGCATGCATAATTCCACTCACATAGTTCAATATATTTTATCATAACATAAAATTCGTGTTTATCTTTCAACACCTCCTCTTAAACATGAATTTTGTTTAACTTTTCTTCTTCATCTTCTCGTAACTGGTCCACATTCCGAAGAAAAATCTCTGGCAGCTGAAACATAGATATTCTTTCCTCTTGTCATAATTGCTATCGAATCTCTTTGTACTATTGTTCAATATCGCATACTTTTCTTTCAATGTATTGCATCCCTCTACCACTTTCTTATGCATCTCAGTCAATTCTTGATGGTCATATTCCAAATCCTATAATTTTTTATAGTCTACATCTCTTACTATAAAGTTATACGTAGTTCTGAGATGCTTGATTACTTTTAATGCTGCTTCTTGCTCCGCTTCTTTCTTTGTACTAGCTTTACCCACATAAATCACATGTATCCCATATTCATCATCAAGATTAGTATAAGTCACAAAAGTAGGATCATGATCTGATTCATATTTTTCATATAAAATTAAGACTGATGGTAAATTTAATTTCTCAAGCAAATCTTTGAGCATTATTTTAAATGAAATCGTTACAAACAATTGATATTACCTCAACAGATACATTGTTCTACCAAAATTCACAATTCACTTGGAAGGTGCAATTCTTCAGAGATTTTCCTTGTCTCTCCCATGAAACACTTTTTGTCTTCTTCATTTGCAGAGTCACTCTTTTTAACTTGTACCATCTCAATGGATATCTATTTCTTATCTTGAATCCAGAGTATCATGCAATTTACAAACTATACACTCATCAGGTCTTTTAGCGTGGAGTTTCCTGCTTCAACTATGAAAAATGTTCTTCGGCTTTCATACCTTTTCGGATTGTACTTTGCTTTGACTGTTGTCTTAAAATCGTATTGGCTCTGATACCACTTTATTATGTATTTTGGTAGTGGGTCCTTGATACTTTGTTATGGTAGATAGTGGGTGCTCAATCACATATGATAAAAAATATTTGAGAGAGGAGAGTCATTAGTAACAATATCACAACTTTATATTCATTCCATATCCCGCAACTCCTACATATACTAAGAAAATTACATCTATTTATATTACTCATAAATACATTAATTAATATTTCACATACTTCTCTAAGAAACAAACATGTTCCGAAACTTTTAATACATGCATTCACATTTTCTTAAACAAAAATTCATGTACTCATCTTTAATACATCTCTTGTACCTAGATATGCAGGCGTAATCCATTCACATAGTCCTATGTATTTTATCATAACACTAAATTCATGTTTATCTTCCAACTAATGCGACATTGAACATGCATGTAGTGGGATGGGGAGCTATGTTTCAAGAATTTTGTAGATTTATGACATATAGATGGTAAATACACTTGCAGCTCCTACTATAATCAAAATTTTAGCGATAAGAAATATTTTTATGTCACTTGGAGTTCATCAAGTAGAAAGGGAAGTAAAAAAAAAATGCCTTTTGAGATCGAGTGTAATATTGGAACATTTTATTTTATGATATTATAGTAGATTGAAGCCCATTCTTAGTTATTCTTTTCTGATTAATTAGGAAGGCAATTGAGCAATTAATTTTTAATTGCATATGATGAAGCAAGTCAAGATATATTTATGAATAAAAAAGTGGGGGAGAGCAAGTCAAGATATCGCATATCCATTTTTAATTGCATGCGCTAGCGAGACTCCTATTCAGCAAAATAACAAGCCTTTTGACTTCTGAGGGTAAGAAGTTAAATACGACTGCAATTAATGTGATGCAGTCCTTTCAATCAAATAGGAGTCACATTGAAGGCTGCAAGAAAACGTGTCACACTTCGAAATGCAGTTACGCCAGTTGGTGACCAGTGCAATGTCCGTATTGTATTCGGTACAGTGACAAAATAGACTTATACAGCATGCTGCTGCTCCACTTAATTTTACCTCTTTGTGAAATATTAGTTCTTAGCTCTATGGTTTGTGTGGGGTATGGGGCTTCAATAAGAGGCCCACTTCCACCGCTGGAGATGGTCACGCATCACTGCAGTCCTTAAAGAAAAGAAATACATTGGTATCATGTTCAGCTCAGCATTGGACTGGATAGATTCAGTTCTAAATATGCAATGCATGAATGGTGAGGGATTTATAACTAGAGCTTTCCAATTCATCAATGAACTGGAAAGGATCCTGGATCCTATATCGCTGAATCATAGATAAGAAGATAAAAAGACATCTTTGCTTTATATAAATCATATATATAAAGTATGTCTTAAAGAATCATGCTGATGAGAAATTAATACCGAGTTTTTGAGACAAAAAACATTTTTTCATGATGCATGCTTGTAACATAAACAAAGTCATGCCATAGAGTTAAATTGACATACATTACTGCTGCTTAAAAAGTTTTTCATTCCCCACTTATCAATTCTTTTCGTCTTCGAGAATGCGGCCTAGCTAGAAGCTAAAATGGAAATCAACTTAGGAGCATTAATCTTTTATGGTGTGTGGATTTCACCGTAGAATGCTGTATCATACTCGATGGATAAATGGCTATCGACAATGATATAGTACAGTATTGTTAACTGTTCATCTTTCGATAGCGGCCATCAAATGTAGTATGGTACTTCGTAGTGTAATCTGCGCACCACTAAGATCCCAAGTCATCAACATACAAATGTTGTAGAAGGAACTGGCTATTTGGATTTATAGAGTATCTCTTGAGAAATTTAACGTGGCATGTGCAGGACCATCCCGCTAACATCTCTTACATTTTGTGTTAGTTTGAGGCCTTTAATCAAGCATATGAGAAGACGAACTAATTGGCTTTGGCTTGCAGGTGTAGGTCTCCACCAAAGATGGCAACACACGCTTTCTACATATTTGATTGATCATAATCTGAAACCCCTTGCAAGAGACATTTGCATCATAAATTATGTGAAGTATGTAATATGATTCCTTTCACCTTTTGTCTTCATCGTGCACATGTTCATAGCTTAAGACATCAGCTGGTGACCTCTAAAGCTAGCTGGACTAGCTGTTTGTTTTGTTTTTGTTTTCTTCTTCTTCTTATTCATATTTTTCAGTAAATTTCAGATGTGGGACATCTTCTTCATATAGGTTCATTTAAATTGACCCTTACATCAAAATAAAGTGTCGATCGATGAGTCTAATCTTGATTGAGTCGTTGGTTGCTCCGATGAATTAGCATATACCCAAGCAATTTTATGGTGTGAGTTATTATGCTGCACAACTTTTTTGGAAAATATTTCAAAATTCTATATATATCCTTCCAAATATGATCTATTGTATATTTATCTTTTGTAAATTATTATTTATATAAATAGCTTCAAATCGTCCTGTTTTTGTATGGATATCTTTCAAGTAGATTTTTCGCCAACAATGTTAATAAATAACCATTGTGAGAATGATCGGATATTATTACTCTCATGAATACCTCCAAGAACAAATTTAACATTCATTAATTTTGTATTGAAAAGGGCTTTTTTATATATATATAAATTTTTAAATATTAATGTAAAGAGAAATAATGTATACTTAGAAGAGTTACCATCAGTCAAAAAGCGGATATCCACACAAAAACAAGATAGTTTGAGAGATCCATATGCAAATAGTAGTTTGAAAGGATAAATACACAATAAGTTATATCGTGCAAGTATTTATATAAAAAAAATTATTTAATTAATTGCATCTATATTTTGACTCATGTAAATCATTCTGTGATTTATTTACTGTTCCTTGTGTATAATTTAGACGATAAATGCCAGGGAAACATATTACCTACTTTAATAAAGGTTTTCTAATTTGTATTCTCAACATCCCACTCAAATGAAAAGGAATGAGAAAGAAAATTCTGTTCTCCTTTTCTGTTCCCGCATGTATCTTTTCTTCTTTTTTTTTTTTCCTCTCTAAATCTTCCCACTACTGTGGTTCGACCTTCCCCACGCATCCTTTATTTCTCTCTCTCCCCTTACCATTGTCCCACTGCTCATTTGGGAAAAAAAGACTCCAAAATAAATTCTCTCCATGGGAGATATATTGCAGGATTCTCAAGTTTCAAATTTTGTAAATTTTAAATCATTTTCAGTAATATATTATTATTGGAACGGTGGTAGCCATAACATGGATTCAAACTCTAAAAAAATATGGTAAGCCCAATTGAAAAAAAAAAAAAAAAAACCGAATTAGCTTATTTCGGAAAAAAACATAGGATATAATTAGATATTTTAATATTTTATTAAACTTTGTTCGATATATATTTAGGAACTTAACGCTTGATTCTTTATTTAACTAAACTTTTAAACACAAGATCTCATTGGTATTTACGTTTTAGTCCTGCGCATTTATATGGGATTTGTAACCACTTGTAGTAATATTGTATATAATTATATTATTCCTATATATAGTCATATTATCTCTGTATATAGCTATATCCATATGTATTTTGTTCGAACTCTTTGAAATAGGAATTAAAAAATTTAAAAATTTGGTGCGGGCGTCGTCCCAATCAGTTAATAGGAACTCAAGTTGTAACATGGAGACCGGCTATTCATATATATATATATATATATAATATAAATAATTTTATTGTTTTTATATGAGCTTTTCTATTCTCTAACTGTTCCAGTTTTTTGCCCATCCGTTCTGCTATCAATCATATTGTTCCTGGTCCATGCTTTCCAACATGTCAATTATGGTTCGGGCCACACATGAGAAGGACGTGAAGCTTAAAATATACTATCAATCCATTGCTCAATAATTTATTTTTTTGGAATCTGGTGTTTATCCATATCATACCGAAGATAAGTTCGTTAAAAGTCCAAAGTTCAAATTAATTATTCTCTCGGAACAAATTATTTTTTAAATAACATACTCTTCAATATTCTATTCTACCATGTCTCTTGTGCCAAGTTGCCTACCTCCCTCCCAATTCCCATGCAACGGTGGAAGGAAATTTTGAACATAAAAAATGAATAAATCGATCCCTCCTTTTAACCGGGTTTAAAATTAAAAAGCCTGGGTGCCGGTCAACTTGGTGGTGAACAGCGGTATTAAATGAGGAGTCGATGTCATCATGTGGGCATCATTTATTTCGTCGTGCGAGAGAGAGAATGACATTAAATGCGGCGTGAGGAGGAGCAGGGACGTCAAACCGCGGGAGACGCGTCATCTCATACCCTCCGCTCCCCCCACGTTGGAGTCGGACAAGGCACCGCCACCCACGGCCCTGCCACTGCCACCCGTGTCCCTGCGAGCCCTGCCACGGGTGGTAACATTTATGGCGTCAAAGGCATATTTAATGCAAGATGGTTACTTTTAGACGGGCACAATAAATAGTCCAGCATTTCTAGATGCTGGACCATTCGTACCTCATGCAGTGCACTACGTATGCCGTTGGGTCCGCAGTTTATGACATTGGGGTGGTCGGCCAGAAGGGCAGATGGTCCCAAGCTCTGGTGAAGGTTTGGATTGGATCCACGTTCGTGCCTCCAGCCAAAATGATGGAGGGGGCTTAATTTCTTTCAAGTTTTTATTGGAAAAAACGCTGGTCGGTGCTATCTTTCAGATGCTTGCATGAAATTTCTAAACCGACAGGCGTCTTGGATATACTGCATAAGGAGGAAGGGAGAGAAAAAGATATCCTCGTGCATGGCAGCATCATATTTTCTCTGCTGGCAGTGATATCGTCCCCACAGAAACATGAAAGGCTAATTACCTTCGTAGCAAAATATATGACCATCCGTCCCTAAGACGATTTATTCATCTCATTTTCTATCTAAGTATTCTGTATATATCTTCAAATATGATCAAAAAAAAAAAAAAAATTCATCTGCTCTATATAATGCTCATGAAGATCGTAGATCCTGCTCGATGTAGAAATCTTACTGCATGCATAGAATAGCGTATTTCAATCACCAATTCGATTGCGTCTAAATGCAGATTCCTAGGTTGCTGTCATGCACATTGATCAAAGTAGATCTCTTAGGTCTGATTGAATGATATGACTCCTCTTTTGATGGTGAGTGCAAGTAGATCATTATACATCTCCTTTAAGAAGGCAGAATGCAAATTTTGTACTAGAGCTTCCCCATTAAACAGGCCAGACCAAATTGTTTCGTGGCTTTTCCGAACTATATCAGTATTAAGAGGTGAGTAACCTGATACAGTCATAGCAAAATCTATAGTGTAGTTGGACATCGATTGAAATCATCCTCTACCTTTCAAGTACGAAGTCCATTGCATCCAGCCAGCAAGTCACTTTCGGAAGATCATTTAGCATGTATGGGTAGGCACAACTGGTAAAGTAAGCACGCATCTTATTGACTAAGGAAACGCTAACTTCAGTACACATGCATAAAATTTCAACATGACATCACCCTTAGTGAAGGTAATGCATGTTGGACTTGATATTTTATAAGAGTGGTCTGTACTTAAGAGTTAGTGCAGACAAAAGACTTTGGTGCCACGAGATAGCGATGCATGTATATACGCGATAGCATTGTCATACAACTAGGCAAAAAAGCTGCTAGCTGTACTTCTTATTTCACTCATAGTTGCTCCTCCCGTCCTTATCATCCTCATTATCAACAACAACAACAGCAAAATTCACTCATATAACTTGAGAATAATATGTGCTCACATGAATTCCAAAACTGCGTTTGAATGTGTGTTTTAGGAACCGAACTAGCACACTTTTTTGATTTTAATTATATCCTCTCTCTCTCTCTCTCTCATCCATCATATTCAAATCTCTCATTTAGTGTTCAGTAGAAACACATTCACTAATATATAGAGCCACTAAAACAACTCCTTAAACCAAAAAGAGTACTTGGAAACATTTCCCAACCCAAAATTCCATTTAGGAATATAACATTACATCCACTAAAAACCTTCCTAATTCAACTCAGTCTACTCTAATTTTATGTTGAAACTTCAAGCCATTTTTTACTATTATAGTGACCAAGTAAAGTAAAATTCTGAACATCAAATTCAGAAATTAAATTGAATTTCAAGTGCTCAAATCTTAGAAAAGATAACCGAGATGCAAGTAAATAATAGCAAAGCATGGCACTCTCCCAAATGCAGGTGCTGAGGAACTGGTGCCAACTGCCAACTAAGGCACCAAAGTCAGTTCACCAACAAAAAGAAAAAATAGAAAATATTCAGAATCCAAACATAGCTCAAGTAGTACATACTTTGCTATTTGACTTATGACAAACAATAAAATAGCTGCCAAAAACCAGTTACCTAGATCCTTTTGCCATTGCCCTTTTCGACGATAGGAACATATGACTGCAAAAGAATTCTCAGGCCTCGAGTCACGGCCTTATCTTTAAAGCTGCTTGCATCAATACCTAGCACATATTTTCGTCAAATCTCTATCCGTTACATTGTCCAAGTGACAGAAAACAATTCAAATCACTTAGTACTAAAGCTTAGCAGACACACATCCCGGAGAAATTACTTTCCTGTGTGTTTATACCAATTGTTGTCCTCCCACATCTTGTTCGCAAAATTAATTAGCTCGTTAATCTTAGCTGTAATTGTTTATTGCTATCTCAATCTCATTAATTCCAATTAATTTTCACTGCAGTCGCAAAATTTGATCAAGTTCATATAATTTCAGTTGTTTTGATAAACTTGATCTTGCAAATTAAAGACAGTTTTGCAAAAATTAAATAATTACTAATATCAATTTTAATGCAAATCATAACCTAAAGCAAATCACTAAATTGATACAATCTCAATCCCATTCCCCGTAAACTTGAGTTCAGGGCCTATTGCCAACCTAGATAGCTAATCGCATTCATGAAACCCAACCTGAATGTAACTGTATTTTTGCTAACCTCAGTTTTAGACACCATTATTAGATTTATATGGTAAAGATCACATACTTTTCACTTTTGTTTTTGTCATCACTCTTGCTATATGCATGTTCCTTTGCACAAGCGCTTACAAATTGCTACGAATCCAAATTTGATCTCTTTCCATACTTCACAAGCGGCAGCTAATTCAAGGCTCCATTTTCAACTCAATCCAATTACTTCATGGATAATTTCATTACTTCATTATAAACTTCTATACATATTTCTAAAGCCTCCCGATTAGCTACTGCACCAAGTGTGTCTCCTTAAGGCCCTTTCTTATAATATTATATATTATATGTATATATGTATTATTATATATACTATATATATATATTATATTATATATATATAGTATATTATTATATATTAGATATTATATATATAAGGATACGTATATTATATAATATACATACATATTATTTATCTACATTAATAGCATATATTATATATATGTATATATTAATATATATTACATTACATAATATATAAGTATATATATTTATAAATAATATATTATACATACAACAAATATTATGTCTTGTGTATGCGTATGTATGTATGTGTATTGTTGTATGTATGTATTGTATGTAGTTATTTATTATTTTGTGTTGTGTATATACGTGTTATAATGTGTGTTGTATATATGCAGTATTATATGTGTTGATAAATTGCGCTCCTGCGAAGTTCAGTCTGGTGATGCTTTAGCTTATGCGACTGGTAATCATGGAAACTTCGATTGAAAATTCTTTTCCATCGAGCGATCAATAATCTCTAAGCCAAACTCCTTCATAGCATCCGGACTCCTTCAGCGGCAAACCCCTCTCGAGACCTCTTCTTCATCATGATTTCTATAGGAGCGAGATTGAACTTCTCCGGACCTCTTATTCAGTCAGATTTATATTAGGAGCCAAGTACTTCTTCAGACTCTTCTTCGGTCGGATTCCTCTAGGAGCCGAACCTTTTTCGAATTCTCTTTTTAGTTGAGTATTCTACAAAAAGTTGAACTCCTTTTCGAACGTCTCCTTTAGTCGGTATTCTTACAGGAGCCGAACTTCTTTTCCGGGACATCTCTCTTCAGTCAGATTTCTTACAGGAGCGAACTCCTTCAGACTTCTCCTTCAGTCGAATTCTTTCAATAGCTAAATCTTTTTCGGACTTCTCCTTCACTCGAATTTTTATAGAAGTCAAACTCTTTTCTGACCCCTCCTTCAGTTGGATTTCCCTATTAGGGAGCCGAGCTCCTTTTGGATCCTCCTTCAGTCGGATTTTCTACAAGAGTCGATCATTCTTCTGAACCTCTCCTTCGTAGTCAGATTTTCTCAGAATGTCGAACTCCTTTCGGACCTCTCCTTCAGATGGATTCCTACATGCAATCCCACTACTGGACGGTTATGATTATCATTTATCAGGATGCTTACAACTATCATTTATCAATCTACTACAAGCGATCCCACTATCGGACGATTACGACTGTCATTTATTAGGATGGTTACGATTGTCTATTTATCAGTTACTACAGCGACCCCACTACCGATCGATTTACACAGACTCTGTACTATAAAATAAGAATCCTTGATTATGATTATTTTCCGTTAAGCCTCTTATTCTTCCCAAAATTCTGCTAAATTTTTGTCTGAGCACTCCATTTTTGTTGGACAAAAGAGCTGACTTGATCGTCGGAGGATCCTGTCGGAGCCACCACCATCGACTCCAGATGAAACTTTATTTTGTAGGTCACCAACAGTGACCTCTTCTTTTTCAACGTCAGCTCGATCCAGCATCAACCAAATTTTGCACCAACAGGATTGACGCTAGAGGAAGAACCTCTATTCTTTAGGTACCCTTGTTCTTAAAGAAGTGCTCAGCCGACTCTGTGGTTCTTCTTCTTTAAGGTTTCATCCATCCTTCTCCCTTGATTCTAAGAAATGTCTCCAAAGAAGGAGACAATCCTAAAGATCTTATTGTTCTACCGTCAGATCGGCCTAGACCAGTCTCTGTGCTCCGTCACGCGTGCTACCTCTCCTCACCGACGGTCATGATAGATCCGAAGCCAGTTGAACCTGCTGATGCATATGGGTTCAGATCCTCACCGAGATAGTACAGACTGTGTGGTAGCCCCCAGCGGTGATTTTGCTAGAAAATTTTTCATCGGTATGTCAGAAATCGATCTCGAGGAAGAGCACTTAGGCTAGCATACCCATCGCCCCTGAAAAGGAGAAAAAGAGAATAGAGATCTTTGTTTGGATCATCGATTCTTTTTTGAATAGAATCTTTCCTTATCTACGGTCGGAGTCTCTAAGATTACGATTGAGAGATGACGTCCTCGATCAGAAACTGCGGAAGATGGATTGGTGGTTTGAGAAACTCTACCACGTCACTTCGATTCTCACTATGATGACGTTTGCACTGATCCCCATTTCTTTCTCCGAATTATGCAAGAGCGCATTCCGTCGAACTTCAAGTTTCCTCAATTTAAAAGCTCATCATAGAAACTTTTGATGCGCATCGATCATCTGTAAGGCCTTTCGAATAATGATGCTGCCTCCATGGTGCACCAAATGTCCATCTTATGTCCGAGCTTTTTCATCTCTTAAAGAAGCAGCAAAAATTGGTACTTGATATTTAACGTAGTCTGATTGATGATCTGCTTCTTTGATCATGATGAGCCATCAGTTTGTAACTCACTTCGTCAGCAGTCGACGTCCGTACCGAGATTCAGATTTCCTAATGAATAACAAGCAGAAGGAGGAAGAATCGATCCAAGCTTATGTTACCTAGTTTAATACTACTGCATTGGAGGTCTGAAACCTAGATCAGTCTATTGCAATGGCCGCGCTCAAGGGTGGCCTTCAGAAGAATGATTTGCTATTCTTCCTGAAAAAGAAGTACCCCAAGGACTTTGCCAATTTGCTAGTTCGGGTTGAAGAATATGCTCGGGTAGAAGAAGCCTTCAAGTTAAAGGATAAGAAAGTGCGAGAGAGTGGGCAGGCGAGGTCTAATAAATCCACAGGTCTGTATGGAGGTCATCAAATGAAGTTTGGCAATGCTCATGGACTCCCCTCGAGTGCAAGCGAGTCCAAACTTCTTCTCAAGCTCGTCGTCAAAGAAGCTCCGATAGAAGGACATGACGAAGTTCTCCTCCCAGAAGATTTCATAATTACACCCCCCTCAATGCTCCACAGACGTTGGTCTGAAGTAAGAGAAGATCGACCAAGGGCATTACTGCAGTCAGAACCATCAAGGAGGAAGGAACAACAAGGAGATCGGTCGCCTTTCGACATCATAAATACTATTTCTGGGGGACCTAGTGCTTCGACGAACCACCATCTCTCAGCTTTAGAGCCAGAAGAAGCTTGCCCCAAATTGAAAAGGCCCACATAAAATAGAGGAGGTCGTCTGATCTGAAACTTATCGCCTGAAGGAGCTCAGACCGATCTTAAAATTCAGAAAATCTGAGGATGTACTATACGCAATTTTTCTTCAATAAAACTTCCTCCATTTCAATATTATGATTTTTTGGTGCAAAAACTATATGATGACAGAAAAGAAGCAATAAATAGTGGCCGTATTAGGAATAGAAAAAGGACCTCATCTTAACATGAGCAAGTCGAAGGTCTCGTTCATTTTAGATGAGATGAGAGGAGAGATTCTAACAATGGTCCTTATGTACTCCTACAGTCCGTTAGGAATAGGAGGAGAACCTCATCTTAACGTGAGCAAAGTCGAAGGCCTTGTTCATTTTAGATGAGATGAGGAAAGAGGCCTTGACAATGGTCCTTATGCGCCCCTATGGCTCGTAGGAATAAGAGAAAAATCTCATCCTAACGTGAGCAAAGTCGAAGGTCTCGTTCATTTTAGACGAGATGAGGGAAGAGATTCTGACAATAGCCCTAATATGCCACTATAGCCTGTTAGAAATATGAGGAGAATCTCATCCTAACGTGAGCAAAGTCGAAGACCTCATTCATTTTAGATGAGATGAGGAGAGAGGCGCCTGACAATGGTCCTTATGTGTCCCTACAGTCCGTTAGAAATAGAAGAAGAATCTCATCCTAACATGAGCAAAGTCGAAGGTCTCATTCATTTTAGACGAGGTGAGAAGAGAGGCCTCGACTCGATTGGAGACAAGATCTCTTTCGAGCTTCAATTTCAACGTCAACAGGAGATATGATCTTCTTCAATCTCGACTGAAGATAAGATGTCCTCCGAGCATCAACTTCAACATCAACAGGAGATAAGATCTCCTTCAATCTTGACTGGAGATAAGATCTTCTTCGAGCTTCAAATTCAACCTCAATAGGAGATAAAATTTCTTCAACCTCGACTGAAATAAGATTCTTTCCAGGGCTCCAACCCTTCAACAAGAGATAAGATCTTCTTCAACCTCGACTAGAGATAAGATCTTTTTTTGAGCTTCAAATTCAACCTCAACAGGAGATAAGATCTCCTTC